>VZTF01001311.1:873490-1008394 GCA_013397755.1 Cnemophilus loriae
TGGATTGATCCTGGGGGTTGCTCCAACCCAGGTGCAGCACCTGCCCTTGGCCTTGTTGAACCTCCTGAGATTCCCCAAGGCCACGGATTGAGCTGGTCCAGGTCAGGGCAGGGATGGAGAGTCTTGGCATCTGTTCTGCTCAGTTTCTGTTACCAAAACCAGTTTGTAAGGGAACCAGTTTTCTCTTTCTGGGGTTTCTTTTCTCATCTCTCCTCTGTAAGGACACTGTGTACATGTGGCGATCGTTGAGTAAACGGCAGCATATGGCATTAGGATTTCTCCCTTTAATAATGGTTGAGCTGATAGCAGATTGTGTTCTCTTTTTTTCCCCCACTTCCACAGAAAGTAAGTTGGGGGTTTTTTTAGCATGGGCTTTTCAGCAGGAGCTGTCTGTTTTCCATCAAACATTTGAGCGTAGCAAAGAAAGAACATATTGCTAATTTTGGCCAAAATTTGATGGCTCGTTTTTAGACCAAGCATTCCTTGCTTTTCAGACCCACCAGCTTGGAGCACAAAAAGGGGATGTGAAATCCTCAGTGCCTCCATTGTGTTCTGCTGCACTTTCTCATGGAAGTGAATTTCCCCGTGAGCTGTAAACCTCCGTTCCTGTTCCCCTCCATGAATTATCCGGTGCTGTTCCAGCGCCTCGTGGCAGAGCACAGGCAGTGAATAGGCACTGTCATGAAACACTCCAGAGCTGTAATTAATAGCTCAACCTGCAGAAAGAGCTTAAATTTAGAGCTGCAAACTCTTGTGATGCTCTGCCTGGAGCAGGAACCTCTCCCCGTGTCTGCTGGGTGACCTGTGCCATGCAGCTTGGCTTTTCTTCAGGATAAGCATTTGTGCCAACTCACAGCCAGAAAATGGCAAGGAATCCCATTCAGATTCAAGGAATATGGGGACTTTAAAAGGAGCAGCCAGGGAATGTGCTGACGTGATTCCAGGGTAGAAGTTAGGAGGATGAGGGGATACAGGACAGCTTTTGCTTTATTCTGTTGGGAAAATGAACTGGTTTTTCTAAGAGCCGGGAAGGGGCCACACTGGGAAGTGCCTGTGGACTCATCAAACACAGCTCTGTTTGGTCAGAGATGTGATGTCTCACCTGTGCCAGCCTCATCCTCAGTCCCAGCCCAGCCCATGTCCCTGCAGAGTGAGGAGCTGTCCCTGCTTCTGGCTCTGGCTTTTGCACCATGAGAGCAGCAAGGAGATAAAAACGCTCGCTGTTTTTTTGGGAGGTGGTGTGTGGAGCCCAGAGACGTGTTCCACTGAAGGAAACAATAAATCCCAGCTCTGGGAGCCTGCTGGAGCACGCCTGGTTTGCTGTCCCCTCCCCATGCTTTGCATTGGCCCCATCCCTGTTATCTGCTCATCCTGAATTGCACAGGAAACATTCATGTGGGAAAATAATCCTTTCAGCAGGCCAGCTGAGAAAAACAGCTATAATTAAAAACAATGATGCACTGGGTTTCGAGCAGTGGTCTTTATTTCCCGTCAGGCTGCCAAAGACCAGGCCAATTAATCTGTTACAGGTGGGAGTTTATTTTAATATCATGTTGAAAGTCAACCAGGCTGTTTGGCTTCGTTTTCAACCATCTGACTTGGTCCTCCTGCCCTCTTGCCTTCATTAGTGGGAGACAGTAAAGAAAATTACAGTCTATCCCCTCAAGGCAGCTGTGCAGGGAGGGTTTTTAAAAAGACAGAAGTAAATACCAGTGACCTGGCAATTACTGGAGCATTGTTTATTCCAGTGCTAAATGCAGAAGCCACAAACCTGTTAAACTGTAGGAATATGGAAACCCATTATAAGGAAGATTAAAGCAGCTAGCCTTTGAAATAAGAGTTTGTTTTGTTTCAAGGTGATGCACACAGGATTGTTTCTTCCTTCCTGATGCTTTTAACTCTCCCCTCTGTAGTACCACACGTAATTCTCACGGAGGGATGCGGATGCTCGATCTGTGGAGGGACATTCCCAGACAATTAGCTTAAAATAACCTTCCCTGGCTGCACCCTAGGGTTGGAATACACTGAACTGAATAATATTACCCGGTTTTACAAAGCAATTCATTAGTGGGCAAACGCAGGGTGATGGCAGATCTGGTGGCCAGGAGAGATGGACCGAGGAGCAGGTTGTGTTTGCCTCTTAAATTTCCTTCAGCTGTGGGACTGGGAGGTGAATCTTGGAAAACAATGAAGCGGAATTTATTCTGACTTAAGTACCTTTTTAATGCTTAAATGCATGAATTATCTTCCCGTTAATTGGAGGATTTGAAATATCAGTGAGCATATGCACAGCCTTACCTCGGCTGTTCCCTGGGAAAGGGTAAAGGCAGCAAGGGCCTTGCAGGGAGATTGGGGATGCAGGGAGATGGGGGATGCCAGCATGGGAGGCTGGGCAAGGCCAGGCTGTGGCGTGCAATGGGCAGCAGTTCTCGTGCTCTCGGCCTCCCCAGCATCTCTCCACCAGGCTGGGCACCTCTGAGGCTGGGGAGATGCCTGGGAAAAGTCACCCCTTCCTCCAGGGCTGCGGGTGTGGCGAGGTGGGCGAGCAGGGGCATTGCTGTCTCCTGCAAGCTCTGCAGCGGGAAGCTACGGCTCCAGCCGTAACTGCAAGGAAAGCTCAGCCGCAGGTTTAAGGGGGCTCTTGTTTCTCAGAGAGAAAAGCAGGGTTTGTCTCACCCTTACCTTACCTTTGTGTAGAAAGCCTTTCATTCTAGCTCCTGCTAAGGCTTTGTTGCTTTATCTGCTGGGAGGAAAGGGAGACCTGGGTCCCTCCCTGTGCATCCTCCTCACAAAGCCCTGCTCCTCCTCCCTGCGAAAGGAGCTGGTTCCTGTGGCCAGAGCTGATCATTTCCCTCTGTTCCCTTTGCTGTGGATGTGTAGCACTCCTGCCTTCCCCTGATCTGGAGACAGCCCAGGAGCATTTCCCCATCCACTCCGCTTTCATTACTCCGTTTATCTGTTCCGTGGCTGCAGTGAGAATTAGTTATTAGCAGTGCCCTAATCCTCAGTAGCTCACTTGATTTGACTGGAGTCAGGGCCAGATTTTAATCTTGGTTGTAGTGGTGTAAATCCTCAGTCAGCTTCAGTGGAGTCGAGCCAGGCTTTATAACAGTGGGAGCAAGATAAGAGCCCTCTGTGTCCCTTCCTCCACCCGAGCTCTTGGAGAGATGAAGTCAATATCTACCCCCACCCTCATAAATCTGTATGAACTTGGCCAGCATTCCCCTAGGAAATGCAAATCAAGATGGGATTTTTCGCCCCTTTCCTTTCAACAGGACTATCTCGGGAAAATATAAATCTAAGTATTAACTTGAGCTGCCAGCCCAGAGGGTCATAAAATCAGGGCAAATTGTTCTGACATGCCCTGTTAACTGGGAGTGCTCCCCAAAAGATAGGAGAAGCTGAGGTTGGAGGGGGGAAACAGCTGGCAGTGGTGATAAGGCTCTGCTGGAGCCGGGGGTGTGCAGATGCACCTACTGCTGCTGAGGCTGGCTGGAGTCGTAGTTAAAATGCTGCTTTAACCAGCAGGAGGGATGCTAACATGGGCTCTCCGTGCAGGAATCTGCCCGTGGGACACGGATGTGTCACAGGAGAGGCGTGGAGTAGGACGACACCTCTGGGCGTGGTGGCTTTCAAAGGGAAGTGCTCCCAAGGTATGCTGGAGCCTGGAGTGGGGTGGTGACAGAGCACCTGGGCCCTCCGGGGAGAGAGGCATCCACGGCCAGGCAGATCTTTGGCTTGGCATTCATCTGTAATAATTTTCCATCCTGGCTCAGCTGAAGTCCCAGAGAAGAGCAGGATGCCTTAGGAGGAGAGCTGGAGGGCAGCTCACGGAGCAGGGAGGGGGAGAGACCACTGACACCCAAGGCTTCCACGGATGGTCCTTCCAGTGCACCACTGCTGTCCTAAAACCCATGATAGCCCTGATCAGCGCCGTTATCCGGGGCTGCCATCCACATTTGGGTTTAATAGTACAGCAGGAATTAGCATGTCCAGGCAGGGCGCTGAAAAGTACCTTGGTTTGTTTATTAAAGAACACATTTCTCCCCGGATCACCAGCTGACAAAGCCCTTGGAAGGTTAAACACTTGCATCCCAGTTCATATTTCCTTGCTCCTTATAAAAAAATTACCCAATTCATTCAAGTCATGGATTTTTCTGCAGCTGAAGCAGTTTCCCGGAGGAAGTTGTCATGCAGGCTCACAGTTATGGAAATGCCAGAGTTATTTCTGACACCAGTAAATAATAGTTCTCTATGCACTGACACTGTTTTCTTACCTTACCAGGCTGGGGCTCGAGCCGTGATTTAGATGTTTGCAGCTGATTAGCATTTTTGGGACTGTGGTAAGCAATTTGTGCAGTGTGTTTCAATCTTATTTTATGCACAGGAAGGAGGAAAAAAGTGATTAGTGCTCTTTGGAAAGAAATGTCTGCTAAATTGTTCTGATCAAGGTAAATCAAGGCATCCCCTGGAATGATCTGGGAGCCAGTCCTCCCACAAAGCTACTCCTCTTTCACAGGAGAATTAAGACCTTGTGGTTTTGTTCGTTGGGTTCTGTGCCATTTCTGTCAGGGAAAGATCTTTCTCCTGCAAAATCTCTTTTCCTGAACCAGGGCAAATAGGATCTGGCCTCTCGCATCAGGAGATTCCAGTGCATGAAAAAAGGCTTGGGGAAAGCGCTCGTGTCTGTGCCGTGTTCAGATCAAACATAATCCTGGGCAGAGGAGCTTTGCTCAGGAACACCCGACACGGGTGAGAACAGGACCAAAGAGCTGGGGAGCCTGCGCTGTTTGTTTGGTCTCTGCCAGTGGCTGCCCTTTTATGCCAAGTTTTCCAGGGCTGTGCACGGGGATGGTTTGAGTGAGCAGCAAGTGCATCACCACGCCCGTCTGACAGGACTTTTACACTTTTGCCGCAGCTCGACTAGGTTTGTCCAAGTGGTGCTTGAGAACTTGCAGCAACTGAGACTGTGCAAAGCTATATTTTTATTTTATTTCTTTTTCAGGAATCTGTTCCTAATGTCTTTCTTAACATTTCCTTGCTGCAGTTTAAGCGTATCACGTTTTATCCGATCTTCTGTGGACACAGAGGAGCTTTCCTCCCTCCTGCCACTGGTTGTTTCTGTGTTGGAAGATTATTCCTGTGGCTCTCCTCAGTCATCTCTTGTGCAGACAAAATGGACCCTGGTGGCTCACGCTGACCCTGAGATTAGCTCAGTTGGTTGGAGCATGGTGCTAAGGATGCCAAGGACGTGGGTTCAATCCCTGTATGGGCCATGCACTTAGGAGTTGGACTCGATCCTTCTGGGTCCCTTCCAACTCGGATTATTCTGTGATAATTCTGTGATTCTGTGACATAGTCCTCTTTGAGGTGTTTTCCTGTCCCTGCTGCCACCAGGACCCTCATCCCAGTCCCTGCCATGGGCGGTGCTGCTGCTGTGTTGGAGCTGAGCAGAGTGCAGGGATTCTCTGAGTCTCCTACAGCTCCTGCTGGGCTTTGGGCAAAGGAAAAGCCAGGTGTTCATGGCAGGGGGAGATACACTGAATCTGTTTCCAGCTGGAGCTGAGAAGCATCCCATGCCCAGGAGACGGCTGTGAGATTCCCCAGGCATAGTCCCAGGGTGCCCCAAGAGGGACTCTGTATATGGGCAGGACAGGGGGAGTGGTTTCACACTGACAGGAGCAAGGTTAGGTTGGATGTTGGGAAGAAATTCTTCCCTGGGAGGGTGGGCAGGCCCTGGCACAGGGGGCCCAGAGAAGCTGTGGCTGCCCCTGGATCCCTGGCACTGTCCAAGGCCAGGCTGAATGGGGCTTGGAGCAGCCTGGGACAGTGCAAGGTGTCTCTGCCCATGGCAGGGATGGCACTGGAGGAGCTTTGAGGTCCCTTCCAACCCAAACCATTCAATGATTCTGAGATTTTATGGCCCATCCAGCCCTGTCCTCTCACAGGCATCCCCATCTCAGGGCTGAGTTTGCAGAGGTGCCAGAGTTTGGGCTACAGCTGATTCAATTCTTTGCTGGCATCACGCGACAGCGCTCTCAAGATGCTCTTCCAGCACTTCACCCTTGTCACAGTTCAAACACTCAGTTTCCCAGACGAAATTCATTCCTGTGGCAGGGTCAGTCCAGCTGGGGGGAGCTCACAAGCCCCACTGCTGTGCTGAAATTGAAGGACATCGTGGTAATTAATGCCAGGACTTCTGCATCCTGGAGCCGTTTGACCCTGCTGAGAGATGGGGATGTAAAATTAACTCGGAGCTCTGGCTTGGGCTCCTCTCTGGCTCTGGGAGGCTCCTCTCCATCTGGAAAGGAGGAGCTTGGTGGTGATTGTTTGAGATGAGAGCTATTCCTGCAGCCTGGCTGTCCTGTGAAGCTCAGCTCCGTCCTCTGCCTCCCTCAAAGCACTCCCACCAGCTTGGGTGTTCGTTTTTGAGTCCCCTGCTCCATCCCTGAGGCAGTGGAGCTGTGTCTGCTGGGGCTCCCTCGGTGCCGCGGGGGCTCCGTGCCCGGCACCCCTTTGTAATTATCTCCAATCTGACTGCTCATTTCCAGCAGAACTTTAAACATTGTTCCCTTTTATGTAGCACAGCTTTTTAATTTCCCTCCCTAACAGAAGCGATTGTTTATGTTGTAAATGCCACATTAGGCCCTGTGAAATGGAGATGGAATTGATTTTCATTTTGGAGATTTCACAGCTTGCCCCAGAACTTTTCTGCTTGATTGCCGGTGCTCGGGGAGGCGCGGGGCTCCGGGAGCCGGGAATGGCGTGTGCAGTGTGGGATGTACAAACACCAGAGCCTTCCTCCGAATGTAGGTCATGGAATCATGGAATGGTTTGGGTGGGAAGGGACCTTAAAACTCATCCAGTGCCGTCCCTGCCCTGGGCAGGGTCACCTTCCGCTATCCCAGGGTGCTCCAAGCCCCATCCAACCTGGCCTTGGACACTTCCAGGGATCCAGGGGCAGCCACGGCTTCTCTGGGCACCCTGTGCCAGGGCCTCCCCACCCTCACAGGGAAGAATTTCTTTCTAATATCCCATCTAAATCCACTCTCTTTCAGTTTGAAGCCATTCTCCCTTGTCTTGTCACTGCAGCTCCTGATGGGATCCCTGTACTCACCCGGTTCAGTCCAGGACTGTCACAGCTTCCAGGACTCAGTTAAGGAGCTGCCTGGTGATTTCTTTTTTCTTGAGAGGGATGCTTGGCTCAAACTCTACCTTCCCAACTCTGATAATTGGATGAGGTGAGCCCAAGACAGCCCATCCACGTGACATCCAGTCCTTGGCATGTACCAGGGCCTTGCTCCTGGTTGTTCCATGTTCTAGTGGGGCAAGCCCGAAGGGGGATATTTCTTTTTTAGGTAGGGATATGATGGAAACTCCGTTTTCCTCACCCATGCTTGGAGGATCAAGACAAGCTCTGAGGACAAGGCAACTGTGTGTGTCACCTTCCTGCTGAGAACAGGTGGGATCATCAGTCCCCACTGTTCAGCTCCTGTCACCAAGGCTGTGGACACACCTTGGGGATGTAAAAATCTCCCACGTAGGGAGCAGAAGGCGCTCTGCCCAGGTTACAGGGCCACAAGGACATGATTCCCTGTCCTATCCTAGCCCAAGCAGTGGGAGTTGTGGAGGTCAGGGTTGTTTTTTGGGAAGTTGGTCCCCAAAGTGCATGGAAGGTCCCCTCAGCTGCCACAGCTCCTTCTCCTAATGAAGCACCCGTGTTTGATCACCCTGATCCCGATGGATCCCAGGCAGGAGGGAGCGGGGGGGGCCCTCAGTGATATCGCAGTGAACCATCCCAGCAACCCAAAGGCTGGAATATGTTTGCATCCCCCATTTCTCCAGGAAAGCTACAGAAAGAATCAGCTCATAAATAACAAGGCTTGAGCATGGGAAGTTCATAAACATCAGGGCCTGTTGAACCATTTGCTGCCAATAATTCATTATTTTATAGAGGGCAAAGGGAAAAAATGCACAATTCTCCTCCCTGTCACCTTATAAATGAATTAAAAGAAGCTGCAGAATAATCTGTCCTCTTCCCAAAATGCATTTTTGGAGCAGATCTCCTCAATTCCCATGTAAATACAAACTCCCCTCTGGCACTGGAGCAGGATCTGCCGATGTGAGCGCAGAAGGGAGGCAGGAGGATCCGAGTAAGCGGCATGAAGACAATTTGCTTGGACCGGGGAGGAAGATGCACTCTGACAAGGATAGATGGAATGAGGCTGTTGCCAGAGAAAATCTCAAGGAATTGTGAGCCAAGTTGGGGGGAGCGTTGGATGCAGCGAGCATGCAAATCTCCCTGTGTTTTTTGGTTTTGAAGTAGTAGCAGAGCAGGGGAGGGGAGAGAGAGGGTTAGAAAAATCCAAAGAAGCTTTGTCAAGTCTGACATTCCTTTTGCTTCCAAAAGTGGGTATTGATTTTCCACCCGTGACTGCTATAAATGAGAATTTCTGTGTCGCAGCTCAGGCCCGCGCTCCTTGTGTTTCTTATCTCTTTAAATATGATTACCTGCACTTCACGGCTTCACGGGCAAAATCGTAATGAACTTTGCCAGCCCAGGCAGCCCCGCGTCGCCGGCGCCTTCGCGTGCGCGAGCAAATGAGTTCCACCAGTTCCTCCTGCTCTGTCTCCGGGCTACAGGTTTATTGACTTTCCGCTAATTTTCTTGTCAGGATAATTCTCCCAATCAAGATTTAAAACAAACTGGGAGGTTACTAAAGTACTGGTGGTTCAAGTCCTAAAGCTTTTTGTTTTGATTGAGAGACCTTTGAGCATTTGTGTTATGGGGAAGGGGATGGGGTGAGGGGGTTGTGCTTGATTCTGGTCTGGTACAAAGCTTTTTGTGGAGGGAGTGGGTTGTTTGTTTAGAGCAAATCCCTTCTTCCATGCCAACATCTGCTGCTCTGTATTTGCTCGCAGGGGAAACTATAAAAAAATAGAAAAAGAAAGAAAGAAATAGATTATTCCCACTGCATCAACCTACAGGCGTCTGCTGGCTGCAATTTTCTTCAATTTCTCGCCGTGAAAAGCAAGAGCGTTCATTTTGTAAGTGCTGCTTTTGTGTGTGACCTATATTTTGAAAACTGATGGGGTCACCACCTCCCTCCTCCCAACCTGTTGAACCAAAGAGTCTCTGAGATCTGTCCTAGATTGTATTTATCTCAGAGATTATTTAAAAAGCAAGGTAGCTATTACTAATAAGACGGTGTTGTTCTGGTGAGGTTTAATTTTTGCCTTTTTTTCCCCTTCCCCTTTACTCTCCTTTGGAAATGAAAATCCCAGCCTGGCTCCACCTGACCAGGAAAGTGCTTCCCTTCCTGTCTCCATCCTTCAGAGCTGATTTAAAAGCACGTAATCTTCCTCCACTCATCATCTCCTGACCCTCTCTGATTTCCCCCCCATGGGTTGCTATTACGCGGGCTGGCAAGAGTCGGGGGATGTCGGAGCCTGTCAGGTAGATTTGAAGACATCCCATTTGTGCATATGGATACACACATTTCAGCACTCCAGTTGCTTAATGACACATCTGATTGCCGTTGGATTGGAGCTTGGAACCGGCACAGGCAGAGCCAGGTGAGCTGCAGCAGCCCAGATCCATCCGTGTTCAGCACTTCTTTTGCTCTTTATCGACTTTGGGGTCTTTCTTTTCCCCGTCAGAAGTTCCTTTTTTTTTTTCTTCCCCTTTAATCTCACTTTCTATTAAAAGTCTTCCCAGAGCTAATGTAATAAATTTAGATCCAAAGCCAGATGCATAGCAAAACTTTTGGCAGAGAATACTCTATCAGAAGACATTGCAAATGAAATATGCTTCCCCTTGGGGATTATTCTACAGTTTAATTTAATTTGATATTTCAAATTAAATTAATTCAAATGGTTATGCAGTTTCCAGGGAAAACAGACTTCATTTATGATGTTCTGCCACCAAATTGTTTTGCTCCTATCATATATCTTATATTGTTAACTGGGAATGATAAGTAGTGACAACATAGGATTTTTTCATGCCCTTTGTTTTGCAATTCCCATCCTAAAGGGAACAGAAACATCTCCTTGTGCAGGGTTTCTCTGTGGGGTTATTCCAACATTTCCACTGAAACCTTACTGTGGCTGAAAATTAGATTTTCGTCAAAATGTGGTTTAAAAAAAAATAATGTGTTTGCTTTGAGAAGGTTTTGGGTTTGTGGGACTCCTACTTCTTGCCTGGTTTCAATTTACAGAAGGAAAAATAGTGACTCTTTGTTTGGAATTGGGGTTTTGATCTTCCAGGCTTTGTGGCATGGGCAGGAAAAAAGTCTGAGCTGCTTTTCTGGCTTATTCTTTTGGTTTGGGATTGGTTTGGACACTCTTTGGGATTCAAAAGCAGCGTGGGCAGGACATTGAGGGAGCTGATTCTGCCCCTCTGCCCCGCTCAGGTGAGACCCCACCTGCAGAGCTGCCTCCAGCTCGGGGGGCCCAGCACAGGAAGGACCTGGAGCTGCTGGAGCCAGTCCAGAGGACAGGGAAATGATTACAGGGAGGAAGCACCTCTGCTGTGAGGAAAAGGTGGGAAATTTGGGATTGTTCAGCCTCCAGAAGAGAAGGCTCCAAGGAGACCTAATTGTGGCCTTCCAGGACCTGAAGGGAGCATAAAAGAGAGCTGGAGACAGGCTTTGGACAAGGGATGGAGGAACAGGACGCAGGGAACGGCTTCCCACTGCCAGAGGGCAGGGATGGATGGGATATTGGGAGGGTGGGGAGGGCCTGGCACAGGGTGCCCAGAGAAGCTGTGGCTGGCCCTGGATCCCTGGCAGTGTCCAGTGCCAGGCTGGACGGGGCTTGGAGCAGCCTGGGATAGTGGGCGGTGTGCCTGCCCATAGCAGGGGGTGGAATAAGAGGAACTTTAAGGTCCCTTCTAACCCAGGCCATTCTCTGATTCTCGGTTTTTCAGCTAGAAGTAATTTTCTTTTATCAAGGGCAAGTTGGGGAAATTTCTGCGCTTCCCAACCAGATACGGCTTCACCACGGGCAGAATCGAGGGGGTTGTGTTGCACTTGGGGGGGTCCATTTCCTTTCATCCTTTCATCAGCAGGGGGGAACTTCCTGAAAACAACCCAAACCCCAAACCTGGGTCATTCTGCCTTTAGTGTGGCCCATGTGGAATGGGATTATTGATGTTGTACCAGCCCTAAACCAGCTTCCCAAGACCTGTGTGGACTCCCAGGGGATTCCTTTATCATCATCTTATCCCGCTTTCCCAGTGAGTGATTGATTTAACATGGCTTTTCTCCACAGGCTCTGATTATCCAGAGTCATCAAGGAACTTGCTCCAAACTCTGAAGTACATTAAGACAAGGTAATTCAGGGAAGTCTTTGCATCTGGAAATCTCTGTAAGCACTTTCCTATCTGCTGGCCTGTAGAAAAGCCATTATTCTCGACAGGGGAAAAAAATATTGGTAATATCACAAGAGGCTTTGGAAGAGAACATAAAGCTGGTTTCATTTTCCAGTCAACTGAGATCTAATATTTCCTGTACAAGATGTTGAGATGTTTTAGAAAAAGGAGCAATGTTTATTTGTCTAAAGCACCACACACACACACTCACACAAGTTCTATATTGTGCTTGTGGCTTTTTTCCATTGTAAATGGTTTTGCAGGGAGAAATCTCTTTCCCATCCATCACAGCCAGTAGATTAGAAAAATATAAATATCATCTAAAGAGAATGGAGCTCAGGCTCCTACAGAATACACAGGAGAGAAATGACAAATGCAGCATCCCTGGTGGTGGGGAAGGCTGGGGGCTGGGTCACAGATAGCCTTGTTGTCTCCCTGGCTCCTGGGGATTTATTTGCTTGCACTCTCCTGGGACAAGGCTCCCAGTGTGATATTTCTTATCAGACATGTCTTTTGGGCTGGTCCAAACCCATTTCATTGAGCAATCTGCCATCAGCAGTGCAAGGTTGGTCAAGACATTATTTTTTTTCCCCTTAGAAGTGCATCCATTGGGGTTTTTTTCTCATTATTTTTCGAGCCCTGCAAGGATTTGTTCCAGAGTAGCCCCAAAGCACTCTGGGGAGCGTCAGATTTCGATGCCCCCGTGGTGCTGTTCCCAGCCAGGAGCCTGACAGCCAGGCTGGTGCTCCAAGCTTTTGTCTTTTGAGCCGTGACCGTTCCCTAACCAGTTTTAGGCATGATGGGAGGCAAGTCTGTGCCCCGGAGAGCTCATGGATG
This sequence comes from Cnemophilus loriae, assembly GCA_013397755.1. Classification (NCBI taxonomy): domain Eukaryota; kingdom Metazoa; phylum Chordata; class Aves; order Passeriformes; family Corvidae; genus Cnemophilus; species Cnemophilus loriae. Next base: position 885,699 of record VZTF01001311.1, read on the forward strand.
GCTGGATATGTGTGGTGGGGATAAAGCTGCAGTTACAGGGCCAGGGCTTGGAGTGAGAGAGGAGCCTCCCTTATCCCTTTGGCCAGCTCATCCCCATGGCTGGGAGCGCTGGAACGTCTGACTGCACTTTGAAGGTTTCAAGTGTTGGGATTTTCATCACTTTTGCTTTTTAAAATCCTTCTTCTTCTCCTTTTCCTCCTCTTATTATTATTATTATTATTGTTGTTGTTGTTGTTGTTGTTGTTGTTGTTATTGTTGTTGTTATTATTATTACTATTATTATTAGACAGTGTTTTTCTCCTTGGTGCTTCCCTGACAGCCAGGAATTCTTAACCTTGAAGCTCCCAGTGCTTTGGTTTGATGGTGTGCTGCTGGTTTTGGTGTGGAAACCCTGCCAGAGCTGAAGTGGCTCTTTGCACACAATCAGGGAAATCAGGGAAGACCCCCCCAGCTGAATTAGCCCCAGGTTTAATTGGGTATGGAGCAACCCCCAGAACTCCATTGTGTCTCGGTGCTGCTTCTCCTCACGCAGAAACCGAATCCGTCCCAGCACAGACTTTGCTCTTCTCTTGGTGATTCACCTTGCAATCCATCTTCCCTTCCCCAAAACCCCTCCATCCCCCGAAACCCACCTGCGGGGGGGTGAGCCCATTCTCTGCTGAGCACGAGCGGGGAGAGAAATGGGCAGCATGGAACACCCAGGCCATGGCTGCCTCTTTTGGCTCGGCCTCCTCTCCTTGGAAGCCTTTCCCTTGGAGTGGTGCTGCCAGGACCTGTGGTCCACGGGCCGTGTTTGCAGGGTTGGGCCCTGGGAGGTGATTTCTGTGAGAGGTCCGTGTTGCACAGAGCTCAGGCCGGGAGCAGCTGTGCCCAGCCCCTGCTCAGCCACAGCAAACAGCTGCTGGAGATGACAAAGTGGAAATGACTGCAGGCAGATGCTCTCCTGCAGCCAAGCCTCATCCCGTAATCCACTCAGGTGCCTCTCTGCAGAAAGTTTCTCAGGGCACCGTGTGCTCTGTGACACCCGTGCTTTTGTGGTTTCATCCTTCTCTGCTGCAGCCTTTTGTCTCTCAGCACAGCCGCCGTGTCAGAAAGAGAGATTGCCCGAGCCTGGATCTGCTGTGGGCAGCTTTGTTTTCCCCGTGTGCCTGAGTGGTACCTGCGAGCAGCTGGAGCCCTCCAGGCCACCATGGACAGAGCAGGGATTTCAGGACAGTTGGTCATGGAATCATGGAATGGTTTGGGGGGGAAGGGACCTTAAAGCTCATCCAGTTCCACCCCCTGCCATGGGCAGGGACACCTTCCACAATCCCGGGTGGCTCCAAGCCCCGTCCAACCTGGCCTTGGGCACTTCCAGGGATCACAGCTTCTCTGGGCACCCTGTGCCAGGGCCTCCCCACCCTCACAGGGAACAATTCCTTCCCAATATCCAATCTAACCCTGCCCTCTGGCAGTGGGAAGCCATTCCACCTTATCCTGTCTCTCCATCCCTTGTCCCCAGTCCCTCTCCAGCTCTCCTGGAGCCCCTTTAGGCCCTGGAAGGGGCTCCGAGGTCCCCTGGAGCCTTCTCTTCTCCAGGGGAACACCCCCAGCTCTCCCAGCCTGGCTCCATGAGAGTATTCTCTTGAGGGGGCTCTGTTTGGGGGTCTATAGATGGGAAATTTAGTCACCAGCTGCAGGATGGGTTTCTCAAGGCCATACAGATGTGCTGGCTGCACTCAGAGCAAGGGGAGGTTGCTGTTGTCTGTAAATCCCTGTTACGGGCTGGGTTTTCCAGGGCAGTGCCTCTCTGCTCCTGGGGGTGCCTGGTGTCCTGAGGAATGGCAGTTCAGGTGAGGATATTGCTGCCAGATCCCACGGCCTGAGCAGCCCACGGTGCCTTTCTTCTCATCCCAGTTGTGACAGACCGTCCCTCTGGGCCTTGGGGTGAACTCGGGGTGTCACTGGGGTGTCTGCTGTGCTCCGGAGCGAGCTGTGTGCCACGGAGGTCAATGGCCACTGAGGGAAAAGCCTTCAGGAACGCAGAGTGTTTGTCCTGAGCATCTCTGGGTGACACAAAGCCAAGGAGCGGCTCTTGTGGACACCTCAGCCCTCAGAGGTGGCTGAGCTGCTCACGGGTGGCTGTGGGGGCTGGTTTCTCACACACAGCCCCACCTGGACTGTGACACCTCTCCCTGACCTCAGGAGCATCATCTCTTTGTGTTAAATACATCAGTGCAGCTAAAACCTGTGATCCAGGAGGCCCTGGCTTCAACACCTGTTGGGGGTGAGCCTGCTGCCCTTAAGGTGGTTTAGGAGTTATTGATGGAATAACCTTTGGGGGCTGAGCCTCGGCTCTGACAGAGGCGAAGGAGAAATCTTTGTTTAAATAACCCCCTGGGACTGGAACTGGTGGTGACCCAGAAACAGTTTATTTTTTTTTATTGCTTTCCATAGCTTCCCCAGGCTACAGCTGTCTCCAGTAAAGGAAAACCAGGTTGTTACTGGGGGAGTAAGCAAATTAGCAGATGAGGGCAAAAGCTGAGCAGAGTCGAGGACCCAGGAGCTGTGACAGCTGAACAGCACTTGTGCCTTTCTCTCTTCTCTTGCTTTTAGTGTCCCACTGATCTGAAGCCCCTTCACCAAGTAATCCATTTTTTGCTTCATTTTTATGCCATTGTTTCAGTATTTCAGGGTAAAACCAGACGTTGACTCTTCATTGAATGGCAGTTACACTTTCAGCCTATGGGATGCTTGGTCAAAACCAAAGTGATTTCTTAATCACTGAAGGATGTTTTCAGGAGCTTTATCATTCTTTATCATTTCAGCCACTGTGTGGGTGCTCACTGGCCAGGCAGATCTCCCAGCCTGCTCCCTGCTATTTCAGGGAGTGTTGGGGGTAGGAGCAGGAGAGGATAAATAAATTCTCATTCACTCATCACTTGACCTAAATAGAGACCACCACCACCTCTATTATTGCAGGGTTGAATTTGGGGCTGCATTGGATCAGTCTGTCCCTCAGCCTCCATGCCAGCCCTTCGTGCCAGTTCTGTGGGAGCTGTTCACTCCCCGTGGGATGTTCCAGCTCCCAGTCCCACCCCGCTGGTGGCTTGGCCAGCACGAAGGGTTGTTCACTTGTTTGCTAATTGGATTTTGCACCGAAGGGAGCTCCAGAGAGCTGCACCTCTGGCCAAAATCAGCGTGGTGTTGACCCTGGGCCATCAGTACTAAAAGCACAAGCCGTGCTTGGTGGGCTCCAGGAGATCTCTTGTCATCTCGGATCAGTGTGAGCCCTCACACCCTCCTGAGCACCCGCCACGAGCAGGGAGCAGGACAAATGCAATGGTGGCACAGATGGAGAGAATAAACAAGTCTTTGCCCACGTTATTGGGTTGCTAATGAGGAGAGACCTCATCAACCTCCCAGCCATCTAATTTCTCTTGGCTGCCATTTCAGCCGGTCAGGAACCACACCAGGAACAGCATTTCCTGGCATGAAGCAGCTCTGTGAGGGAAATATTTCCAACGGGAAAATGAGCAATTCTCCCTTTGCCCTCTGTCTCTGATACCAGAAATCTTCAGACCACACGTCTTCTGGAGAAAGACTGAAGTCCAGTCCTGACTGCCTGTCTCGATCGAGCTCCCGCATTTCCCACTGTGTGCCTCCAGCAGCATCCCAAGCCTCTCTAGGATGGAAGTGGGAGACTTTCCATCCTCACCCTGCAGTTCTTATTTCAGGTGCTGCTGCTCAAGCCCAGAGCATTTGGGGGTTATCTTTTAAACCGTGACCTCACCTCCACGTAAGCAGAGTTGTCTTGGAATTCAGCCACGGAGCTGAATTCACCAGTGCCCCTTTCGAAGCTCATCTCTCTGCCAGGAGTTTTCCTCCTCCCTGTGCCACCCGGGAGCACTGGAGTTGTCCCTGTCCCCAAAGTGGACGCAGCCCCCACAGCTCCACACGAGCTCCTGGCGCTGGTCATGTTGCACCGATATCTCTCGCTCGCCCAGCAGCGTCTCGACTCACAAACTAATTAAAGTTCATGTCACACTGGGAAGATGCAAAATGCTCTCTGAGCACTAGATGTTATTATTTTAAGCTTCTCTTCTTTTTCCTGAGGCGCAGCAACTCCCTGAATCCCAGCTGGCACACCACATCCAGCCACAAAACACCGCTAATTGGGTGTTTCTCCTGTTGACCTCATTTCTCCAGCATGCTTTGGATGGGTTTATTTCCATGGGTTTTTGGGGATTTTTTTTCAAGAGGGCCTAGAAACCAGATAAACAGAAACACTTGCTGAGTATCTTGGACAATCCTTGGTCGTTCCTGTCCTCCAGACCTTGCCCTGTTTCAAGGTGTGATAATGCTGCTCTTCCCCCATCATCTGTTTTACACATCCAAGGAAATAAGAGATAGAGGGAGGTGGGAAGAAAGAGATCAAGGGCAGAGTGATGACTCTGGAAGAGGTTTCATTTGGAAGAGGTCACAGACCTCTAGTCTAGGGAGGACCTCATGTAGTCTAGGCAGGACCTAATCTAGCCTTGGCAGGACCTAATCTAGCCTTGGCAGGACCTAATCTAGCCTTGGCAGGACCTAATCCAGTCTAGGCAGGACCTAATCTAGTCTAGGCAGGACCTAATCCAGTCTAGGCAGGACCTAATCTAGTCTAGGCAGGACCTCCACTGTTGCTCCTTCCCATCAAAGGCCTTGGCAGGTCCATCATCCTTAAGAAGTTTTCCTGGGACAGGATTTGGATGCTGAAGGGTGGCTTTTGGATTGATTCCCCTTCAAAGGAGAAGGTGACTTGTGCTATAAACGTTGTAAAGCTCAGCCAGGCTCTGGGACAGCTCCTGCCTGATGAACGCGCCAAGTTCATTAGCGACGACTTTGTTCAAGTGTCCCCAACCCCGTTCACCTCCCAAAGAATTGAGGAGCCTCCCATTAATTCCTTAATTGTGTTATTGGGAAGGTGCCTCCTCAGTGTCACCTTGCAGAGGTGGCAGGTGGAAACCTCTCCCTGATGTTCTCCAGGTGGCTTCTTTCCTTCTTTTGGTATTTGTGAAAACAGATTTGGTACCGTGAGCGGGATTCTGCCCCAACCACCTTCCCTGGCATGAATCCATCGTGCTGTTTCCCCCACACCGTTCATTACCTCCTTAAAAGTGAATGCAGAGAGAAAACACAATTAGATGCTGCTTTGGTTAAATAATACCTTGGAAAAAAACCAGAACAATGGCTTGATAAATAAGGAGAGAGTGAAGATCGCATAGTTTGAACTAATGATGGAAATTACCTTGAGTTAAGTTAGATTTTAAATCAGAGGTTTGGGGGATTGTATTTTTTTTCTTTTCTTTCCAGTGAATTATGACAAATATAGAGGCCTGCTGGATGGATGATTAGATTTTTTTTTTCCTCTCTCTCCCATCTGCATTGAAAAATGAAATATTTCTGTAATATTAAATCCATCCAATTGATCAAAGTGTGGTGTCAAAAAATGTTGTAAGCGCTTCTTCTCATCCAACCCCTTCAGCAACTGCAAACCAGAGATCTTTTCAATCCCTTTCTGGAGGCGGCTGGAGGTTACCTCTGCCAGAAGAGTCTGTGCAAGGATGAGTCTGCATTTCTCCAGCAAACTCCCACAGTAGGGACTTACAAAGGGCTGCGGATTTGGCACATGGAACGACAGCACACGTCCTCAGCTTTGGGGGTTTGTGTCTTCACAGGGCCATAATCTGTCCTAATACAGCCTTGCCTAATGGTGGGGTCAGGAATGGGGGGATGGGGTGGCCAGAAAAGGGGTGAGAAAGGGAATTTTCTCTTCCCTGGCTCAGCTTGGTGAGTAACCACTGGGAGATTTATGGGTGTTTCCCCTCCCCTCATGTTTTTCTTTCCCTGCTTACTTTCACTGGAGAACAAGAAAACCAAACAAACCAGAAACCTCAAATATTTGGTCACTGTTTGAGGAAGCAAACACAGAGTGTATCCAAACATTTGGAGAGGTGGGAAGCTGGGGTATTGCACAGCGGGATAAATGCAAAGTGTGTCCAGAAAAGAAAGATTTTTTGGAAAGCTGTCAGTGAGGAAAAGCTGAGAGGGTTGGGGGTTGCTTTGTGTAGAAAATAAGGGATGGTTTTCTTCAAGTGGATACTGTGGATAATACTGAACAGTCTTCCTGTGAATAGAGGAGCAGAAACCAGCTTGGTTTCAGCAAGAAAGCTGAAAGAGGAATCAAACCCCCTCTTCTGCTGGGGTTGTGGGGTATGGGACAGGGAACATGGGGTGTTATGGACTCACCTTCATCAGCAGCTTCAATGGGAATAGGTCAACCAAATACCTGTGGTTGTTTCCATGCTCTCATCCAGCCCCTGGAGCTGGATGGAGAGTGACCCAATATTCCCTTTAATTCTCAGAAGCCAATTCTCCAGCGCCTTGTATCGCCTTTGGTTCTGCTGTTTTGACATGAAACTCTGGTTGTCTTCAAAGAAAACCGTGGGGGAAGGAAAGGACCCGTCTGTTGCATCTGTCTGCATATCAGGGCAGGTGTTTGCTGGCTCTAGGACTCATTTATTCCTGCGGCTGCGTGGGGACATGCTCGCAACTTCCATAAAATGTGTGAGGAGCAGCAAGTGTTGCTTCATCTCATGGTGAATGAGCAGCAATTTGAAAGAGCAAAGCAAGGAGTGAGAGGCTCCTGTTCTCTCACTTCGCGCCTCAGTGTCCCCCAGCTCCTGGACGCGCGTGGGAGATCAAAAGGTGGAAATCTCCCCTCTCCCACACATCGATCCCTTTGCTTTAGGAGCTCTTTGTGCTATCGACTCACGCTCCTGAGGGAAAATAAGCATCTTCCTTAGTTACACAAATGGACACACAGGTGTAAAAGAGATGAAGTCATTTTTCAGAAAGTCACCAACAGAAATGAGGGAAAGTCAGAGCCCCCCTTCCCTGGCACAGCCCCTGGTGAGCCTCTGGATAACCCAGAGGAGGGTCTCAAACAGCCCCACAGAAATGCAGCAAAGAGATGGATTGCTGCAACTCTTCTGCTTACCAAATTAGAAACAATTTACGGATTTAAGGATTAAGTACCATTAATTACTGCCCAACAAATGCTGATCTACAATGGTGCACTTGTGGAAATGGAGAGAGAAGTTTCTGCGTGAATACTAAATGGCTTCATTAATGCTCAGTGCAATTTCATTGAGTGATAAATTAATTAGCTTGATGCTCCAAGAATTACTGAGCAGGACCGTGGGCATATGTGATGAAGGGACAGCAGCAGCCCAGTGTCCCCTTGCCTGGGCAGAGCAGGTAACACAGGTGTGGGACACACCAGGGCAAGGTAAAGGTAGTAAAGAAAGAGGAAATTCGGTTTCTCAGAGGGGAAAAACCCAAAATACTGCTCTGGATTTCCTCATCTGGATTCTCTGATCTGGAAAACACTGGAGGTTCCAGAGGTCAGGATGAGAGCAGGGGGATCAAAGTCATTATTTTCCTGTTGCATCTGGAGATGATGCTTTACCCTCCTGCTGTTGTGCTGCCGATGGCGGGTTGGTCGGACATCATCCCTGCTCCTCGTATTTCTGTTTCCTCCATCCTTCCTGTTCAGCCAAAGCCACGGGGCTGAACAAACCTTCCCAGCCACCGATGTCCTTCGGCTCCATGGCTCGTGCTGGGTGCTCTTCCCATCCCACACCAGGATAAGGGAGGTTGGAGTGTGCATCCTCTTTATCCAACGCTTGTGGTGAGTTCTTGGAGCATCCCAGGTTCCTCGGCATTGCTCCAAGGGCGTGTTTACCTGGGCCTGGAGAGAGACTTGGTGCTTCCAAAATCTGGGAGAGCCCCGCCTGGTGTGGCAGCCCAGCGAAGCGGTGACAGCTTGGACTGGAGTCTGTTCCCCAGCAGCATTTCCCCCCGAAGCAGTGGAGGAGGAGGAGGGAGCAGCATCCAGCCAGGATGTCTGGCAGTGAGTAATTTCAGTTTCTCCTCGGGCTGTCATGCCATGACAGCTGCCTGGGCAGAGCCTCGCCGCCCCCCTTCAGCACATGTTACCTGGAGTTCAGCATCGGATTTCTGTCCCTCAAGACTTTTTAGCCGCCTGTGCCGTCGCAGCGTTATTGATTGCTCACCCAGCCGTGGCTGGAGCTGGATTAGGTGTGAACACAGCACTGCCCCAGCAGGCCCAGAGCAGGGCAGGATGCTCAGAGCCTCCTTTCACCATCGGTCTTTTTTTAGCTCTTTTCTGCGTTGCTCTTTGGCTGCCTCCTGTGCGTCACTCTGTGCCTCGCTCTTCCCCAGCACATTCGCAGTGCCTGTAAAAGTTGTGTGATTTTGTAGCTCTGAGCAGGTCCCTCCTTGTCCCAAGGTTTGGGTTCCCTCAGCTCATTTAGTTCCCACTCCTGAAGGCAGAGGGGAGGAAATGGCAGAGAGATACTTTGTTCCTCCCTGCCGAGGGGAGATTGAACAGTGAGGACCTGTTCGTGCCCCTCTGTGGCTCTCCACATCCCTCTCCATCATTCCTCTCCCAACCCCTGCAAGAAAACCCACATTAGGGTCACCAGCTCTTGACATCATGAGACATTAGGACTCGTCTTGGTGCAGCCTTCAAGACTTAGCCCAAATATTCCAGGTCTGCTTTGGCCTAGAGGGATGGCTGTTGAGGATGCCCAAGTGGAGGAATGCAGGTGGATGTGGAGACTCCTCTCTGCTCTGAATGGCCCTCCCTGGCTCCTGGTTCAGGCCTGGCTCACACCTGGGAGCTCACGAATGAGTTGAGCCAAGCTTCTCACATCCCCCATCCCCCGCCCTGCCCATGGAGACGTGTCCTGGATTGGCCATTACGGACCAGAGAAGGAACAGCAAATTAACAGCCCTCATGCTCACAACAGGCAGAACTCACACCAAAGTTTTCCTAATGTAATGAGCTGATGTAAAAGCAGCCAGAGGGAGACATCCTCGGCTTCATTGGGCTGGCAAAGCCAGGCACAGAGCTGTGCATTCTGGAGTGCCATCTTCTGGCACCTGCAATGTGAACTCGTCGCATTCCTGTGTGGCTGAAGCAATCTGGTAGCACAGAGCTGTGCCAGGCACGGGGAAAGAAGCAGATTTCCAGGATTTTCCAGTGTATCCTTGAAAGATGCATGGAGTGCAGATGCTTTTTTTTAGCATCCTCCCATCCCTTTGGCTGCCGGGTACCTGCCTGTGCCAGCACGAGGAGCCGCGCATCTGCACGGAGCCGCTATCGGCTCCCCATGCCAGCTTGGGAAGCATCTGTTTCCTGGTTTATTTATCCCCTCTGCAGTCACCACGGGAGGATTGTCTCAGTGACATGCCACATCTTGTTTACAGCCGGCCTCTGAAAAGTTAGAAGTGCAAGTTGTGGGGTGGGGAGGAGGCGGAGGAGGACGCGGAGTCGCGCACGCTGGGGACTGAAAGGGGACTTGGGGAAATGTATAAAATATTAAATGACATCGTGGCAAGACACAGGCAGGAGGAGAACAATAATTAAAGTAAACAGCACATCAAAAGCCTGGCTAAAACTCACATTTAAATTTCAAGACAACGCAGAAACAGCTCATGTAGCCGTGTGTAAATGTGTTTCCAGGAACCTTTTAAGAATATTAACAATGATGGAAGCAGAACAGCAATGACTCAGACTTTATGTTATGTGACAATACAGGAGGCCACCAGACTCCTGCCTGGCTGTTGGCATAAGGAAGCTGATGACAGCCTGGATCTTGCCAGAAGAGCAGGTTTCTTTCCAGGGAGTGAGAGATCCCGAAGTCAGCAAGAATGGAGCCTCTCCTCTTGCCAGGGATGTGCAGGGTTTCCTTCAGCCCCACGGGGGGAGTGCACTCCTAAAAATTACCTGACAGGGGCTTCCATGGGTTTGTTTCCTACATCCAGTCCCATGTTGTGTCCTGCTGTCTGCTTCCCAGGCTTTGTCCTAATTAGTTTTAAATGTCCCTGGTCAGGTTCCTGTGTGTTCATGGTCGGGATCCTCCAATATGTTCCTGCTTTCTTGACTTTCCATTTGCTTGCAGCCACCAGTTGCTCCTGGTGTTGCCTCCTCCTGCATTCCAGCCTGGAGCATGTGGAATCACCACACCTGAGGCCTGAATATAGCAGAGAACATAATTGGAAAAGTCAGGTCAGGCCCGAAGCCATGCGAGACAAGCTGAGCAGCCCCTTCCCTCTCCAGCACGTTTGAATTAAGGGCCAGGAATCAGTGTCAGATTTGTCTGGACTCCAGCACTGAGCACCTTTGGGCTATAGAGCAAATCTCTTAATTATTCCCCGTGCCTTTTGCCCTCGCCTGTACAAGGACTACAATAGCTCTGTCCTTGGGGAGCCCGAATTCTCCTTAGTCCTGATAATACCGTGATTTACGGAGGATTTCCCAACGAGCCTTCAGGGCACGGTGTTACCTAATGGAAGTAATTAAAAAGCATTGGGAAGTGACCTCCTGAAAGTGCAGGCAGCTGCAGATGGAATAAGGGAATTAAGAGGCTGCAGAGAGCTGCAGGAGCACGTGCCTCCATCCTGAGCCACAGCGGGATCGTGGGCTCGGAATGGGGGCTCGGAAAGGGGATGCCATGAGGGCCTGAACAGGAGAATTTCAGGTGGTTTATTGTTTCACTTGACTCTGTGTTTTCTTGAGGCCTTTTGGATATTTTAAGCTTGGGAGGTTCCTGGGGGATTGCATAAAGGTTTAACTTCCCACAAGGTTCAATTTTCCACAAGTTGAAGTCTCCAGACTTTTCTGTTTTCTTGGAGTGGCAGCAAACTCTTCACTGCTGTGCTGCTGTGCTGCAGCTCCCAAGCTGCTGTTCAAAGGAGAGCATTCACTCCCACTGACAGCATGGAGCTGTGTCAGGAGAGGTTTAAGTTGGACCTCAGGAAGAGGTTCTTCCCCCCGAGGGTGCTGGCCACTGCCCAGGCTCCCCAGGGAATGGTCCTGGCCCCGAGGCTGCCAGAGCTCCGGGAGCGTTTGGACAGCACTGCCAGGGATGCCCTGGCTGGGATTGTTGGGGGGTCTGTGCAGGGCCAGGGGCTGGACTGGATGGTCCCTGTGGATCCCTTCCAATTTAGGATATTCTGTGGTTCTCTGATTCTATGATTTATATACTTGGGGAAACTGAGGCGTGGCATGGGGGGACAAGTCTGAAGGGGACAGTGCCCATTCCTGGGGTCTCCAGACTGAGAGAATCCTGCTGCTCTGTAAGCAGGCAGGAAACAGTGCTGGCAGCTGGGATGAGCCTCAGGACAGCTTTACCCATGAAATATCTGTGTTGCTGCTCCTTCCCAGGGCACTCGAGTGCAGCCGGCAATCGGAGCCCTCCATCTCCAGCACCAGAGGGACACCCCTAACAATTAATTTCCAGGCATGATTGTCTTCAAAATATTCCAGTCGCTCCTGGGCTGTTTGCATCCCAAGTTCATAGGAGGTTGGTCCCACATCCCAAGGACAAGCATTGCATGGCCCAAACACTTTCTTCACCAAACTGGCCCTCAGTACAGGAAGGCAGAACTTAGTTTTGGGAAAGAGCAGCTCAAAACAGATTCAGGGTTTTTCTGGTGTCTGGTGAAAATCCAACACCACACGAAGCCCCTTCCCAAAGCCATCGTAGGTTTAGCCAGGACAGGATTTCCCTTTTTTCCCCTTGTACAGAGAGTGGCTGAGTCTCCAGTCAGGATTTTCCCAGCATGCAGATATTGTTGTGACCTAGATGCTTAAGCATTCATTTACTGCTGAAGTTTTGCATTTAGAGGTCTTAAGAGTTCGGATCGTGGGCTGTCTGGAAAGCTCTGAAAGGGAAAAATACCGAGGGCAGCTCACGAGTTCCGAGAGAAAAATGATTTGACGTTCTTATGCCTCCATTTATTGGCAGCCCACAATGAGATGTAAAGAAATGTCAGAAAATCCCATGTGCACGTTGGTTTGGATCGGGAAAAAATTGCAGTTTGCCTCTGCCTGGAGGCTACGAGTCGCTCTGCTAATGCAGAAGGCACTAAAATGACCCCTTTGTTTTTCCTATGATCACTTCTGATAGCGCGCTCTGCCAGAGATATCATATCTTTGATCTCTCTGTGCTGATGTTAAGTCTCTCTTGAGTTCAGTAGCATCTCCTTGAGATTAATACTTCATGGCATTCTCAGCACCAAGCTGTCCTAACCCATACATCACAGGATGTCACGCTTCGCACTCGCCTCTGCCTCAATGACTTCACGCTGGCACCATAAATAACCCTTGGCCGGCTCCGCTCTCGCCGTCCGCGTGTGCAGAGTTCCACGAGGGATGCGGGAACTCTCCGGAGGTGAGGAGGGAAGGGATGCTCCTGTGGCCACAGCAGGCACGGGGACGGCCCTGCCTCCCTCCCCGCGGGGAGGAGGGTGCTGGGATTTTGCGAGGGTTATTCCTGACCCGTCTCCGGGCGCAGGGAGGGATCGTGCTCGGCGGTTGCTCTGCGACGCCTTATAGGGAGTGACAAACCGATGTACCCCAAGGGGACCCATCTGCCAGCCAGCTCCTTCCACATCTCCTCCGTTAGGAAAATCACTGTCTGCTTCGGATTTTACTTTGGCTCCGGCTTCTTTGCTTCCTGATCTGTTTTGCAAGGGCTGGGCCAGCAGACCGGGCTCTTTTAGCAGGACAGGCTGGGTGTAAAAACACCTGCCCCTGCTTTGGGAGATGTGAGAAATGCTGCCAAACCCCGGTGCTGCAGCCCTGCAAAAGGCACCAAAATTCAGCTGCAGCTGACTCAGAGCCCTCCGAAACCCTCTGATCACCCTGATCGCATGGGAGGCTATGGGTGCAAAACCTCTGCCTTGCCCAGGGCAAAAAAGGAGTTTTAAGGGAATGTAGAACATTACATCCAGCAGATGTTGGGGTTCTTGAAATGCCCAATGTTGAGCAGGATCTGGCAATGTGGAGCAGGCTCCAGGCTGCCGAGGCCTTGATGCTCTTGGGATTGAAACAAGGTCATGGCCATGATCCAGACAGGGAGCAGTGGAAGTCCTGGTCGAGGGCATGCTTGAGTGTGAGGTTGGGAGATGTCCCCAGGGCATGAAATCTGCTGTGGTCTGAGTGGTTTGGAGCGAAGAGGACTTTGCAAGGTCTTTTTTTTAATCCAGGGTCCATCACTTCCATCTTGAGTATTGCTCTCAGGCACTGGGTGGGACTCTTGGGGTGTCCTGTGCAGGGTCAGGAGGTGGACTCGATGAGCCTTGTGGGTCCCTTCCAACCCAGAATATCCTGTGATTCTGTGGTTTCCATGGTTTTGCTGGTGCTGCTGATGTTCAAGGTGCTGTTCAGTGACCTCTTTCCAGGGACTGGGAACGTGAGTCTTGTCCAGTGCTGAAAACACCTTGGGCTTCACCTCTTCAACCTCAGAGACTCTGTGAACTCACAGGTCCCCATGACCTCACACCCCACAGGTCCCTCCTGGTCTGTGGTGCACGGGGTGAAGGGGGGGATGAGCTGCTGCCCTTCCATCCCCAGCCCAGAGCAGAGTCGGTGTCATTTCTGCACAGCATGGGGTTAGTGAGGAAAAATCCTTCCACTCCTCGGACTGGATTTAGAGAGATAATTGAAAGGAAGAAGGGAGGTCTCAGGGGAAGAAGTGAAAACGCCAGCAGTCAGCAGGGCTGAGAGGAGATGTCCTGCAGTCCGTGACTCTCCTGTTCGTGCCAGATGGGCTCTGTGTCCCCTCAGGGTCCCTCCACAGTGCCAGTTGCAGCTCCCTATGGACAAAGGGGCTGTTCCCCCTCATTTCTGTTATAATCTCCTCTTTTAAAGCACATTTAATCCACCCTGGGAGGTGTTCAAGGCCAGTTTGGATGGGGAAACAACTTTATTTAGTGGGTGACATCCCTGCCCATGGCAGGGGCTTGGGAAGAGATATCTTCAAGGTCTCTTCCAATCCAAACCATTCTGGCATTCTCTGATTTAAGGCTGGAAGCACCACTTGAGCAGAGCCAAAAGGTGCCTGGCCCAAAGAGCACCCACCAAACAGACAAAAGAAGGGATGCTTGCCCAAAAGAGGCACTGAGTGCACACCACGAGGCTTTTTCTTCCCCCCCAAAAAAGGGATGTATGGGGTGGGTTCAGTTTAATCCTGGCTGGATTGGCCATTTCTGTGTTGAAGTTGAGATGTGAAGCAGACTGTGCCGCACCTCTGCTGCTCCCGCTAATAGCAACCCAAATAATTAGCACTGATAAGCCTGGCCCTAATGAGAGCCTGTTGCTAATGGGGTGCAGCAGGCTGGGAGTGCAGGTAGTGCCTGTGGCTCGCGGGCTGGATGGCTGCTAACGAGGAGGGACGATGCAATTAGAGAAACCCCCTTTTTCTCTAATTTTCCACCAGTCTCTGGGAAAAAGGGTTCCATTTTTTAAAGTTCTGTCACACCAGGTTAGAGTATTAACAATCACGGTTCGCTGCTATCTGTATTTGTTCCATTTGTGGCATTTATGATGGTTATCCACATTAATTATTTTGCTGCTTAAGTCCTTTCTAATTTCAGAGCACTGTTATTTCCAAGAAAGATGGATATTAAATATGCCACACATCAGCGCGGGGTGGCATTACACCATGCTATTAAGTTCTGATGCGAGGACTTGGCAAAAAATAACTTTGCTATTTGTAATCACCGTGAAGTGTTTTAGTGTTGCAGCTTGGAATAAGAAATAAAGATGATGACAGGAACTGATTTCTTATTAGGACGTGGTGCAGGAGTTTACATAAATCAGGAAGGAAATAACAAGGTAACCCTTGGCTGGCCAAATCCTGGGTGCCTGTTGGATGGGGACCGATGGGGAATAGGTGGGTGCAAAGTCTTCGAGGGGACGTCATTGAGGGCTGGAGCCCTTCTGCTGTGGAGCCAGGCTGGGAGAGCTGGGGGTGTTCACCTGGAGAGGAGAAGGCTCCAGGGAGACCTTAGAGCCCCATCCAAGAGAGATGGAAAGGGACTTTGGACAAGGGATGGAGGGACAGGATGCAGGGAGTGGCTTCCCACTGCCAGAGGGCAGGGGTGGATGGGATATTGGGAAGGAATTGTTCCCTGTGAGGGTGGGGAGGCCCTGGCACAGGGTGCCCAGAGAAGCTGTGGCTGCCCCTGGATCCCTGGCAGTGTCCAGGGCCAGGTTGGATGGGGCTTGGAGCCACCTGGGATAGTGGGAGGTGTTTCTGCCCATGGCAGGGGGTGGGACTGGATGGGCTTTAAGGTCCCTTCCCACCCAAGCCACTCAAGGATTCTTCAATCTCCACCCAGCACCAAGGCTCTTTATCCTCCCTGGGAAGGAGGTGAGAGCCTGGTTGAGTGGAATGAACCTTCACCCCAGAAAGGATGGAGAGACCCATCAGTCCCAGGGAAAGAGCTGATACCCCCAGGGGTTTTGGGGCTGGCGTGTGATGATGCAAAGACTTGGCAGCGTTTTTCCTTGGAAAGAAGAGGCCTTCCACTTGCTCATGGGGCTGCATTATGCACACACAACCCTCCTGGCCTCCTGGTGTTGCTTATCGAAATGTTTGGCTCTTTGGAAGCCGCTGCATTCCCATGGCTTGGAGGTGCTTCCCCCTTTCTAACACAGGGTGAAGCCCCAGGACTCGCTGTGAACCACCCTGCGAGGGCCATGCAAAGGGAAAGCAAAGCAGAGGGGATTTTACCCATGAGGAGGGAGTGGATTCCCCCATCACCCCTGTGTCTCTTAAGGATGTGGTTCCTGTGCCTGACCAACATGGGGGGACAGCTGGAGAGCCAGGAAGAATGTGACTCTTGGCTGGCATTGGACATCCGAGTGCTGCAGCAGCTCTTGCTGGATCACGCCTGTAAATGCGGCTTGATCCACAAGCAGACCCCCTGACATCCTGCCAGGGAGGCAGGACAGGGGCGATGCTCCCCCATTTTGGGCAGCGGTGATGAACCCCTGGCTCCGGAGGCGAAGAGCAGAGGCCGATCATCAAAGGGAAGAGGGAACAGGAGTCGTGTGAGGAACTGCTTTGCAGGCTGCCAGAGACTGGAGCAACACTGGGGGGTGGGGTTAGGGTTTGCCTTGGGTTGAGCCTAAGGAAGATTCTTTGTGATTTTCAGCAAACCAGTGATAAAAAAAAAACAAAGAAAGGTTGAGATCAAATGCAGAGCTTTGCTCAACTCCCAGGTGCAATGTTCCCTCTTAGCAAGGAATGTTTGTGTACAGGTTTCGCTAAGAGAGAGGAATAATTTGAAATTAAAAGTAAACTAAAGGGGGGAAAAGTGTCCCTCTTATTTTTTCTGCAAGTGTCAAAACAAATCTCTCTAATTCCTTGGGGGAGTTGTTTGTTTATTTTTTGACTGCTGTGCTTTTAGCTCCTTAAGCCCCATAAACTTTGCCAAGGCTTCGGTGAGGCATTCCAGGATCTCCAGAATTGTCTGTGTGTGAGGTCCAGGGCGTGATCTCAAGGGTTGAAACCATATTTCTGGACAGAGGAGTAGCAACAGTGGGTGCTCAGCAAAGTGCAGACCAGGAGTGTTGAAGGTCCAGCATCATCCAAGTCTGGATGCAGACAAGTCCTTGTGTCTCTCTCAGCTTCGTGTTTCAGCTCCCAGGCAGCTCCTGCTCAATACAGAAGGATACACCAACCTTTCTCAACTGCTATTGTCTATTAATTAAATGCTAATTAATTATTAAAAGGGTATTTATTGAGATTTAACAAGTATGCAGCCAGAAAACAAGGAAAAAACCCATTGGTGGCAGGTGTTCCACGGCAGTAATGAGGTTCTTAATAACCAATTGGCATTTGTTTGACTTAGAATAACATTCTTATTAAATCTAAATCAACTCTTTACTTGAGACGCTTAATTACACGGGGGTTATTTTTTTCCCTGCCACCTTTCCTTGGCGCAGTGGGAGTTCCCAGCCCGCGTCTCCCGGCGCCGACGGAGGAGTCTGTGCCTGAATAAATGTGAAAGGTGATGGTTATTCATGGAGAGTGGCACTTACAGAATGATTTCCCTGAGCTCCTATCCCCGCTCGTGCTCACGGGAGCTTCCAGGGCTCCTTCTCCTCCCCCTAGGAAAGCTGGCACATGGGAGAGCTGCTTGGCTGTGCCAGCTCCGTGGCCATCCCAGGGCAGCACTGCCCCCGAGCATTCTCCTGCCCTGATTTAGGGAGGGAATTACCAGCCTTGCCTTTCGCTTGGTTATTTGTTAGAAATCCCATTTAGCACTGGGAGAAGTTGCTGGTGCAGCGCTGGAAACCCCCAGGAGGGGAAATAAAACTCCTTCCAAGCATCTGGGTGACCATGGTGCCCTGGGGGGAAGAATGAGCTGCACAAAAAGCCACGGGAATCGCTCTGGCTGGAGCTTTGTGTTGCTGATGTGAAGGGGAAAGGCTCCCCAGTCCATTATCCAGACACTTTGGTTCCTTCAGGGTCAGCAGTGACTTTTGAAACGTCGTTGGGAACATTCTTGCCTTGGAAGGAGATGGGAAGGCGGGCAGGGGAGCGACTGCTGCCTTTAATCGGGATTTAATTACTTCCCCTTTTAATGTGGCTTTTAAAAAGGAAACAAGGATCCCAACCGGGTGCTCTTGTAGCACAAATAACAACAGGGGGGAAAAAAGGAAAAGTACCCGACAACAACAAACAATCTGTGCTATTACAGGATCATTATTCTGATATTATTTATTTCAGACTTTTTGATACTCTCCAATGCTTGACTTCACAGGCTCATTTAGTTCCTTTCAAAGGCAAAGCAGTGCTGCAATTTGCCAGGAGAAAATGTGATAAACACTGAGAACGGGGGAAGGAAATAACCCGGCGACCGTAGGGATAAATATATTTATTTTTACAGGCTGGGCAGACGTGTGGGTGTGAGGACAGCATCATTCATGGCTTCAGGGCCACAGGACAGGGAGCACCTGAGGGCCTGAGGTTCAAGTGATGGTCATTCACTCACCTCCCAAATTTTAAATTGCCTGGGAAGGTGGTGGCAGGCAGGAATACTTTCCTCCATTCCCAGACAGACTTGGAATTGTGATACTCCAGCGTTGTCAGGACATGCTCTGAGGCACCCTTTGAGAAGTGGCCAAGCCCTGAACGGGCTGCCCAGGGCAGTGCTGGAATCGCTGTCCCTGGAAGTGTTCAGAGAACACGTGGGTGGCGTGCTTAGGGACGTGGTTTTGTGGTGGCCGTGGCAGTGCTGGGTTGAGGGTTGGACTCGATGATCTTGGAGGTTTTTTCCAATGTTAAGGATTCTGGGATTGCCAGAAGTGCTGGGCACAGAGCAAGTAGGGAAGGATTGCTCTTGAGGCAGGGAATGCTGCAATCCAAATACCTCCAGCCCAAGGGGGAACATCTCCTGCTTCCCTGGTGTAAAACACACTTCACTTGCCCGTGCCCAGCTCTCTGTGCCACGGCAACGTGTGTGGCTCTTTCCACAAGGGCCTCTCCAGGAGGCTGGGAACACTCCAGTCATTTAATCTCCAGGGCTCTTCTGCATTTCTTGGGCAGCACCAAGAGCCACACACAGGGATCTGTCAGCTTATCCAAAAACCAAGAGAGCTGGGCCTAACCCACCTTCAAACCAAGGAGAGGAATAAGCTCTTTGTTCTCCCTGGATAGTCCTGAGTGTTCCTGAAACTTGGGGAGCTCCTGGGTGTTTGTGTCAGCAAGAGTTAGATCACGACGTCATTAGGTCACGAGGCTGTGCCTGGATTATCATCGATAGGCAGGGAGAGCTGCTGCTTCCAATTAGTTGTATGGATTAAGGGAATCTCTCCTGAAGTTTGCTGTCCCAAGAAGAAGAAAAAAAAAGTCAGAAAAAAGCGTGATTTGGATTTTAAAAGTCCAACTGGAATGTGATAATCCTTAAGGTACCTTCCAGCCTGAACCATTCTGGGATTAAAAGTTCTCTGCTCAGAGACTGGTGAGTAATTGGTTGCCCAGAGAAGCTGTGGCTGCCCCTGGATCCCTGGCAGTGTCCAAGGCCAGGCTGGATGGGGCTTGGAGCAGCCTGGGACAGTGGAAGGTGTCCCTGCCCCCCCTGGTAGGGGTTGAACAAGATGAGCTTTAAGGTCCCTCCCAACCCAAACCATTCTGGGATTCCCTGATCCTGGTGTTTGGGGTAGCAGATGGATAGCTTTGGACATGCCTTATCCCAAAATTCCTCTTGGAAAGGAGTCTGGAAACCACCCCACCACAAATCCTGCAACTCATTTATCATCTAAAGGACCTTGATATTGAAAAATGAGCCTTGATGTTGTCAAATGATGGAAGTGCATGGACATCATTTAGCTGGAGCTGCCGTGTTCAAACAGTGTGGTGAGAGTTTATTTATATCTCTATTTTTTATGTATTTATTTTTTCTGCAAAGACACACCCTGCTGCACCCTTTCAAAGGCTCTGTTGGGATGAACATGGCCTTTGTTGGTTTCCCTCTAACTGAGGTGCACCTCAGCCCTCCTGCTGGATTCATTTGAAGTTTCTGGGTGCAAAGCTGTGTTGAGCCCCCGATTTCCCACCTCACCTGATTTCCCGTGAGAAAGGGCTGGAGGCAACCCCACAGTGCCAAACCTCCCTGGACAGAGCATCCTCACCTGCTTGCTGTTGGGAAGGGGTGGGAGAAGAGGGTAAAATCAGCCAAGCCACTGCAAAACCACCCTCCTGGGCTCTCTCTCACACCTGGAAAGCGCCAGCACTCCCGGCTGGGTTTTATCTTGGCTCACTCAAGAGCCCGTGGCGCCGAGCTGCCGTGGAGCGGCCAGACTTACTGAGAATGAATTAAAAAAGGAGGGTTGCCTAAAGAAAAAAATTAAACCTACCCCTAAAGCAACAGCAAACTGCTGCAAACAAACCAGCCCCCTCGGCCCCTCCTGCTCTGGCACCGGCACGCAGCTCGTTGCCATTATCCGAGGTTTTTGAACAGCGCCTTCGCCAGCCCGCGAGAGGGATTTGCTGTCCCCAGAGCCTTGTCTTTGGGACGTGTGTCGGAAACATCCTTAAATCTTCAAAAAAACCCACCCAGCCCTCGTCTGGCTGCGGGGCTGAGCGCCGGGCTGCCGTCAGGAGCTGTAAAAACCTGCTGATAGACAGATGGAGCGGTGTAATTACACACGGGGAGGGGGACGAGCGCGCTGAAATTATTGGTGTGGGCAGACAATTAGAGGCTTTTCCAGAAGATTACCCTCTCCCTCCCATCTGTGCTCCGGGGAGGAGTTTTACGCTGGCGACGCCGTTCCTGTCCTCAGCCGTTTGCTGCTTTGCCCAAACCACGGCTCCTCATTCCTTTGGACACCGCTGGAGCATCCCCTGGCTTTCAGGAGGAGGGAAAGGCGCTGATGGGGCTTTGGCAGGGGCTTTGCCGGGAGTTCAGAGCCCCCCGTCATGGGTGAGGATGCATGGCAGGGTTTCCCTGGGAAATCAACCCTCAGGAGGCTGATTTAGGGTAGGTTTGGTGATTTCTGGGTTTCTCCAGCTCGCCAGGGACATTTTCAAGCACGTTTAAGCTACACGACCTTTAAAAGGTCCCTTCCCACTCCAGCTATTCGGTGATTCCATGTGTGCAAGCAGCAGGGAGGGCAGGCAGCTCCCAAGGCCAGCAGCAAAGGGAACAGCTAATTACAGCCCCATTTCAACCGAAATCACTATTTTTGTGTTAATTGTGTATTTATTTTCAGTATTTGATGTGCTGAGGAGAGTTAAACAGGAATTATTTTGGATGGCTCACCACTCTTTCTTTGCTTTATTTTTTTTTCTAAACCCAAGTCAGGACGTTCAATTTCAGCATTGAGGGGTTATTTCTCAACAGTTTATTTTTCACATTATGGTCACTTCGGTTTGAAAACATTGCCACTGGCCATTTGTCGAGTTTTCTGAACCAGGAAAATAATAATAGTAATAAAACAGAATACTTCACGATGTCCTTTGTCAGCTTTTCTTTCTCTTGGCAAGAAGATGATAAATTGGGTGCAAACTTTCTCCCAGCTCCCACGATAACACCAGGGATGGTGTTTGTGGTGAACCTGTAATTATTTCCTGATGTCCCACGTTGTCCCTGGCTCTTACCAAACTCGTATCAAGGGGTGACAGCAGCTCCTTTGGAATGGAAACCACTCAGACACACAAACCTGGGTATTAATATGTATGTAATATATTTCTTTTCCCTCTTGCCATCTCTTAAAAGCCCTGTCAGAATCCTTTGCTTCAAAGTCCTCCAGTCAGGCTTTGAGGCGACCCAAAGCCTGATGACTCCTTTGTGTCCTGTAAATCGATATACATGGGGAGATACAGAAATAAAATAAGGATTCAGTAAACTGAGCAAGTTGGCATCAAAATAAACGGGCTGCAAGTAAAATATGAGAAGTGAGGGATGGGAAGGGGATTGATTATTTACGATGAAATTGGTGTTTGCAGGGTAGGGGCAGCCGTTTGCCCTTCACCCTGAGCTGCTGCTGCTGCAAGGGACCCTCGTCTCTTTTTTCCTTCTTTATGGAGCTGTGAACCAAAAATGCTCCTTTGGGGTGGTTTTGCTGTTTGGAGTTGCTTGAGCTCCTGGAGGTCTGAGTGTCTCTGCCTGGTTGTGTACAGGTACCAACACCTGATGGCTCTCCATTGCATTCTCCATTTTGTTCTCCAGCTTCCCACAACCTCTCCCACAGTCTCTGTCCTTCTTCAACGGGACTCAGCTCCCCAAAATCTCTGCCATGGTCCCTGCCCTGCTTCCACGGAGCTCAGCACTCTGAAACTTTTCCCTTCCTCCCTGCCCTGCTTCAGCAGGGCTCAGCCCCCAAAACCTCTTCCATCCTCCCTGCCCTGCTTCCATGGTACTCAGGCTCCCAAAATCTTTTCCATAGTCCCTGCCCTTCTTCAGCAGGGCTCAGCCTCCCAAAACCTCTCCCGTGGTCCCTGCCCTTCTTTGTATGGGCAATTAGACACATTCTGGGGCTGTGCTGAGCTCGCACCCGTCTGTCTGACATCCCGGCAAAGCAGCCTGGTCATGGGCAGCTCTCGGACCTGAAAAACCACTCACATCTCGTGTCCTGAGAGATGCCTTGCAGAGACACAGCCGCCGGGCTCTGGTTTCAGCTGGGGCTGCCTTTGGCACGGGGTGCTCCGGCTCCTTGGCTCCCGTTCCCATCCCGGCCGTGCAGAGGGACCGTGGGAGGCTGCGAGCGTTCCTTCGTGGTCAGACTGCGGTGCCGGGAAGGAGCGGCTCAGGTACCAACCCCGCTGCTCCTCCAGCGCTCCTCGATGGAAACAAGGGGCTCCAGGAGCTGTGAGAGGGATTTAAGGGCCCTTCGCGGCTCTCTCCCCGCTCCTCTGGCCGTGGGAGCCCCGGCAGGAGCCCCCCGGCAGCGATGTCCTCTCACCTCCCGCTTCACCCTCCCGGTGCCGGCGCTGCCGGCGGCTCTGGGAGCGTCGTGTTTTCCCTCTTTCTCTCAGGGCTGGATTACGACCTCTCCCTGCAATTTAATTGTGATTAGATGCATGAGTGGTGCTGCTCGATAAGGCTGGAGAGGCAGTCAGGGATGTGTTCCCCCCTCTGATCATTTCCACCATGGCTTATTTCCCTATTTTTGTTTCTTTCCTCTTCCCTTCTGTTTTGTTCCCACCCTCACTGGTTTGCCGATTGTCATTTCCCCCAGCTTCCCCAAGCAGGAAAAAGATCCCCACAACGTTGCTGCTTCCAGTCAGATAAATCCACGAGATTCTTGTTTTTCTGAGTATTTTTCCCCTTCCCTTGGCCCTGGTTCTGCTCCATCCTCCTTTTTCCTTACTTTTTTCATTCCACCTGAGTGGTGCCAGTCTTTAGCAGTTGATACCCTTTACATCGTGTCCCATTAGAAGCAGGAAAACAAGAATTTAGGGATAGTCACGAAATGGGAGGAGGGATTTTCTCTGAGAAAGAGAAAGTGCAGCTCGCAGCCCAAATTTGAAAGAAGTTTGCCAAGCACCTCCCAAGGCAGACAGATAGATAGGGAACGATCTCTCCCTGCTCCCTAATTTACAGCCCTGACAATACAATGCCGTTAGTGAGCATCCATCTTCATGTATAAAGGGGGGGAGGAAAAATGAAAATAATAAAAAAAAAATCATTATGTGCCTTTCAGCATTGACCAGCCCGAGGAGAGGCGAGTTATTCTTAAGAAAGTCGTGTATCTTCTTTACTTTGGCATCAACATAAATAAAATTACTTATCTCTCGGATTTAAATGCTCGGCACCTTTAGCAGGCAATAAATTCTTCTCTCCTGTCGCTTTATGTATTTATTTCTCGCTCCATCCTTCACCTCTGAATATGAAACTGCAGCTTCCCTCCCTGCTCCGAGCAGGGGCAGGACCCTGAAGTTTCCTCCATCCTTTCCGCTCGTGTTTCCTCGGGAAGGACGCGCAGTGCCGGAGCCATGTGTGGTCTTTCCCAAATCCAGCCTCACCCTTCCCACCACCGTGAGCCCCACTGGGGCTGACAGCGCTGTTCACGTCCCCAGATGCTGGGTCAGCCCTGACTTTCCATCCTTTGGGTGTTAATTCCTGCCTGGGATGGCAGCTGGCGGTGCAGGGGGGGGCTGGAGGGACCCTGCTGCTGCTGTGGGTGCTCCCGGGCTGCCATCACCACACTTTAATCCCAAGGTTTGTGCCGTGCCAGGGGTGGCAGTGGAGAGGCACGGGGAGCTGGGAACACACACAAATATAGCTCATAAACATTTCATCCCTTCTTCCCTCTGTCCTTGGTGCTTGATCTGACATGACCAGCTCTGCTTCACTTTGCTTTCCCTCCTGGATTTAAAACGGAGATAGGACAGTAAAAATAATCAGTGTCTTGGAAACCCACATGGATCCTTGTCATGCTGAAACCATGAAGTCCAAACTGCTGCTTTCAGGTGGGACAAGGTGAAATTGGTTCACGGAATCATAGAAGAGTTTGGCTTGGAAGGAACCTGAAAGATCATTTCATTCCATTCCCTCTTGTTCCCACAAGGAATGGCTCAGCCTTGAACCAAGAGTGGACAAGTGCATCCCCGTATCCCACTGGCATCATTCCACTTAGCAGGCAAAGTAAATCCCGCTGGAAAATCCACATTTTTCTCAGAATGAAATTCAACCAGAAAACCCTGAATCCCAGGATATCTTTCCTCAGGAAGATTTTGCTCTTGCTCTTGGAAGTCCAAAGGGGTTTGGGATGAGCAGTTTGTCTCACATGTAGAACTGCAACGGGAAACAGGCCCCTTACCTGCACTGTTGTTTTATTTTTTTAAATTTAGAGTCCATGTTTTCCAAAACCTTCTCTTTCTTTCCCAACCCAAAATAACCTGGCAGCAATGACATTTTAACAGGAAATTAAATGAAAACATTTATTTTGAATTGACATTTTGACTTGAAATGCTGATTTGTTCCGTATTTTTAAGCCAGAGAGCAGCAACACACGGTTGCTGTAAATGGGAAAAAAAGGAGGAATATATGAAAAACAGCCACGAACTCTCAGGACACGTCAGGGACAGAGAGGGGACACTTGGCTCCTGGGGAGTTCTGTAGGGAGGGACACAGGAGCCACACTCACCCTCTGCACCAACCCACCTTTGTATCGAATTTGAAACAAGCAAAAAAAGGGCAGTTTTCTGTTTTCATGAGAAAGCCAGAAATTTCCGTGAGGCGCAGAGAGTGGGAATCGATTTTTCCCATCTGCTGTTCTCCACCGCCTTTGGAGGGTGATACTGTTGATGTGTTGAGGTTTTGCCTTCTTTAAATATCACTGGTATTTATTTTCATTACTCGCTCTTAATTCTAACGAAGCTGAAGTCTCCTCTGTGCCCTGGTGGGGAATTTATCCCAAAAAAGCATCTAGAAACGTTCGGTTTCTTGGTCTGCAAACATCCTTTCATCTCTCCAGCATCCCATCTGTCTGTCTAGCTGCTCCTCCACTGCTTCCTTCCTCTTCCCTGTGATCGCAGCCACCACGACCTGTGAAATGAACATTTTCATAAAATCTTCGTTTGCATTTCAAACGAGGCAGAGGCGCAGAAACCCACAGGAAAGGAGAAAAAAAGCACAAAAACCAACGTTGCTTTCTCGGCTCCTCCTCATTTCTCACATCTGAAGAGATTATTAAACATGTCTAAAGGTAAAATCTCAACTCTTCCCTACGTGCCTCCAATGGAAATAGTTTTCCTTGGATGTTCTCTTCCCCTCAGCCTCTTCTGGTACACTTTGGATGGGCTTTTGTGCTGGTAAGATGAATTTGTGTGATGTTGCCCCCTAACGGCTGATCAACAGGAATTTTAGGAGCCCTGCCCAAGAAATCCTCCTTTATCTTCTTGTGAGAAATGGTGGGAGTTTGGAGATAAAGGGTCTGGGAGGTTTCTCTGTACCCAAGAGAGGAGTGGGAAATGCACATGAAACTCTCGTTGCGCTGCCTCTCCAACCCCCTTGTCGCTCATCCCTCTACCCCAAAACACAAAGAACCAAAATTAGCTATTTAGGATGGCATTTTTTTCCCCACAAGCCCTTTCTTGGCTGCCTCCACCCTGCAGGAGATCCTTGAGGACCTCAGCAGATGGCTCCCAGCACCGCAGCCTTCCGACGGGAGCTCCTCCACTCCGTTCCTTTTTGAACGAGGGAAAACATTTTGACTTGAACTTTCATACATAATGATGAGGGTTGGTTACCCAAATCCACACATTTTCTTTAGTCGTTTTCATTTACTACTGTTTTAAATTATTTCACAGCCTTGCAAATCTCCTCCTGACAGCCAGAGCCCAGGCAGGGAAAGGGAGAGAGAGGAAAAAACCCCACTAAGCGTTCATTTCTCACATAATATATTCCAATCCTGTTAGGTCGTGCTGGTGAAGGTAATATTTCTGGCATTCATTTAATGAAATTGACAGTGATGAATGGTTAATTATACAAATTACATTCTTATTAAATCCCCTGGAATCACTGCCTTAGAAAGTCTTAGCTATGGACTTCTCGTGCTAGATACTTATTTTTTTTTAGGAGCATCTTTACTGCTGGCTGCTGCAAAACTGTCTTCCAAAAAACCTTGAAAAGCATTAAAAATCCCCTAGTTAAGTCAATTACTGCAGATAAGTTAATCTTAATGGGATGCTTAAACCCCTGTCCTTGCATGAGTTTACTTTTCATCCCTCGCTCTCGGCTCTGGAGGCGCTGGAGAGAAAAGTTTTCTGACGATTGTTGTGACAAATGGATTAAGAGTGGATAAACAGGGCTGGATGCAAAATTTGCATTCAAACCGGTTTTTGGCAGAATTTTCTCCCCGAGCCGGCAGTGGAATTTCCCATTTTGGGGTGGAGAGCAGCAGGATGCCTGCGTGTCCCACTGGATCGGTGACTGGACGGAGATGCGATGCCCCAGGACTGTGGGCTGGTGATAAGGAATCGTAGAACCATGGGATCATTTCGGTTGGAAAAGCCCTCTGAGACCATCGAGTCCAGGCATTAACCCAGCACTGCCACGTCTGCCACTAAACCTTGTCCCCAAGTGCCGCATCCACACGGCTTTTCAGCATTTCCCTGGAAATAGCACCAAACTCCCCTCGGCAGCTTGATCCCTCTGTGAGGTGGACAAAACCAGCCATGGACAAACCTGATTTTTCAAGAAGTGTTTTTAGGAAGGGAAGGCACCAACCTGTAACCTCTGCTTATTCCCACGGTGTTAAATCCCACTCCCAAGCCCTCCAAACACATGGAGTGATTTTAATTGCAGAGCACAGGACGAGCTGGCGTTATTAAGCAGGGACGCTCGGGAGTAAATGTAATAAATAGACTGTTAAGTTAAGCAAGTTTTCAGCTTCAGCAGTGAGAGTGGCCATCTATCTTGCGTGGCTTTCTGCATGCTTCATTACCACATGTAACCACACTGGAAAAATCAGTTTTATCCCTTCTAATTAGATGATAAGTTCCCTAAGATGTGTGTTAGTGCTGCCAGGCACCTGACGCTCCGCCGCGGCGCCCACTTCCGCAGCTCCCGGGGAAATTTATTACCCAGCCTCATATTAGACTTAAGTTAACATCACTTAATCTTCTTACTCGACAGAGTTATGTATGAGGCACTCAGGATATATTGGCCAGGATTTAGGGACTCTGAAGGGGGGGAGCTGTGCCGGAGGGTAGAGGTGGGTGCGAGGCGGGTGGAGTGCTGTGAAGGTGATCAGGATCTTATTTCCCCATCCCCTTATTTCTGCTGATATCCTAAAGGGACAGAGCGTCTTCTGCAGCCTCTGCTTATTCTTTCACTAAACTTCAGGCTGGTTTTGCCTGGCTTTATCCAGAGAACAGCAGCAGTCAGTAATTAAGAAAGAAGCCATGACCTATTTGAGGAGGGAGGAGAGCGTGGAGTGTTGTTGGGCACAAGCAGAGTGTCATCAAAAATCAAAAATCCTCTAATGATGTAGCCTGCAGAATAGTGTTCATTAGGTCCAAAAACTACCACTGGGAGCATCACCACCCACTCCCAGCAGCTCTCTGGTCCTGGGCTGGCCCCAGGTTCTTTCAGCCCAGAGAAAAATGGGCGTTGTTTTCTTCCTTATTTTCCACCTAATTTTCCAGGGAGGCTGGAGATGCACAGAGGTTGCAGGGAATTGTCACAATTGAACAACTTGTTTTGATTTGGATTTGGGGTTTCATCCATCTCCCTCCTCCCTTGTCCCCAGGATCTGTGTCTCCATAGCAGAGCGCTGAACCCCTGGTGCCTGCTGGAGCTTGGAATAAGCCAAAGGCAGGAGAAATGATGGAGCTGCCATCACATCTCCCTCTTTTGACTCAATAAGCTTCATAATCTCTGTATAACCACCTATATCACACCGAGACAGAAGGAGCAGGGGGAACTTTACGAGCTGGTTAGAGCAGGCAACTCCATCACCAGCCATGACTATTATTATAAAATATTCTGGAAGTTAACTCAATAAAAAAACTAATAATGAGAGGAACCGTCTCTGCCTTTGTTTATGGCTTCTTTAAGTGTATAAATGAGCACGAGGTGATTAATGAGGGTGATCTGAGAGAGAAAGATTTGCATGCACAGTGCTTGAATTATTTCCTTATTGCATGTGCTTCCCAGTCCCTCTGTTTATTGTGCTGCTCGACGCTATTTAATACAGAATGACTAAAGTTATGAGATCCTATTTATTCCACCTGACACTGTCCCCTCTGCCAGCTCAGCCCCTGGGACAGATAGCGCATGCACAATGAATTCAGAAAATATATTAAAAAGCAATTATAAACTCCCTGCCTTCGGTGTCCTGGCCTTATTCTTCACAGCGCTCCCTGAGCATTTGCATAATGTCTACAGGCTCTTGTGGAGTTATCAAAACACGAGGAGTCTCTCTCTTATTTTCAAGAACTGATGGATTTAGGAATTAAAGGCTGCCAAAGGTGCCTTGGTACCCTCCTCCTCCGCGCCCTGGTAAATGTTACTGGTGCCAGTAGCTCGTTCCCTGCCCCACCAGCCACCCCAGGAGATGGTGGCAGTGGAATTTTGCCGGCTCAGCACACATTTCTTGCATTAAGCAACGTCCTTTGCTCTTCCCACCACGATGGCTCTGATATTAGAATTTCATTATCTTCCTGGGCTGCTTTCCTCACTGCTTTCTGCTTTACAGACTTCTCAGAACCTCTCTGAGGGACAGGAAGAACACCAGACCGAGCCGTTCCTGTACGATGGGTGATTTTTTCTTGCCCCTCAGACATTGCAGGGTAAGATCCTGTTGACTGCGAGCTGGATTCTGTCATTTCACCTCTCGCTCTTCCTCCAGAGCTCTTCAGATGGAGAATTCCTATTCCATATTGGATGTACTATCAGTGCTGGTGTGGCACTGGGAGCATCCTGCACATCCATGGCCCATGGGCTGCCGTGTTGGGCACAAACCCACCAATGAAGCACCATTTACCCCAGGCAGCCCTGCAAGGGTGACAGGCACCAAAGAGCCAAAAACACAACTTAGGGGCTTTTTGAAGGTGTAACAGCACATTGTGTAGTTTCAATGGGATTTTGGGGTTAAAATTATGGCGAAACTGGGGTGTTTCACCAATCATAATTGGGGAAAACTGCAACAAAATCAATGTAACTTTGCCAGGTTGTGCTGGAAAAACTTCTCACCTGGATATCCCACTGGTTTATTATTGATGTCTTCTCTTACGCATAATAAAACATGGATATGTTGCAAATCCGAGGTGGTGTTGAACCAGCTGGCACTGTGTGTCTCCATCTAATTATACACAGTCCTTTGGGTTTCATTCCAGCTCCGCCATAATTCTCTTCCGCAGGATTTTAACTCACTCCCGGCACAAAACGCTTCATCTCCGTTAAAAGTGAGGGTGCGAGCAAATAAATTAGCATTTCAGGAAGTACTTGAAGGCTTTCACAGCCTGTCTTTCCTCAGAAACTGTTTATCAAGCATCTTAATACCGACCAATTTGTACACCTCAAAAATACATTTATTCTGTAAATTGTTTATAGAAAACCAACAGAAGGAAATGGGCTTTGCTGCTATTGAATTCATTAGTAGCAGACTGGCTGATTGCTTTTATTCCTCCTAACCTATTGTATATTTGATTTGCTTGGAATATTTTATAATACCTCAGCGCTGAATGGATTCTGTACCAGGGGTTTCGGGGAGGTAAATCAGCCCCAAATTGAGGAATCAGATGGCGCTGCTGCTTTTTGCCCCACATGTTGGTTTTGTTGGAATAGGTAAGAGGAAATGCAGGGTTCCCAGAGAAGCCGTGGCTGCCCCATCCTGGGAGTGTCCAAGGCCGGGGTGGACAGAGCTTGGAGCAATCTGGGATAGTGGGAGGTGTCCCTGCCCATGGCAGGGGCTGGGATGAGAGGAGCTTTGCGTTTCCTTCCAACCCAAACCATTCTGGGATTCTAGGACAAGTCAAATTATCTCGTTTATCATCACTGTTCTCTTGCAGTTTTCCCCTCCTGCAAAGCTCCTCTGCATCCCTGTCCCACCCAGAGCTGTGGGTTCACTGCACAAACACTTGTGGTTGGTGCTGCCATGGGGACAAATTGGGGAGGGTGGCAGGACCCATTTCTGGTTATGGAGGGTTTGTGTCACTGTGGGTTTGCCTCAGGGAACATTCCTCAAATCCCTCAATCCTTCCTGGCTGCTCGGGTTTTTATTGCTCCTTCAGAAGAGGGGAAAAGGCCCTAAGAAAACACTTGCAAACTGGTGTCTCCTCACATCAGGCACACGGGGCTGCTGGGGGAGCAGGCACAGTGGGAAGTGCCAGGTGCTTGGGAGGAGCAGCTCTGTGAGGAGCAGCTTCCCAGGGCTGCATGAGCTGGTCGGAGTTGCCCCAAACAACTGGGTCAGGCATGGAAAAGTCACTGAGGAAATGAGGCCGCCCTTGGACTCCGCTGCAGGCTGGCCTGGGGCTCTGCTGAGTGTCCCCAGCCTTGGCCATCCCCACCCCCTGCCCTGGCCCACACACCTGCACCCGAAGTGGAACCTGCAGAATATCTTGGAGCACAAATCCTGTGGATTTACCCACCTGGTTGGACGTGGTGGGTGCTGCCACGGGATGCTTTGCCTCTCTCTGCGCAAAGTCACCCCGTCATCACCTGAAATTCCATGGCCTCCTTCTCTCCAGAGCTCTGTCCTTGCAAACTGCCTGTTCTGGAGAGCGGATCAAGGTCTGAATGCTGCTCTTGCTGCCAGTGCCTGATGTTTATAGGACCCAGGCTATTGATCTGTGCTTATATTTGCACATGTCTAACGTGTTTAACCCAGTTTGTATCAGGGCTCACCTGCTGGTTTGGGTGCTGTGATCTCCAGGCTATAAGAAGTCAGGGCTCCCCAAAACTTCCTTGCTGCCTCTGGAGTCTTATGCTGCTGTCCTGTATTGGGGCATCTAAGGAAGAGGTGAGACTAACAGAGTTCCTGGGGTGGAAATAAGCCCCAAACCCCCTTTTTTGTGATTTGATAGTAATTCTGGTCCCATTAAAGAGTAATTACAGGATCTACTTTGACCCAGGAGCTGCTACATCCCTCCTGTGTGTGGAGTGTCTCTGTCCTCACTCACTGCCTCCTCTGTGCCACACGGGACAGGGTCCTATGGGAAACCTTCACCCCTGATTCCCGCAGCTCCAGGCTCATGTTTCGGACATGGACAGGAGAGTTCTTTGGCCACAGCACTGGGCATCTTTCCTCAAGCCCTACCTGTGCTGTGTGTGCAGAGGAGGAGGTTTAAGAGGAGATCGATGATGTTGAATCAGAGGCAAAGGGAGACTTTCACCTCCAGCGCTCCAGAACAAACTCCTGGAAAGTCAGTCCGTCAATTATTTGCATTCACCCCCTCTGCAGTACCCTTGTCTTCCATTTTCTTCTCCTCCAAGGCACTGGGCTTGAATTTGAATGTGTGAGTGAACAAAATATGTACATTTGGCTGCAAAATACGTAATACTGAAGGGAATAATGTTGAAGGGCAGCAGGACAGGGTCCACATGTTCCTTGGCAGGTACCTCGCAATTTCCCAAAGCAAAGGGGCAAGATGACCCCCAAAGGTCAGAGGTACCACAAAAATAATTCTTCTCCCCAAAACACCGCATGGGCCCTAAGCAGAGGCTCGTCTTTTGCTGCCGTGGCTTTGGGTTTGGTGGAAGAGAGACGGCACAGGGGGAAGATGTGCTTTCACCAGGGGGAGGGTGTTGGCTGCTGGTGGATGTCAGTGATGCAGTTTTAATGTAAAGGAGCTTGGGTGTTTTCCCAGTCACACAAAATTCCCTGTGGGCGTTTACATACACTGCCAAGTATCACATCACCTGCGTGCACGCAGCCAGCATCCTTCCTGAGGGTGATCCAGAGCTCCAGGCTCGGATATGATCCTTTGCAACACCTTTTGGATCCTTTGCATCCAACTGTGCTAATGGTTGCACTCAGTAATCGCAGAGACTTCTTCCAGCCTAAAAAATCCCATGATCTTCATCTCCTTGCTAAAAGACAAGTGGAGAAAGCAGCAGGGAGAGGAGGAAGGAAGTGGCCAGGACCGCGTGGCTTCACAAAGAAGAGGAGGGAATGCAGGGGAGCAGGGTGGTGTTGAGGGTGGTGGAAGGGTGGCACTTCTCAGCCAGTCAAAGTTTGCAGGAAAACAAACAAAGCCTTTTCCAGACCCTGAGCCTCCAGTGAAGGGAAGCATTGAGCTCCTTGGCTGGGCTCCTTTGGAAGCCTTGGCATGACCCACTTCGGAGAGCAGGAACCAGCAGGAGGCTTTTCCCCCTCTTTGAATAGAAGTAAATAGGAGAAGGAAAATAAAAACAGAAGAAAGAGGCAGCAGTGCTTGGGAGAGAATTTTGACACTGAGAAAGAATATTTGCTTCGAAGGGACAAATCCTATCTTTTTTCCCCCCTCTTCTATCTAAAAACCCTCCTCATCCCTGCACTGCTCCAAAGGAGGATGTTTGCACCTGCCTGTGGCATTGTTGTTCTGTCTCCATTCCTCCTGCACCTGGGCTAGCAAAAATGCAGGTGTTCTTCTCCTCCTTCTTCACTCAAATCCTGAAGAGTTCTGAGGGTCTGGGACATTTGCTGGGGGGAGCAGGGAAGTCTGGGTGCAAGCAAACCTCTGATCTCCTGCATTGCTGTGAGGTGGGCAAGGCGTACCTGGAATGCCCCAATCCTGCCCAGCAGTGGAACAGCTGAATGGTGTGGGCATGGGGGGTTTAACTCCACATCCCTTTCTCTTCCCTCTTTGCATGCTGGGGAAGGAAGGGAGACTCAGCAAAGGAAAACGGTGGATCCACCCCAAAGCTGTGGTCTTGATTTCCGTCAGGGAGAGACAAAACTTTCTGCTGAGCTCGACTTCAAAGGCAAGCGCCGAGCCTGGAGATATCCATTTTAGAAATTCATGTACAGCTGCATTAGTTCGGGGCTTCACATGTTTTATCCACTTGTCACGATTAGACATTATTATTATTGCTGCAAACAGAGATGGCTGAGAGATAATAATTCTTTATGAACCTCCCGTCACAATTAATGTGAGCTCCATACTTGTCCATTTATTGAGTTTTAAGCTAATCATTCCTTATATGTGTTTCAAGCCTTTCGTGAAGTACAAATAATTTGAACTAATTAGCTTATTAAAAGAAGGGAATGAAAACAAATGGCACATGAATGAATTGTGGGATTTCGTATGGAATTAATATCTCACTAATACATGTGGATTTGGTAAATTCATTATGCATTCATAATCAGACCTGATGAATCACCTAGCTAATTCAGGAGTAATTAGGCATGAACCACTGACACTTATTTTAAAGCGCGACCAAACTACTTGGCTCCATCCTAAGGACTCAATTACGGTCTCCAAGGCACAGGTAAGCACTGCTGTGTTCCCTGTGAAACCTGCCGGGGTGACACAGTGAGACCCTCTGGGAACTGTGGTTGTGCTCCGCAGATCAGGTGTGAGGGTGTCCACACTTCAGCCCGGCGGGATGCGGATGGACCATCACATCCCGAGGCAGCTCACACCAGGAGGTATCTGTGTCCCCTTTTCTGGAATTAACAGTGCCATTGCTACCCTTGGAACCAGCTCATTTTTCACTCCTTGGCAGGTGATGCATTAGCAATCCTTGTAATTATTTACTTTTTGTATTACCATTATGGCTCGTGCAGTGCAGCACTTTCCTTGTTCAGCGTCTCACAGAATGTGGGGCTGATCCAGCCCCCTGGCCCAACCAGCCCTGGAGAGGGGATCAGGCACTCAGGGAAACAGGGATCCACAGAGGTGACATGGGGACACAGTCCCAGCCAGCCAGAGGGTTTTGGAGGTGTTGAGGCAAAAGGAAGAGCTGGAGGAGCCCCTGCTGAGAGTCACAGGGGGTGGGAGGGGTGGAAGAAAGCACCAAGGGTGTGACAGAGTGTGGTGGGAAGCGTGGAATCAGCTGGCATCAGGGATGGGAGGAGTGGCTGTGTCACGGGGAGGACAGAGCACGATGACCGTGATCTTTGAGCTGGGATTCAGGCAGGACACAGCAGGGAGAGTTTGCATTGCAAAGGTCAGAGGAGAGGACTGTGGTACCCAGGGAGGAAGGCTCAGGGGAGGGCTTGAGCCTGTGGGTGGGGGAGGAGGGGATGGAGGAGGAGGATGATTGAGGAAGGCTTTGTGGGGAGAGGAGCAGGATCCTGAGGCTGAGGTGAGGTTGTGCATGTGGATTAGGAAACAGTCTGAAGAGCTCTGTAACAGCCAGGCTGGGCTTGACCTGAGGGGGAGGCATCCCTGAGGAGAGGCAGGGTGGCAGCTGGGGCCAGGTGGGGAGCACCCAGGGCTCCCTCTGTGCCAGGTATCTTCCCATCGCTGAACGGAACCTCCGCTGCAGATCTGTGACTCATCCGCCTCCAGGTACCAAATTTCTGTTTGCAGATAAGATTATCCGGGGATTAATTGTAGAGGGAGAAGAGAAATGTAGATTAGTCATCCCTTGAGAACAGACATAGATCAACAGCATTTAGAATTACCTTTGGGTGTTTAACAGCCACGGATCACCAGAGTACCTGAACACCTACCATGTAAAATCAACAGTCTCGTTAATTATGAAAAATAATTCATGTCACACCAATCTAAACCCACTAAAATCTCTTCTGCATTCATCCCAGAGGCGGCTGTATCATTCCTGCACTCGCCCCAGGGCCAGCAAAATGTCTTGAATACCATTTCTTCCTACACCTTCTCCTGAAAGCTGGGGTGGGAAGGCCTGGCAGATGAGCATTTCCGCAGCTTAATCTTCCCTTTTGCAGGAACTGCTGCTGCTGAGAGCCCTGGTGGCTTTCAGAGCCAGGAATGCACCTGGGGAATCATCTTTGATGTCTCCACCTGTGCGTGTCCCTGCGGTCACCTTCTCTCTGTGCACCCAAGCTGGCCCTGGCCCTGCAGCAGTGGGAGAGGCTGGATTTGCCCTGCGCTGGGTGTGTGTCCGTAGCTGCTCAATGATTCCCAGCCCCTAGAGATGGACAGAGCTCTGCACTTCCGACATTCCATCCCTAACAAAATCCAGGGAGCATGCTGCATAAACTGGGAGCTTTGGTTCCGCTTCTCAGAGCACGCGCGTGACAATAGGATCTTTCCTTACCTAAGAGAAGGAAAGCAAAGTGGGAAATCACATTCCATGCACGCCGAGGGCCGGAGCTGCCTGGATCCACCAGGAGGGCTGGGCCCCGCTCTGCTCCCTCCGGGTACTTGCGATGCCGCACGCGGATCCGAGTGTGGTGCAATCACAAAGAATAAACAGTAGCAATTACTTAATACTTGTGGTGATGGAGTATCGAAAATTAGCGCCGGAGTTAAGCGCTAATAAGACACGCAACACACCGTAAGCCTGTGAATTTTATAGAGTAGAATCAAGAGTAAATAAAATTACAATTTAAACAAAGGCAGATAATTTAATTATCTTGTAGGCACAGTACTAAAATTTGGAGTGATTGGCTAATCAATAGGTTATTACACAATGTAACAATGCGACCTGCCTGGGAGCTGGTAGGAAATGGATCCTCGGGAATCAGTGAGTTGGGGTGGTGGGAGCCGGCAGTGCCAGACCCTGGCAGGTCCCTGGGGCTGGGATGCCTGGGAAGCATTGTTAGCATTCCGAGGGTACTCATGGGAGCAGAGGTAGAAACACAGAATCGCTGAGGCTGGAAAACCTCTCTGAGATCATCAAGTCCAGCTGTTCCTCGAGCACTGCCAAGGCCACCCTGTCCCCAGGTGCCACCTCTACAGTTTTTGAACACCTCAAGGGATAGTGATTCCACCATTGCCATGGGCAGCCAGTGCCTGACCAAACTCCAGAAGGTTGGAGTTGCAGGAGGAAGCAATGTTAGGTGGTTTCTCTGCTCCTTTCAGGTGTTTTTTTGATTTGCAAGTTTTCAGCACTTTGACATTTAAATTTGACATTTAAATTGAATTTTCTGGAAATGAGCAAAATGAGGGAGAGAGGCACAGCTCTGAGAGCAGTGAGGAACTGCCACCTGCAAATATGTGTGTAAAACCCTTCCCCAGAACAGCAACTCAGCCATGGTGTATCCACACAAAACTACCCAGGACGGTGTAATGCCAGCCTTCACCATCAAAATGCTCACAGGGTCTTTGGAGCTCTCCAGTCTGCCCCATGCCTCAGGTGGCCTTCCAGACCAGGGGACAAGTCTTGTTTTCTCTTGCTGTTTCTTTGTATTAAGCTTTGAGGTCTGTTCTCCATCCCTGATGTCCTCCAGGCACAACAAGGAAGCGCCACTTCTCAAGGCCATCTGAGCTCACAAACATTTTGCACCCAGAGACTCCAACCCCTGAAGCTTCTAAATATCCCTCTCCATATGACACACGCAGACAGGCAGGACGGTGCTGTCCCCTCACACGAATCCCATCGGAAATGTGCACCATGAGTGTTCCTCCAGCCGGATCCTCAGCTGGCAGGATCTGGCATCGCCACACCCGTGTTGGGGGGCTCATGCCAAATTCCACCACCTGAGGATTTGGCCGCTGCTCGCAGCCAGCTGAGATTTGTGAGGAGCAGTAGCTGCATCCCAGCATGAAATGCCGGGCTTTGGTTCCACGCCGATGCCAATCTTCTAAGGGAAAGCAGCTCTTCTTTCCAGCCCATTGTATTTCGCTAATTTAATTCCATTCCGTATGTCAAATCACATTATATATTCACACCGACGGAGGATCTATTTTTTTCTTTATTAATATTAAGACATTTATTTGTCATTTTTTAACAAAATTGAAAAGGAATCAAAACCTCATTTTCTGGAAAAGCGGCGTTGTTGGCGTGCGTGCCCCACTGCAGCTGTCTCACTGTGTGTGGCTCACCTCTCTCTGCAATTTTTTTCTCCCTTTTCCAAAATCCAGCTCTGGCACACAATTCCCCCACGCCCCACCAGGCCCCCACGGGATTTCATACAGCCAAACCCCCTCCTCCAGGGAGCACATCCCGGTTTGGAAGGACCAGCAGGGAGGGCACCGGGCAGCAGGGGTGCAAATGTTGCTCTCTGGTGCAGGTGGGACGAGATTTCTCATCCTGTGCTCAGAGGACTCTCACAATGAGGAATCATAGAGTCATGGAGCAGTGGAATGGTTTGGGTTGAAAGGGATGTTAAAGCTCATCTTGTTCCAATTCTCCTGCCATGGGCAGGGACACCTTCCACTGTCCCAGGGGGCTCCAAGCCCCCTCCAACCTGGCCTTGGACACTTCCAGGGATCCAGGGGCAGCCACAGCTTCTCTGGGCACCCTGTGCCAGGGCCTCTCCACCCTCACAGCCAAGAATGTCTTCCAGATATCCAATCTAAACCTATTCCTTCTTGTCACTCCAGGCCCTTGTCCTCAGTCCCTCTCCAGCTCTCCTGGAGCCCCTTTAGGCCCTGGAAGGGGCTCTGAGGTCTCCCTGGAGCCTTCTCTTCTCCAGATGAACACCCCCAGCTCTCCCAGCCTGGCTCCAGAGCAGAGGGGCTCCAGCCCTTGGAGCATCTCCGTGGCTTCCTCTGAAGGCAAGTACAGGGAGCAAAGTGATTAGCAGAGGGGATTCGGCTTGTCCGATGAAAATCCTCCTGCAGCTCTGCCACAGGTGATTCCAGTACCTTGGGCTGGTGCAGTGAGAAGATGAACATCCCATTTCTCATGAGGACATGATATCATCCCATTTATTTTGTAATTTGCTCTGCTAGACATTGTCCTTCTGTCTTCACAGAGAATGTTTGAAGCAAACAATGCGAGCCTGGGAGCCCTTCCAGCCTCTGCGGCGCTGAGCTCCTCTGTGCTATGGTTGGGAATTGTGCAGGGATTTGGTGGACAGGGGCAGGAGATGGGCTGGGTAGGCATGGAGGAGGTGGTGGGCTCTGAGTTTGAAAACCCCCCGACTGAAAGGTTCTGGGATCCAGCCAGACCCCAGCTGCAGGGACTGAACCGCACTCTTCACGCTCATTACACCACAGGAGCCTAAGAAAGTATGGAAAATCTCCCTCTGTGACCTTGGTGGGGAGCAGATGATCTCTCCAGCTGCTGTAGAATAATTTTAGTGATGTTTCAGGGAGAGGATTATTACTTGACTGAGGAACTCCGGTATTTTGTGGAAAACCGCATTTTCCTGTAAAAGCTGAAGATTGACAGCTGGGGAAATGGAGTGAGAGGTGGCAGTGGCCATCTGAAGTGCAGAGGAGTGTTTTCCGTCCGTCTGCCTGCCTGGTGCTTTGTCCCTGTTTTCCCAAGAAGAATGGTCCCCAACAGCTCTGATTTTTCCATTTTCTTAAAAACATCATCAGTTTGGGGGTGTTTTTGAAGGGTGTTAATTCCATGCTGTGGCTGGGGGGAGCCCATCTCTCCACTGCCAGCTGCGAGCTGGGTGGTTTGGGTTGTTTCTTCCCTGTTTTGAAGATCTTCGAGGGCAGGTTCTTGGGAGAATCAGATAGCTTGGAAGAACTTTGTTCAGCTCCAGCTGCCGTGGATCTGAGCTGTGGCTTTGTCACTTATCCTCCAGCCCAAACGTTGCTGGAATTAAGGACACAAAACGGAGCTAAGGCTGGAGTGAAGGGATGTGCCTGCCCTGTCCGTGCACATTCCCACAGCACGGCGGCCAGGAAGGGGTTGGGTGAGTTTATGGCATTTTTGGCTAATGAAGCAGAGATCTGCATTGCAGTAATTGCAGGGAGGGGTGGAGATCCCAGCGGGGGCTTTGCAGGGAGTGCTGAAGCAGAGGCGGAGCAGCTCGGGGACGTTTGCTGAGCTGTGCAGGTCACTGTGTGGCACCTGGGCTGGTCCAATGCCAGCACTGGCAGTTCTGCAGCGGTCGGTGTCACGCGGGGCAGGTTTGGGCAGGGCTGGCACTCACAGGTCCCCGTGTGGCCTCCTGCCAGCAGACAGGGCCAGTTGTGAGCTCCTCCATCCCTCTCTGACTCAAAGATGCTCAGCTCAGCCTGGCGTGACCCCGCAGGGCTGGCGCTTGGCTCCCAAAGTCTCTCAGCTGACAAATCTTGGTGGCCCCCCAAGGCTTCTTTCCCCCTTGTAGGATGGATGGTGCCAGCAGGGTGCAACTGTTCCCTGGTATTTCTCAGAAAGCCATGGCTGCCCTATCCCTGGAAGTGTCCAAGACCAGGCTGGACAGGGCTTGGAGCAACCTGGGATAGTGAGAGGTGTCCCTGCTCGTGGTAGGTGGTGGGACTGGATGGGCTTTAGGATCACTTCCAACCCAAACCATTCTGGATTCACCAGATTTTTCTCCAGCCTTAGCAGTTGACTGGGGACCACTGTCCCTGCTGGTAAGATGCCACAACCTCTTCCAAGATGCCACAACTTCTTTCAGTAAACCACTCATCTTGTTCCCAGAGCTAAGAACTGGCAGCTGGCACCCCAAGAGAATGGCAAGAAGCTGTGTCAGGTCTAGGTTGGATACTATGGAAAGGTTCTTCCCCCAGAGGGTGCTGGGCACTGCCCAGGCCCCCCAGGGGATGGGCACGGCCCCAAGGCTGCCAGGGATCCAGGAGCGTTTGGGCAACGCTCTCAGGGATGCCCAGGGTGGGATTGTTGGGGTGTCTGTGCAGGGCCAGGAGTTGATCCTTGTGTGTGCCTTCCAACTCAGAATTCTTCATGATTCTGTGATCCTACGATTTCTCTTTCTATAGGAGACTCCAACACAGCACAGTTCACCTGAAGCACAATAAAAGATGGAATTTCTTGTAAAATCAAATGTTTTCTAGAAGAATATTAAAAAAAACCCCAACCCCCCCATTCTTTTCCTGCTGTATCAACATAACCTGATAGCAACC
This sequence comes from Cnemophilus loriae, assembly GCA_013397755.1. NCBI lineage: Eukaryota > Metazoa > Chordata > Aves > Passeriformes > Corvidae > Cnemophilus > Cnemophilus loriae. Next base: position 925,403 of record VZTF01001311.1, read on the forward strand.
CATTGCTTTGATGAGGTCTGCGTGTTTCCTTTCTGGTTTATGGTATCATATGATTATAAAGTTGAAACAATAAAAGCAAATCAAAGCCCTTTGATAGCATGAAAACAAAACGTTTGGGGTTTGGCTAAAATGAATTATATTGCTGGAGCTGCACTGAAGTGCTTGGATTTTTAGGACTGCCTTGTGGTGCTTCTCAAAAAAAAAGTTTTACATTAAATTTAGGTAAATTTTAAAACAAACCATCATTTCAAAGAAGAAAAAAATCCTACTGTTGTGCTTTGAGAAGGCAGAGATAAAAACTTCCCAATTTTCCCACTGAAGAAGAGTATTTCCAATTAGAAGTGTTTCAAGCTGGTTGTCAACAATTTTGGGACATTATCTGACTCTTCAGTTTTCAGCAAATGAGGTTTCTGATTGGAAGGAGCTCACCCATCTGTAGGAGAGTGTCCTATATACAGGACTAATAATGTTGGCATGAATAATTCATTGATCTTTATTACATCGAAAGGTATGTGTGGAGTGTGATGCACACACAGTCTCATCAAAGAAAGGCATATTCAGTTAAAAATAATCAGTTTGACTGTAGATTTTTAGAGTGTTTGATGGATTAACTCTAGCAAATCAACCTCCAAACTCGACTTTTGTTTGTCTCTCCCCGATCTGTAGGGAGATTATTAATATCATGTAACATTCAGTTAATAGGTCAGATGTGAGACCTTATTACAGACTGGGGATAAATTGCCTCTCTGGTAGCACAGCCCTGACCTTCACAGACTTCAGAGTTCAATATTCAGCCTTCATCCATCCAGCCTTAATTACTGTGTGCACGAGCATTAGCACCACCACGAAAGGGCCAAGTTCATGCAGCCAGGACCCTGCTTTGCATCGTCTCTCTGCCTGGGAAGGACACGAAAAAGTCTTTGACAGGGTTAGACCCGGGATCTTCTTCATGTCTAGATTATCTTTTAGTTGCTTTTCACCCAGAAATTGGCTCTGGGTTCTGTGGGATTGAGGGACTATCGTACCTTCTGCCTCATTAATAACCCTGAGAGCTTTCCAAATATTCATTAATTGATCTTGCTGCACCTGGACTTTGGGGGTGCCTTTGCAGGGTGTTTTCAGCCGGGACAGGTTCTCAGTGATTGCACTAAACAACTGCAGAGGCAGAGCTGGTTCTCCTAAAATCCCACAGAACAGTGAGGCTTTGGGTTGTTCAGGGGAGACATCACCATCTGCAGCTTTCTCCCGAGGGGCAGCGGAGGGGAAGGTGCCTCTCTGTGACAGGGACAGGACCCAGGGCACGGCTGGAGCTGGGCCAGGGCAGGGTCAGGCGGGAGATCAGGGAAAGGTTCTTCCCCCAGAGGGTGCTGGGCACTGCCCAGGCTCCCCAGGGAATGGTCCCGGCCCCGAGGCTGCCAGAGCTCCAGGAGCGTTTGGACAGCGCTGCCAGGGATGCCCTGGCTGGGATTGTTGGGGTGTCTGTGCAGGGCCAGGGGCTGGACTGGATGGTCCCTGTGGGTGCCTCCCAGCTCAGGAGATTCTCTGATTCTGTGATTTGCATGGGAGGGCTGTTGGGCTTTTTCTTCTCTTAGGAGCAGCCGGAGTGATTTGTGGTGTTGTCTCTAATTGAGGATGGATGAGACCAGGGGTGGTTGTAAGGTGAGAAATGTGGGTTTGGAGATGGATTTGATGATCCAACGTGTCCCATCCCTGGTCCGGCTGTGTGAACAAAGGGTGGTTGGCAGGTGGCCCCCAAGGAAAAGCTCCGGAGGGTCCTCGAAGAGAACTTCTCGGGAAATGTATCTTTTCAGTTTTACTCAATTCTACTCATTTCGCCGGGGGAAAGTCGATGGCCTTCATTACGAGTCAGAGCGGGTGACATAATTCTCCTTCTGTGCTTTCAAATCTATGAACACACGAACTTAATATTAGCAACACAGATACAAATAGCATTTTAACGCAGTATTTATCACGGTGCTTTCTCAGGAGAAAATCTATCAAAGCTTTAAATCTAAAACTCTCCCATTCTTCTCGAGCAACAAGATCAATTCATTAATATTTGGAAAGCTCTCAGGGTTATTAATCATCTGTTATTATTTTATTTATGTACCTCTTAGTAAGAAAAAGCGGACGAACCAAGGCCAGTCTCACTGATTGCAGCTTTTAACTTGAGGGAATGTGATGGGAGAAGGATGGGAACAATTTTATTGGGGAAAAAAAGTCCTTTGTGCTTGCAATTTGCGTGGCAGAGGTAATAAAAGATGCTGCAAGTCATCTAAAGGCTGAGAAAGGTAGCGGGTTAATTGTCTTATCATTATGAACTCGCTTTGTATCTGTGGCCTTAGCAGAGATCATAATGAACTTATTTAGTATTCACGGGGCCATCGTGGCACCTTCCTTCCATCAGTGTGGGCAAGACAGTAAACACCTGTATTACCCCAGGGTGGCTGTTCAGGAGCTGGTCCGAGCCCGGGCTGGAGTGGATGGAGCACAGGAGTTATTAAACCATGCCACAGATCAGCCAGGCAGAGAGGTCAACTCCCTAAATGAGTTTAGCTCCTTCCCTGGGTCTATCTCAGATGAGTACCCACAGCTTGAAAATAAGTTTGTAATTGACTGATCCAGACAGATGAGTTTGGGAAGAGGTGATTGATGTCAGCAATATATCTGAACGCAATCAGCCTGGCCCAGAATACTAATCTGACAGCCTTTAGCAGCTCAGAGCTGCTGCTCAAACACACTTTGGGTAAGCAGATTGTGCCACTGGCGTCCGGCCCCAACCATCGCCTTGGGCTTCTGCTTTTTCCTGCCTCGGAAGCAGAGCGGGATCAGGAGTTGCCAAGTCTGTGGTGTTTCATTTGCACTGAGCCGTGGTTTAGCTCTTCAGGTCTTGAGGCCTCCAAGTATTTCAGCACGCGTTTACATTTAAGCTCACGAGTAGTTGGCCTGATCTTGGCATAATCTGCCCCAAAATGTCAGGAACAGGTGAGGACTGTGCTAAATCAGGCCAGAGGCAGGACTGGGAAGTTAAGCTCATGCTGGAAGGCTGGAAGCAGTGGGGCCTGCACGCTCGAGAGGTTTGCACAGAGTTGTGCAGAAAAGCAGCTTCCACACCCTTTGTCTTGGGAGGCCTTTTGCTGAGCCATGTGCTTAAATGGCAGAGAGACAAATTCCAGGATTATCACCGAGGTCCTTATCAGTAGCAGGACATGGCACTGTGTCTTGGTACCCGGAGCTGCATCCAACCTGTGGTGGCCAAGCCTCTGGTCCCCAGGTCTCCAGGGGTTGCCACCCTCACCCGGTTACGAGGCTTGGGAAAAGAAAGCTCTGGAAAATCAAGGTGGGGCAGCAAAAGCAAAGCTTCCCAATCCCTGGGGTCTGGAAAGGGGCAAATGGCAATGGTAGGGTGGATAAACAGGAAAATCCACGTTTCACCACTCTTGGTGCAGAGACATCTCACACAAAATCATGGTTTAGTTGCTTTGTTGCAAGACCAAAATTAAGTGCTGGTGATTCTTCACCTTGAGGAGCAGCGTAAGGAGCCTTTTCCCTGGGCATTTTCTGGCTCATTAGATTAGTGGTGTGCTCCAGTGAGTGTTAACGTTTGAAGGCTGTGTGAGATCCCTGCCATTCCTTGTTTTACCAGCTGACGAGCTTGGAGCCTGGGATTCATGTGGGGAAGGTCAGGGCTCCAGCCTGGCTCCCTTGGATAAAGCAGCAAAGGGCACTACACAGCCACCATGAGGAGATGTGGAGATTCCACAGACAATGGGGCATTTCCCTGGACTTTACGTTGTTTGGAAACCCCTCATTTCCCTGTGCTGTCCTGCCAAAGACCCGCTGGAGCGGCAGAAAGCAGGGAGGGCCGGGCAGGGATCACTGCGGAGGATCCAGGAACGGGGTGACGGAGCTTCCTCTCTTCCCCAGCCTGTTGCATCTCTCCTCTCCCTTGCCAAGTGCCTGGCTGGCATTCCCGAGCCACGAGCAGCGTCCCTCTGAGCTGTCTGTCTGTCCCCAGCCTCAAACGCCGCGGTTGTGGCCCCATGGCCCACAGTAAAGGCCTCGCTGAGCAGCAGCATCCGCGTGGCGGCTGCCAGGGGGGAGGAGCAGTTTTATTCCTTCACCAGCTCCTTCATCGCCAGCCTTCAGCTGACACGGGGCCTTTGATTCGCGTGTGGGGTGACGTCTGTGGCGCTGTTGTCCCCTTTCTCCTCGCTCTGGGTGTCCTGCCTCCGGGCCAGGGTTGGGATGGCCCTGGGACACGAGGCACGAGCTGTCAGGTGTTGTTAGAGCTGTCCCAGACTTGCACTTTTCCAGCGGTGATGTGTTCCATCACCGAGCTGCCTTTCCGGGGAATAATCACCCATCCAGCTGCCAGCAGTGTTTTCCTTCCCCACCCTCCTGCTCCTCCCCAGCTCAGCAGGGACCCCAGGACAGGTCCCTCCTGCCTGTCCTGCCCTCTCCCAGCTCCCTCATGCTCCGCAGTGTTTGCCATCACTCCAAGCCTGTCCCCACCTAAAGGGGCTGGTGCTCCTTTCATCTCTGCATCTCTTTAACTCTTCGTTCTTTTGCCTTGTCTTCCTCGCTGGCAGGATATGAAAAAGCCACAGAAATCGAATTCCATTTAAAGGCATCCACCAAGAGAGGATTTTTTTTAATCCTCCTTCCCCTTCTCTCCTCCTTGAAATGAAGTTTCTTGCACTGCTCATTAGATGATAAGTGAATACAGAAAAACCTTTGAGCGAAGGTAATTCCTGGCGTGTGGAAGAGGGCTCTGGTGCTGGCTCCACATTTATGAATGCAAACGAGTCCGGGCGTCCTGTGGGGATGCTTTGTCAGTCCTTTTATCTCTAAAACCAAAGTTCAAACTGACTTCCTGAGTCAAGAACCATAAAATTATTCTGTTGAAAGAATTCTCAAATGCCATCGGTGGAGGGGGGAGACCTTAATTTCCCAGCCTCTGAACTGGTCCGTGCATGTGCGGGGGAAATGAAAGAGCCCTTCATTATCGGGGTGCTATTCAGCCCCGTGCCACTCTCCTATAATTGATGGAATATATTATGCTCCAACAGCGAAGGTCCTATTGGAAATCCCTAATAATAATAATAATAATAACTCAATGTACTTCAGTCACCCATTTAATCCCCAGATCTCAAAGTGCTTTTGAGACAATTAACCAGGACCCACAGAAACCCTCGTCAGGCCAGGATGTCGTTATCACAACATTTGCCTTTATCACAAATCAAAGGAGTTGTAATTTGAGGGGTGTCCCTCAAGCTGGTGCTTGAAGATGGGGCTTCATCTGAGCCCCATCAAGCCCCCCAAATCCATGGAGTGTGGGAACGTGGATAACTCTTAGTAGATCGGTCTGCTGGTGCAAATAGGTTGCATCCTAAGTGAGGGGATGTTTTAGGTGCCAGCACAACCATGGACGGGGCTAAAGCTGCACAGGTGCCTGGCCGTGCTGGCCTGGGGTATTTTGAGGAGTATTTCCAGGATCTGTGGGTAAAGAGCTGCAGATCTGTAGGATTGGGGCACTTGCATGTGATTTCGGAGCAATTAATCTCTGGAGCACCATTCCTGTGCACAGAGGTGAGTTTCTTTGGGGTGCAGGCACCTCAAAATCAGTCAGACCTCCTGAATCAGAGGTAAACCCTTTATACAGGCTGCACATTTCAGCTGGGATGGCATAAAAACACGTGCACAAACACGCCAGAAGCTGGATAGATAAAACAGAGGAGCACAGGGCAGGGAAATGACAGCAGAGAAGGAGAAATACAACTGGTGTGACTGCCAGCACATCTGTCCCAGTTACCACCCACCAAGGAGACACAACAAGGCCCCAGTGCCAGCACCATCCCTGTCACAAGCCACTCAGCCAAATACTGTCAGCATTCCGGAGGTCTGGATTTCACTGTGGCACCAATTAACAGTCCGGTTTACAGGCAGTTTGCTGGATTTTTTTTGGTGGATTTTAAATTGCATGTCTGTTTTAGCAGCTTTTCCTGCAGAGATAAATTGCTGCAGTGGGTTGGGGACCAGAACAGCTCCTGATGCCTCTTTAGCTGAGCATCAGAGCGGCAAAGACAACTTTGCCCACCCAGTTGTGCTCTAAATCCCACTGGAGTCAGTACAATTCTCAAACAGCCCCTGAACACAGATCACCTGGAGCAGGTGGAAACCCTCCAGGGGCTGAGATGAGAGCTCAGGCTCTGTTGCCTTTTTGTCTGTGGATAATTTATTGCCAAGCAGGACGCAGCCAGGGAAGGAGCTTGGGCCATCCAAGGCAACGCCGAGGTCTGTGATGCTTTCACAGCCAGTGCGGAGCAATGGTGGAGGATGCTCCTGTTCCTGTCCAACCCTTCCTCCAGCTCGTTCCTTCCACTGTCTCCCAGCACTGCCTAAAGGTGCAGGACCCTATTTAATTAAGTAATGAGAATCGAATGTGATAGCTACAAGCATCGGCTAATTAAAAGGAGGGGAATTGCAAATGAGAAGTGCCATGAATTCACTGAAAATCAATCAAATTAGACCGTCTCATCATCCCCTCAAATGGGCCTGATCTTCTCCCTCTTCCTCGCTGCTTAACCCTTTGTACCAGCAGATTTTGGTCGGTGTTAGGGGAACGTGCTGCAGAGACACATCGTGGGAAAAGGCAGCATTTGGGGCTCCAAGGGCACGTGGCCACCCCGGTGCTTTGATCCTCTCTGGAGCACGGCTGGGTCCGTGTCTCCTTCCCTCTCTGCAGGTACTGCCTGACTCCTGGCAGGGCCCTTCTTCCTTTAAATCCTCACCAAGGAGCACGACGGCAGCACCACCAGAAGAGGAGGAAGAAAAAATCTCATTTAATCAAAGAGAATATTAAAGCTGAGCTTTTTGTACAGCAACGGGCCTCAGATGGAGAAATCCCCTCCGTCGGCAGGGGGAAGAGCGAGGGAGAGGGAAGGAGATAAAAAAGCATCAGAGTTTTAATTAAAAAGCTGCATCCTGCCTTCGTTTGCAGCTTGTTTCCGGATCCCTTCATTAGGCTTTACCCTTTAAATGCTCGTTATCAAAGTTGTACAAATTCCACTGAGTTGGGGTGTGTGTTTGCTTGGAAAAGCCCTTTTTGTCTGCAGGTTGGATTTCTGGTGCGGTATGGGTGGGCCAGCAGCGGAGGGAAGGAGCAGAAATTGTTGTCTCAGGGGGAAGCGTCTGGGCTCCAGGGGTTTTCTTCCATTGGTCTCATTGCCAGGCTGGCTAATGGCCAGCTCCAGCCAGGCCATCTCCGTGTGGGGCTGCTCGTGACCTTGCACGAGGCAGAAAGGAGAAGCCAGGTGGGTGATCCTTAAATCCATGAGTGTTGGAAAGAGCTAATTTGGCTGCTGGAGGCTCAGGAGGGCCTGCCAGGGCCGGCAGCTCCCACCACACCTTGTCTGACCCTGCAGAAATGTTTCCAGTGGAACTTTAGGTCTGTGGAGTTTTTGCTGAGCATCTTGCCATGAGTATCCCTATCCGGGCTCCTGGAATTGAAGGGAGTTCCATGCCTGATCCCTGCAAGCTGCATCAGAGTGGGGTTGGGCCAGTGCCACAGTCCCCAAACCCTCTTGTCCAAAGTGCCACAGGACCTTTCATGGCCACTGGTCTGTGCTTTATTTTCAATTAAAGCACTAATGATCCCTTCCAAACTGGGCTGCTGACGAACACTGTCCTCACCCCAGAGAGACCAGATGCACTTTAGGATCCAGAATTAAAAGAGAGCCTGTAATGTGGGTAAAGAATCCCTTATAAAATCCCTCATTTCCTGCATTTCCCCCTTGCTGGTGCTTTTCCAGGGCTCTGGCTGTGGTGCTGGGCTGGGAAGGGGGAGGTGGCAGCTCGAGCCGGGGTCACAGCCAGGCTGTGTCCAAGCCTGGTCTGCAGCAGCGTTAAATGTTTAATCCTGGGAAGAGCCGAGAGGCCGGGACACCTGGGCCTGGCACTCACCCGTGCCAAGCTGTCTTGCCTAATGATGAGCAGAGCGGCAGCAGCCAGGGTGCACAAGTTCAGTCCCTGGATGTGTCAAGTCCGTTTCCCTTTCACGCCTGATGCTGGGGACCAAAAAACTTGGAGCATCCAGTGTGGCAAGTGACCTTGAGCGAGACTGTCCATTCTGGAGACACTTTCTCCATTCCTTGTGCAGGGTCGGTGGGGAACCTGAACTAATTTCTGTTTGCAAGGCATGAATGAATGCTGGATGCTGCTTTTGTCCTGTTACAAGATGAGGATGAGATGGAAAACTTGCTTCCCACTTTCCACCCAGCCCCTGGACGAAAAGCCCAGCTTGCCACCAGGGTCAAAGCCACCATCACCTTACAATCCTGAATTTAGGACCTTTTCTCCTTAAATAAAGCCTTCGCTACAATGAGTTGCCACCTAGCCAGGTGGCCCCGGTCCCTCGGCTGGGTCCCAGTGACAGCTGCTGGGAGCGTGTTCCACAGCCAACTGCCGGACCTGACAAGATGCGTTAATTAGGATGTGATGTTCCTCGATGTGACACTCCTGAAGCACAGCACAACTGGCAGTGCCGCTCACGCCGGGGAGCGGGGGCCGCAACGCCACCTTTAATTAAAGGGAAGCAGCGGTGACAGCGCGGTGGCCGTGCCAGCACAGGGACCCCTCTCACTCCAGAGAGGGCCTGGCGTGTTCAGGGTCTGTGGCTGTTGTCCTGTTGACCTCGGGCTGGTTCAGAGGGACCGTCACTGCCTGGGAGCAAACTCAGCCAGCAGTTTGTGCTTTTTGTCTTTCCTGAAGGAAGCGCAAAGCCGAGGCACCAGCTGATAAGGGACTGTGCCGTCACCCAGATGTGGGTACCTCGTTTAGGTTCAGAGTCTGTTGAGGTGGGAGGGTTTGACTTAAAGCCACTCTCATCCTCTGCCTTCACATAGGCAGTGACTCTGGCTGTCTTTGGATCCTCTTCTTTGCACTGAGGTGGAGCCTGACTGACCTGGAAGCGCCCGGGGAGAAAACCTGGGTTGTAGCCCCGACAATGCATCTACTCACAGCTCGTGGCCTCTGCCCTATCCCTCTCTGGCTGTCCAGGATGACCCCAACGTCCTGTTGGGATGTCGGGGTCATGTCCCCCATAGCAGGGAGGATGCCAGGAACCCAAGCCATGAGTGTCCTACAGGGCTGGGGCATGAGACCTGCAAGGGCCGCAGTGCTACGTGGGTTTGGGGAGGGTCACCTCATTACTCACAACCTCATCAAGATTAATGGGACCAGCAAAGCTCAAAGGGTGACTGAAGTAATATCTGCAGCAGCTGATGTTTGGGGAAAGCCATTGCCTTAGCCCTGGACTTTGGGGCACCTTTTCCAGATTTCAAGCCAGGTGGTTTCTGACTGTACACGACAAGCGTCTTTATTTTTGGCATAACCACACCCACGTAAACCAGGGAGGGATCTGGCTCTTCCTTGGTGCAGCTGTGGTACCCTGGGTCTGGTCCTGATGCAGTCTTTGTCTCCATGGCTCCTGGTGGCGCTGTGCTGCTGGATCGATGGAAGTTATTTCCCAGTACGCTCTGGACTATGCACACGGGCCCTGTTAGGCAGGTGAATGGTGCAGCTCGCACGTCGCTGTTGCTCTATAATTGTCATTGCTCTACAAGGAGCTCTGGATGTATCTCAAGTGGAAATAATAACCCCAGTTTTATGGGAATGTGGAAATATATACCCAGCCTAACTCCATACAAGGGCAGAGCCACCTCCCCCACGTATGAGTTGTGATTGCTCTCCCAGCTCCAGGGGAGCTTTTCTTGAGCAAATGGCACATATTCCCATTTCCGTACAACAGGCCTCAGGGAAAAGGGAAAAGATTTTCAGAGTTGTCAGTGAAGCCTCTGCAAGAGGACTCTCTCCAAGGTGCACCCTTGCCTTGTCTTGCCGTGTCTGGCATTGGTTCTCCAGAGCCATGAGGCCCCTGGAAGGTGTGCTCAGTTCCCAGATGATAATCCAAGTTTATACGGGAGTAAAGACCCCAGAAGAGACCAGTGCCATGACTGGGTCAGGATCTGTGCATATCCACAGGGAAACACAGGCTCAGTCTTATGGAGTTAATGATCCTAATGGAAAGCATGGTCTCAGGCAGTTTGGAGATGCTTTCCCAGTGAGATCAGTGCTTGAACCGTGTTTTGGAGCCACATTTGGAAGCTCCAAGGGAGAGTTTTCTCCTGGAGAGCCTGTCCCATCCTTTGCACCGAACCCTTGGCTCAATCCATCTTGGCTCAGTGCCCCGCCCTGGGTGCCTCGGGCACCTCTGGGCTCCACTTCCCCTGTGCTGGCCTTGGATTTCCCTGATTACTTGGATTCCTTCCAACAATACAGGGGAGTGTTTGGTGCTTTGGACCTGAGGTGTCCTTGCTGTATTTCCCCCTGAACTGCTTCCACCTTCTGGTGTTCCCATCGCCTACTGGAGTATTTTCCCTGGCTCCGCGTCACCTCTCTCCCCCGTCCTCCTTCTCACCTTGTCCTGTGCTCCACCATGCTGTCATTCCCATCCTACAAACATCACCATTCCCCTCCTCTCTGCTCCAGGACTCAGGGACGAATTTCCGTCAGCCAAAACCAGAGAATGGCGGTTGCTTGGATTTCCTTCTTCCATTGCCAGTGGATTGAAAATTAAAAAACAAAGGACCCTTGTGTTTTGGGATGAGAAATAAAATGTTGGGGGGAGAGAGAAAAAGTATTTCTCAACATAATGAAAACATAAATGGACAAGATAATTATCTTCATAAGGGCTTGGATCCATGACAATATATCTCATTTTATAAAGCCCATTAGAGTTGGAATTTTATGCAAAACGCTAAAAGAAATCTAAAAATATAAGGCAATAGAGGCAAAGCAATGGGGATTATTAAAGGGGGAGGAGTGTTATATTGGAAGCAATAAACCCTGGAAGAACCAGGAAAACAATGTTCTAGTAAAACTGTAATAAATGACTGGGGTTTAATCACTTGGTAAATAACTAAGATATTTCTGCAGGTTTTACACTGCCACTAAAAAAAAAAATTCCCAACCCCTTGTACATTAAGGATTCAGCCAAGACGGTTTTTCTGGAGACAGAATCAGGGAAGAGTGTCATTTCAGCAATTTACTTTTTTAAATAATAGTGTATTATTTTCTGCATGGATCCACTTTTCCAACCTCTCCCTTGCTTTTAAGAGATCATTTACCATTAGTTGGGTTTTTTTCCCATTCCCCACTCAGCGTACTCTTGAGTCTTTGAACACACAAAATTATATTATTCTGAGCAATCTTCCCCACCACAGCAAAAAGCAAACACTTTGGGAAACTCCTGGAGGGTCTCATTTTTAATAATGATCTTTCCTGTGCTTGGACCCTAATTGAAGATATTATATGGGTAGTTTAGGAAATAGAAGCACATTTTGTATGGCTTTTTCTTTACCTGTTAAATAGCTGGAATCCAAAGAGTGGCTGTTCTTCCGCCCCCCAAGTCATGGTGCATTATATTAAAATGAAAATACTTTAATTTAATATCCTCTCCTTTTTTCTCAATCACCCCCATGCAGCTGAATGAAACCCAGCTCTGTTTAATTTTTAAGGAGGTGGGGGAGGAGGTGCCCAAATCCTGAGCCTGCCCCATCATCAGAACCAGCCCAGCTGGTGCCAGTCCTGAGCAAAAACTGCCTGTCCATGGCAGCAGACAGCACCGGCAGAGGCTGCATGGGGAACTGGTGGAGCCACCACCCAAAACAGGCATGTGTGGCTCTTGGCGAGGTGGTTCAGCGGCCGTGGTGATGTTTGGTCAAAGTTTGGACTTGATCTTGGAGGTCTTTTCCAGCTTTGCTAATTCTGTGATTCTAAACTCCTCACTCATGGTCTCCTGAGCTCGTGGGGCCCTGATGTGAGCCCCTCCCTGGCAGAGGGGACAGCACCCCTGAGGCACCAGGGGTGCATGGGCTGGGGCTGGGGCTTTTGCCTTTGAAAATCTCACATCCCTTCTGGCAGGACCAATGCCTTCAGGGGCTAAACCTTTGTGCTGGAGTCTTTAAATCCCCACTCAAGGCTTTCCCAGGAGAGCTGGGATCAAAGCCCCCCCACCCACATTTCCTCAGCAGTCTATTAATGCAGGAAAACCATGATGGAGTGTCACGGTGAGAAACTCAGAGTGCTGTTCATCGGGAAGCCAGCCACTGGTGCACCCCTCTGACTCGTTCAGTGTCACTCAGAGAGCTGATCTCTGTGCTGTGCGTGGATTTCATCCTCCTGGATCCGTCCGTGCTCCCAGGACATGCACACCAGCTCCACCAGCGTGAATGGGAGTTGCAGTGGGGGAACCCGTGCAGTGGAGGTTGGTAAATCAGCCAGGAGGTCACCCCGAGTCCTGCTGTAAAGCAAACAGGGGGCTTCCTTCATAGAATCATGGAATCTCCTGAGCTGGAAGGGATCCACAAGCATCATCAGGTCCAATTTCTGGCCTGGCACAGGACAACCTCAAAAATGACATTTGGTGTAAAGCAAGCAGCTTTTTGCTACAATCTCTTTTGATTTATTATGAAACATGGAGCTACACGTACCCAACTGTGCCGGGGCTTTGCCGAGGTCACAGCGGGGAGAGGCTGAATTTAAGACCCAACATATGTGTGCAGCAGACCCAGCTCTGATGTGGCCCCAGGGAAATTTGTGTCAGGCTAAAGTGGGACTGCAAAATCTTTGAGTGTCTCCACACCTCGGTTCCTCCCTGTGTTCAGCTGAGCTGGAGCAGCCCTTGCTGCGTGGCCAGTCTGGGGACAGGCACCCCTCTGTGCTGCCCAGAGCTGCTCTAGCAGAGGATCTCCACTCTCCCAAAAGAGTTGGCACACATTTAGTGTGGAGATTGTGCTGTTAAAAAGAGCTCGTTTGCCTGGAAGTGGCATGATAAAGGGCGATTTATGAATACCAGGCCTTGTGGTTTTGGCATTGTCCTTAAATATTAATCCTGCTGCAGGCAGCTGTTAATCTTGCTGGGTGCTGGGGCCCGGGGTGACCTTGGAGATGGGAGCAGGGACTCTTTGGACTTCTCTGTGTGACCCAGCTTGTTCCACATCTGTAAAATGAGGCATTTGGGCTGCTGTGCCCGTCTGTCCCAAGGGTCACACCTGCAGGAGATGGATGGGGTCAAGCTGCATCTTCCCATCCGTGGATCTTCCTTTCCCCATCAGGAAAAGCCCCATCACCTTGTTTGTGCTGATGTCTCAAAATCCCCAGAGCTGTGTAAATAAGAGGGATAAGCAGCATCTTTAAAAGTTCTGGTCTCATGCAGTTGCAGAGAGAAGGTTTTAAAATACAACCCCTTAAAAGCTCGAGCCTCAGAAGGGAAATAGGAAGAAACCACTAAAATTTACTTGTTTTATAAATGCCTGTGGTTTCCTTTTTTTTTTTTTTAAGCTGGTCCCATGAGGTGGGGACATAAATCATGGCTTTATTTGAACGCTTGGACTGGGAAATGCAGCTCTTTCTCCTTGGAGCCACAGAGCAATGGATGCTCTGAGCTTGTAAAGTCCCTTCAAATGGACTTCTCATCCAACACGGAGCTGCTCCCAGAGCCCAGCTCCCAGCAGGAGTCTGCCCATCACCCGAATTCCCAGTTTCCTTATTTCTCCAAGCAGCTCGACCCTCTCAGTGCCAGCCCCTCCATTTCCAGCAGCAGGACATGCTGTTTCCTGTGTGGATTTTAGTCTGCAAAAACAGGATCTCTGCCCTAAGTCAAAAACAACTCTTAAAAATAAAATTTAAAGTCCTGCACACAGTTCTATTAAAAAAAAATTGAACATCAAACCTTCTAGGTTTACTCCCCAGCTGGCTGGCAAGGGAAATAAATATATAAAGGCCTAAATTAAAATTCCAGGGAAGCCATCCAAAATAAATATGCAATATTTTCCTGCAAAGGACCATAATATTATTTTTATTTTTCGCTCCCAATATGATCAGACTACTTTACATTTTAATAAATGCATAGTTTTGAAGAGAAAATAGTTTTGCTTTGATATGGCAATGATTATTTGATCAAATAAGCTATTAGAAGTTTTTGGGACTGCATTATAGGGGGAAAATGTTGGCTTCTTTGCAGGATCTGTCTATTTAATAGGCAATGATTGCAAACAAATAGTTATATGCTGGAACAAATGGGGAAAAATTAAGGTTATCTGGCATGGAACAGCTGAAAAAATCCAGTAAGATAACAATAAGGGAGTAATGTATAGCTGAGTGTTTGGGAGATAATTGCATTTCAATTGGCTGATGGCAGAGCAGGCTGAAATATTACAACAGCGTGGCAGAGGAGGCCTCTGTCCTCTCACTCCCACCACAAAACATCCCTCACCACGTCCTGCTGGGCGCTGCTCCTCCTCCAAAGCCGCTGGAGTTCTTGGTGAGTTCTCTGGATGGCAGCGGTTCCATCTCCATCCCAAATTGCCCTGTGTGGTCCCACTCTCTGCTGAGGAGTCGGGGTGGTTTGTGCGGTTTGTGTCATCCTTGAGCCGTGGAGTTCCCAGGGATGCTGAGCCAGGGGAGCCTCGATGTCTCTCGTCAGCCAGGTGATGTGAGCCAAGAGCCAAACCCCTGGAGAGCATCTCCTGGAGAGGCCTTGGCTGAGCTGTGGCCACGCTGAGGGGGCCAGGCAGGTGAAGGCTGCAGGTTCTGGAGGAATATTGTGTGTGATGGATCTGTGCTGCTTTGGTGGGGAGTGAAAGAACGAGAGCAATTGTGGCAATTGCTCTTGGTGTGCTTTGCCCAAGTGTCCCCAGCTGGGCTCAGTGTAACCCCAGCTCTTGTAAGCAGCTGAGGAAACTGCTGGGCTTCCAGCTCCTCGAGGACAGCCGGGGAAGGGGGAATGGCTGGGATGGAGCCCCAGAATCATTAATATCACATGCACTGACATGTAGAGAGGCAATCACAGATCATGGAATATCCTGAGCTGGAAGGGACCCACCAGGACCATCCAGTCCAGCTCCCGGCCCTGCACAGACCCCCCAACAATCCCACCCTGGGCATCCCTGGCAGCGCTGTCCAAACGCTCCTGGAGCTCTGGCAGCCTCGGGGCCGTGCCCATTCCCTGGGGAGCCTGGGCAGTGCCCGGGTCTGGGAAGATCCAACTGGCATCCGACAGCCCAGCTGGTGAGAGGTCACCCCAGGTGGGCTGTAGGGCTGCCCCCCCCTTCACCCCAGGAAAAGTACTTGGGGTCACCGAGTTTATTTTCGTTGCTTGATCCCCCTGATCACGTTCTGGAAGCCCAAGGGCGGGGGATGAGTCGCGTCCCTTTGCTGCCACCCCTGTGTGTGCAGCGGGCTTGGGGGAGCATCACAAGCAGCAGGGACAACCCGATGCTGCCGGTTTTCCGCTGCTGCTGTTTGTGTTTGTGTGTGTGTGTGTGGAAATCGAGGCTCCTTCTAGCCAGGAACAGGAGGAAAAGCCACGCAGCAGCTGCCTGGGCTCCTTCTCCTCAGCAGGCAGAGGTGCAAAGAGCTGGATGAAGACAAAAGTGGGGACAGTGTTGTGTTTAATGAGCCCACCCAAGGGCTGATAGCCACAAGGCAGCGGGAAGACGTGCCCAGACTTTAGGGGGAAGGAGAGATAAATGTGTGTTTTAAAGTCCTGGTTTCCTGCTTTTTGCTGGTCCTGGATGAAAATACCTCACAGAGCACTGTGGGTTTGACGACACTGATTTTAGACTCTCCCCAGCAAACCTGGCGCATCCTCATGCACTTTGATACCTGGCTGAGATTTATCCCACCTAAATTTTGCTGCCCATCTGTCACAGGCAGGATGTGTCACCTGGCAGAGGTACTGATCTGTCTGTGCTGAGGAGAAACAGCCTGGTCAAACCCATGAGACAAAAACCCATTCAGCACCTGGAATTATAGGGAGCAAAGCACATCCCCAGAATACTTATTCTGCCACCGGTGCTCATCTTCCCCCATCCATCCCCCTCTCACACGCCGTGTGTGAGCAGCCTTTTCCGGCACGGCGCAGAGCAATTCTCGCTTTCCCTTTGCAGTCTGCCTTCCATAATCCACTTAGAATTTGCAGCTTTTTTTCCCCTTTGTAAGCCTGCCTTTAAACTCTTGATGTAGCGCTTTTCCCATCTGTTTCTGCCTGTGCATCTTTCCTGTGCGCTGCCTAATGACTTGCTCTCGCTAGGAAGAGGCTGTATATTAATATTATCATTATAATTCTCCTTTCCACCACTTCAGATCTTGCGAGGAATGTAATTGCTAAAGCAGATTTTAAGTTACATCATGATAACCGAGCGAGTTACGGGGGAGGTTAGACTATCACTTTGCTCAGTAGTTTCAATTTCCCTTCGGTGCTGCTTTCTGAAGGATCCCGATGGCACAGTGCAGGCAAATCCCGCACGAGTGGATTCATTATTAATATTGTTGTTAACTGGCATTATTAAGTTGGAGCCTGGCAGTCCCAATTATGGGCTGAGAGCCTTTTGTGCTGGGGGGCCTGTTTCCCATAGAACTCCTCTTCCATCAGCTGCAGGTCCTTTATCATTGGCTAATTCTGCATCCCAGAATTTCTCTCTTGCTTCAGCCCACATGTTCCCAGGGGGAGTATTTTCCTCTGCCTCTTGCCCTGTCCCCAGAGGACCAGAGGATGACGTTCCCATGCCGATAATGTGCCTTGAGATGTTTATTCCACTCCACTGAATGGAGTTAACAGTCTCTGTGGGTTTAACACCTGCCTGAAATTAATCTTCATTTTGCATAGGGTGAGGTAACCGAGGGAAGTGGCTTTGCTTTCAGCCTCAGAGCAGGCTGGAAGTTAATGGGACATGAACGAGGCAGCACACCCAGTGCAGGGCTTTCCACCATGCCAGCCTCTCCGGTGCCAACTGTGTCCTACCGCCTCAGCAGGGCTCCCATCTTCCCAGCGGGAAAACACATCAGTAACACAAGTAACCACGCTGGTGGTGGGCTTGGCGACGACTCTATAGAGGCTGGGATGAATCTGGAAATGGATGAGGGAAAGGACGCTCTCCTCTGCCCATCTCCTGGTTTAGCTCCAGGCTGCAGCGGCACTAACGAGCTTCCCATGCTGGAAAACCCCGTGTTTGGTGGATTAATGGCTCAAGCCTGCACTGTACTTATTAAGTGGAACAGACTATTTTCATTAAGAGACACTGACATTATTAAGGCCAGTTAAATGTCTCCTGGAGATGGTGTGCCCAGCGTGAGCTCGGTACAGCGTGTCCTCCAGTTTGCCTGGGACATCCAAAATCCATCCATCAGCCCTTGTCTCATTTCTGTCCCCTATCCCTCAGCTACTGAGTTTCATTTGGCCAGTCCTCCTCTCTCCTTCCTCTAATCCAGTTCCAGGGACTCAGGTGGATTGAGAGCTGGGGACTCAGAGACTTTCATTATTCACATTGTGTGCACCTGAAAATTGCGCTGCCTGCTGGCTTCCAAATTGAGTACATTAAATACAATGCATTAAACTGCCGAAATATGGAAATATCCAGGGAGGGCCTCAGATTTAAGACACTCCCGGCTGAGTCCCAGTTTCCGAGAGTCGCGAGTTCCGTTAATAGCGGTTGGTGCGGAGCCAGGGAGGAGCGGGGGGATGTGGCTGCAGTGGGGCGGAAGGACAGGAGCCAGATGGGGTCCTGGGCAAAGAGGAGATACTGTTGGGAGCCTGGCAAAGAGGAAGACTCGGGCTGGATTGAAATGCAGCAAAACCCAGGCTTCATCCCCTGCCTGGCCGTGTGTTCTGTAGGTTTCTGTGAAGGGCGTCACCTGTGATGATGGAGGTGGCTGAGGGGGTCTGAAGGGTGTAAAGCAGAGCTGGTGATGAGGCTGGGTTGAATATGCAAAAGACCCACCTTTCCCCCCTGTTCTGCTTGGGCACCGCATTCATTTCATATGTGAGAGGTGGAGCTCATTGCTCTGCACTCAGCAAGAATTGCCCAGCTGAGGAGAGCTCAGGGAGTGCCAAACTGCCCTTCTGGCCCCTCTCAGTGGCTGTGAAGGGGCTTCATCATCACTGAGCAATTGAATGTCGATAATGTGAGGTGGTTCCTGGTTTTTAGTTGGGGAAACTGACCTTTGAAACTCCTTGTCAAAGGTCAAGAGCCTCTGTAGCAGAGCATAGAGCAAAATTCGGGTGCCTTGTGTTCCCCATATGGAAATCAGGTTGGGCTTTATACCCACCACTTGCCTGCCCCAGTTGTGTCAGCACTGGTCTGTCTGTTACTTTTATTGATAAGCTCCTGTCTCCCTGAAACACATATTTCTCCCTTAAAGATGGCAAAAGCAAAGCAGGAGCGCTGCCATTCAGGTAGGGGGCTCGACCTGCCTTTGGATTTATGTATCCCATTCCACACTCGCTTGTGATGGATCTCTCAGTGCTTCGGGAGCTTCCCAGATGGATTTCACAGCCACCATGTGCACAGACCCACACCTTTGGAAAGGTTTCCCACACGTTTCCCACAGGATCACGTGGTACAACAGTGCAGCCAAACAGGCCAGGAAATGTGTACGGTGAAAATACTGGGTTTCAACTGGGAATCTAATTAACCAGGATTTGATTGAGGTAGTGGATTTCCTGTTCCGTGATTAGAAAATCTGTGTGGGGTCTTTGATGACCAACAGTGATCAAGACTTTGATTAAGATTTCATCTTGAGAGGAGAACCTTTGATAATTCATCTGCCCTGAGCAAGAGGCATGTGCAGCTCAGAAGAGGACAGAGGTTTCCAGCAGCACTGACAGATGCTCGTGCTTAAAAAATCATGGCAA
Source organism: Cnemophilus loriae (assembly GCA_013397755.1). Taxonomy (NCBI): domain Eukaryota; kingdom Metazoa; phylum Chordata; class Aves; order Passeriformes; family Corvidae; genus Cnemophilus; species Cnemophilus loriae. The sequence continues at coordinate 944,160 of VZTF01001311.1, forward strand.
ACCTCTGTTGGCCAAACCTCCCTTCTCCTTGTTGGCCTCCACCGCAGAGCCCTTAAACAAAGCCAAAAGACTCCTCTGCTTCTAAACTGACCCTTTTCCCAAGGAAAATAAAACCCTCCCATCCCCAACACTTCTGGTTTAGAGAGAGGCCGAATCCAAATCCAGATTTTCTCCTCATCTCCACGCTGTTCCAGTCTTGGGGGTTGTTTTTGAGCCATCTCTGGCTGAGCCGCCAAGTTCCACCTCGGTTAAAGGCAATGCTGGTCAGCCGTTTCCCATTTCCTGGCTGGAAGTGCATCCCACAGCTCCGCTCCCACTGCCCCGCTGCCCTGGGCTCCCACAGTAATTGAACAGGATATTTTAATGCCAGGCCTGGCAGCTTGGCCTAAGTGATTGTAAACAGGGAGTCTGACATAAAAGGAGAGACGGCAAACATAAAATGTTATGGCTTAATACCAGCAATTAGAGGGGAACACGGGTATACTGCGGAGCAAAGGTTCCTGCTCCCACTCTGCATGGAGGCTTCTCCATTCGCAGGCATCCCTGGATGCTCCCCTCCCTCGCAGGGCTGTCCGTGCCTCGGGCACGCCTGGCTGGGCCCGGAGGCTGCTGGAGCAGCGCAGGTGGGCGCACCTGGCTGCGTGGGAGAGCGAGCCTGGCTGCCGGGAGCTCGGCAGGAGGAGGGAGCGGCAGCAGATGCCGCCTGTCAGCCCGAGCAGATGCCTCATTAGCCACGGCGTGCGCTGCAGCCCAGCTGTGCCGAGGGGCCCGGCGGCCTCCGGCTCCAGATGAAGTTGTTGAGCTCGCCTTGCTCACCTCCCTTCTCCTCACATCCTTCTCCTCCCTTCCCCACTGCGCTGGTCGTGGCTTGTGCAGCACCTCCTCGCATCCTTCCTCCCCAGTCCCATCGCATTCCTGGGGCAGCCATCCCGATTCCCCCCCAAAGCATCATCCTCTGATGCTCGACGCGAAGAGAAAAGGGCTCAGAGCCAGATCAGTTCCTGCCAGTGCCCAGCACAGAGGGTCCCCAGGGAGGGGGAGCAGCTTTTGGGCGCGGTGTTGGTGGCCAGGGGGGTTTGGCACCGAGGACGTGTCTCTGTCCTTATTTCACCGGGAGCTGGATGCTCGAGTGAGAGCCATCACTCATCGGCTTAAACAAAGTGTAGTACAAGACAATTCAATTAACTGCAGCGGGAGTCAATAGCGCGGGGCCGGGAGCGCGGCGCTCCCCGAGCCAGGGGAAATCATCCCACTGCCTGGCGCCTGGCGGCCACGGGCTGCCGTCCTGGGGGGAGAGGGCGATGCTGCCGAGAAAAGCATCTCCTGGAGCATCCCCCACGGGGAAGGGGCAGCCTTGTCTGTGGGAACAGCCTGGTTTCTCCACAGCCATCTGTACTCCAGGGACAAAGCACAGGAATGGGCAAGTGTGACCAGCAGCTTGAGGGTGTGGATTCTGCCCCTCTGCTCCGCTCTCATGAGACCTCACCTGGAATACTGTATCCAGCTCTGGGGTCCCAGCACAGGAAGGACACAGATCTGTTTGAGTGAGTCCAGAGAGGCCATGGAGATGCACCAGGTCTGGAGCCCCTCTGCTCTGGAGCCAGGCTGGGAGAGCTGGGGGTGTTCACCTGGAGAAGAGAAGGCTCCAAGGAGAGCTCAGAGCCCCTTCCAGGGCCTAAAGGGGCTCCAGGAGAGCTGGAGAGGGACTTGGGATGAAGGCCTGGAGCGATAGGACAAGGGGGAATGGCTTCCCACTGCCAGAAGGCAGGGATAGATGTTTTTGTTCCCCTTGCTTTGAGCACTCTCTGCCTCTCTTTACAGACTCCCTCTCTAATCAGGCCGCCAGAAGTACACAAAGATCCTCCGATTCACATCTCCATCCTCTGCCCATCCTTGTATTCTCCGGCGTTCCCCTGAGTTTCCCTAACAATCCTCCCTCCAATGTACTTGTAATGCTATTCCCATGTTTCCTGGGGTTTGCTTGTGTTTGACGAAAAGACCTCATCATTCCAGATTTGTCTTGCGTGAACTATCACAGGACTAGCGAGCTGGAAATCTTTCCGAGTCTTCTTTCAGAAGCTCGTCCCTTGGGAGCATCGCTTTAGTAAGTGATTTTTCTGTTCTAGCCCAAGGATTGGATCCGCATCCGGTAGCCAAATTGAATTCATTCGGGCAAGGTTAAGAGCCATTTGATACAGTTTTAGATTAGGTGAAGGCAGCCATATATATTTCATATTCTGCACTAACTGCTGCACAGTTTCCAGGGATGGACCGGCGTAGCACTTATTGACTGCTCCCCAGCGATCCCACTGTTACAAATGGATGTTGCTAAACAGGGAGATGGATCCTAAATCTTTCCCTGCTGAAAGGTAATGGAAATAAAACAGAGCAACAGGCAAAGGGAATGGCTCAACACTTAATAAAAGGTTGGGGTGGCTGTCGGGGTGGCTGTGGGCAGCGGGGAGAGCTTCTCCCTCAGCTGAGGGGGGGCTGTTTGCATTCCTCCCACTGGCTTGAGCTCTTTCTCAGGCAGGTTTGAGTGGGACCGTTAGAGAAAAGTATTGCTGCAGTCACCAGTGTGGTACCCAGCACGGCTGCTGTGTTACCGTAGTAACAGGGAGGTGCTAGGATCCTTCCTGTTCCCCTTCCCTGGCTTGCAGGGAGCTGAATTCAGCGACGTGGCCGCGTGCACCGATGAGGCTGAGTTGTGTCAGCCAAGGATAGAGACATGGTTTGAATAGCAGGACAAATGGGTTTCTCTGTTTCCTTAAGGTGAGCCCATGCACAGTGGTAGTGATGCCTGAAATGCTCGTGTGCCATCGCCATCTGCTCCCGCTGGAATGATCTCAAGAGCGGCATCCCCTGGGGCCGGAGCCCTTCTTCCGTGTGCTTGGCCTGTGGCAGGAAAAAAGGGAAAAGAAATTGCTCCGAGATCTCAGAGAGGCTGCTCAGGCTGTGAGATACACTCGGAGGCACAGGGAGCTGGGGCAGCATCCCATGGGTCCAGGTACAGCCATGGAAAGCAGCAAGGGAAATCTCTGTTGTCAGCGTGGAAGAGCTCACAACCCCGTGCACAGCTTTTAGCACAAGCCAGGTGAGAAAGGACTTTGGAAAAGAAGCAAGTTATATTTAGGATAACCAAAAGTGCCCCCTGAAGGATTCTAAGGACAGTCAAGGCCCATAAAATTCTGTTCTTACTCACAAATCTCGCCAATACTCCAGAGCATCAGGCCCGGGATGTTTATTGCTTTTCCAAAGAGCCCAGCTCCTGAAGTCATGACATGAAATGAGGGGCTCAGCCTTCCTTGCCTTTTGACTGTTTGATCTTTACAGCAGCAGGGAAAATTTGGAAAACATAACCTTTACGTTCTGCAGAGCCAGGGAGCAAATAAAAAGGACATAGAAGTCGTTTGCTATTTATTTCTATTTCTGAAAAATTTCATAGTTTCTTTTTTATTATTATTATTATTTTGAAAGCACCTTGGTCTCACACACTTTTTTAAAGTGTTTGGAGTAGGTTTGGAGAGTGGAGCTGTGTAAATAATGACAGGGTTTGGGCCTTTTTGTGCATCTTCTGAGCTGTTCCTTAACCTGCTAGAAACGAGGCAAACGAGAACTAGAGAATGAAAAGCTGCCTAAAGACGTGACAGGGAAGAGCACAGATCCTCTTCTCCTAGGAGTGTGTTTCCCAGGAGTGGATGGAGCTGGTGGAAGTGAGAATGCTTGACCTGAACCCTTGTGTCACACCGAGAGCTCTTCAAAGCAGGAGATAGCACAGAAGAGCTCTTCAGCTTCATGGCACAAGTGGCTCTAGAAATGGTGTTCGGTGTCAATTCTCACTCCATGTTGTCCAGAGGACGTTTGCCGAGGCTGTTCTGGGTGGTTTTGTTAGACAGAGTCCCGGGAGTTGCAGACCTGTGCCTGTGTGACATCAGCATCGAGATGTCTCCACTTCCCCTCCAGACAAAGCCGGGGATGAGAGGGGGAGGAGGTCACAGCAGGAGGACACAGTGATGCCATGACAGGATGTGACATTTAAGCTCCACTTTATCTGTCTTTTGTCAGTAGAAGCCTTCCTCCTCCTCATCCTCCTCGTCCTCCTCGTCCTCCTCGTCCTCCTCCTCGTCCTCCTCCTCTTTGTCCTCCTCCTCCTCCACCACCTGTGTTCATCACTCAAAGTGCCCCTGTGAAATTCAGGGTCTCTTTGATGAGTCTCTGGGACTGGGATCTCCTTTCCTGTGCTAGTCCATGATGTCTTCTCTCATGGGGCTTTCCCATCTCATTTTCCCAGCTGTAAACGTGTTTCTCCCCATTCTCCCCATTTATTGACCCTCCTGTTTAAAATGGCCACAGGACTGGTGGGGGAAATGAGATTTTTTTTCTTGTTTGAACCAGAAAAAAGCAACTGCTCTGCATCATTGCTTGGTTTGTTTTCTTCATAAACCAATTCGAAACTACCAGTTGTTTGTTTTTTGGGGTTTTTTTGTTTGGGTTAGAAATGAGTGCAAGCCAGGTAAAAATGTTTTAGCTTGAGGGATTTTCCAATCCTGAAAAGAAAAAAAGCAGAGAAGGAAGTGTGGAGGAGACAAAGCTCAAATAACACAGTGCTGTGAATCCCACCGACCTGGGAATTAAACATTGCTCCTTTTCCATCATTTCCTTGGAGCAGCCCAGCCACTGTGAACAGTTTTGACAAATGTGTTTATATTGTTTGATAGGAATCTTCTAGTCAGTACTAAAATACAACATTGTGGGGCAGGAGGGGGAGGGAAGATGCACATTCATCTGTCCAGAGAGCAAGCGGCACACGTTGGGATTTCCACGGACACAGGCGGATCCAGGACTTACTGGGCAGTAGCCAGAGGTCTTTGATTGAGGGTATTTGATGGCTGTGTATCCAGCAGTGTAAATGCAAGGGAGAGCGTTTCCCTGTTGGCATCTGCATGGAGAGCAGCGATAAATTCGGGATGAAAGATCGCGCTCATCACTGCGAGACCCTGAAGGGACGGCCGGGCATGGAGATGGAGAGTGATGGCTCACCAGGCACAGGAGCTGAGCTGGCAGGAGCCTGCCTTCCTCCCGGAGCCGACCTTGGCTCAGGAAAAAGAAAACCACAACATTTTTGCTGCTCTTCAGAATTCATCCTTTTTTCCAGGGTCCCAATTTCACATCATTTGGAGGAGGAGGCAGGCTTTGGTGCTGACTCTGGATGTCTCCCTAGGCCAGCTTCAGAGGAGGCTGTGTCATCTCCAACCTTTCAAGGAAGCCACAAGGGCTTAATTAAAACCTAAACCCGCGCACCGCTATTCAGATGAGACCTCGGCTCCTCTGCTGACGGCAGCTCAAACTTGTCACTTTGCTCGTGCTGCACATCCGTGCTGGAAGGGAGGAAATTTCAGCTGAGAGACAGGCCCGGGGCTGGCGTGGGCTGAGCCCCTCTGCCAGAATCCTCCGGCTGGCAGGAGCGGGTCGGGGGCCGGCAGCATCCCTGTAAGGGCAGGGAGCAATCAATCACTGGGACTTCATTAAAAGATGCATCGAAGGCGGCTGCTTGACAGAGCTGGTGTGCAGAGGTGACACAGACCTGACTCCAGTCACTAGGACTTGAGGGAGAGGGAAAATCTGCATTTCCTAATCACATCGCTCTGGTCAGAAGTCACTTGTTTTCAGCTCCACTCTGGGCATTTGCATGCTTGGAAGGAAAAAATGTAATATTAACCATTGCCTCTCATCCCTGAGGAGTCAGCCAGGACATGAAAAGGAGCAGCTACAGAGAGAGATGGTTTGGGGGGGTGGGAGACCCAGGAGAGTGTGGATTCAGGGAGTGGCTTAAAAGCAGGGTGGAAAATCCAGCCCATCCATGCAATACCAGTTTGTGGTTCCCAGCAAAAGAAGAAACCAGGCACTGAAAAGGGGCATATCTGTGAGATGTGCTCATTCCTGTGTGCGGCTGCAGCATTCGTGCCTCTGTGTGTGCTGATCTGGGTGTGCATGGAGGGGCTGCACCTGTAGGACACACCTGTGTGACACAGGACAGGTGTGCACCCCAGGAACACGTGTAGGGTGTGTATCTGCATGTGTCTGCATCCAGACAGACCAGAAGAGACCTTAGTGAGACTGAAGGGACCATGGAGAGATTGCAGAAACCATGGTGAGCTTGTAGAGACCAGGGAGAGGTTGTAGAAACTGTGGTGAGGCTGAAGAGACTGCGGTGATTTTGTAGAGACCACAGTGAGGTTGTAGAGACCACAGTGAGGTTGTAGAGACATCGATTAGGCTGTAGAGACTGTGGTGAGGCTGAAGACACCATGGAGAGGTTGTAGAGACCACGGTGAAGTTGTAGAGACCATGGAAAGGTTCTAGAGGCTGTGGTGAGGTTGTAGAGACCATGGTGAGCTTGTAGAGACCATGGTGAGGTTGCTCCTCTGGTGCAACTCAAGGCCATTTCCCCTTGTCCTGTCCCTTGTTCCCTGGGAGCAGAGCTCGATCCCCACCTGGCTGCCCCCTCCTGTCAGGGAGTTGTGCAGACCCAGAAGGTCCCCCCTGAGCCTCCTTTTCTCCAGGCTGAGCCCCACCAGCTCCCTCAGCTGCTCCTCATCAGACTTGTGCTCCAGCCCCTGCCCCAGCTCCCTTCCGTTCTCTGTTCATGGTGTCAGCACCTGAGGGCCTCAGGAGGTGCTGCAGGAGGTGGTTCCATCAAGAGGCCACCTGCCACTGCCACATCCCTCTGATTTCCAGCACGCAGGGCCCCTGTGCCAAGCAAATTGCGCAGTAGCTATAGGAAAGTATTTTCAACATTATTTGATGCTCGAATGTTGGAAATCAGATCGGGCCTTGCTCAGGTGCTTCCTGAACAAGCACAAGAAGGGATATCAGATTAGATACTGGGAAGGAATTCTCTCCTGTGAGGGAGGTGAGGCCCTGGCACAGGGTGCCCAGAGCAGCTGTGGCTGCCCCATCCCTGGAAGTGCCCAAGGCCAGGTTGGACAGGGCTTGGAGCACCCTGGGACAGTGGAAGGTGTCCCTGCCCATGGCAGACGGGGTGGATGAGATGATCTCTAAGGTCATTTCCAAACCAAACCATTCTGGGATTCCGGCGTATCCAGTACCACATCGAGGTGAACGAGATGCTGTGAGGGCACCACACACATCCCAGCCCGTCCTGCTGTCACTGATCTCTCCTCAAGGAGATCCCAGCTGCTCTCCCCTCTCCATCTGCAGCCTCCAAACAGCCACTGCAGGGGAGAAAATAAAACACTGAGTTCAAGCGGTGGGGAGGGAAAAATGAATTTTTAAAAAATCAGCTCTTCTGGCAGCCCATAAATCTCAATTTGTTTGTCCTTTTCTTTTTTACAAGCGTGAAGGGAAGCAAAGCCACGTGTGCAGAGCCTCCCCGGGGACCCTGTCAGCGTGGAGGGGGATGTTCAAGGCAAGATGCCTTCAGCCCTCAGCCTCCTGTAGCGAGGGGAAGGGGCTTTGTGGAGTTGAATTTAATTTTTCCCCTCAGGCGTCTCTGTGGTGGGATCATTCACAACGATTGTTGCCCCAGGGAAGAGGAAGGTGCTGGAAGGGGAAGGAGGGGCTGGAGAGCAGAACTGTGAGAAGCGGCCTGAGGGTTCTGGGTGAGGGCAGTTTAGACGTGAGTCACCAGTGTGTCCTGGCAGCCCAAAGGCCACCGTGTCCTGGGGGTATGAGGCCAGGGAGGAATTGTCCTGCTCTGCTGTGCACTGGGGCAGCCTCACCTCCAGTGCTGCGGGCACTTCAGGTGCCACAATATAAAAAGGACATTAAGCCATTAGAGAGCATCCAGAGGAGGCCATGAGGATGGGGAAGGGTCTGGAGGGGCCGTATGAGGAGTGGCTGAGGGCACTTGGTTTGTTCAGCTGGAGCAAAGGAGGTGAGGGCTGAGCTCGGCGGGGCTGCAGCTCCTCCCGAGGGGCAGCTCCGATCTCTGCTCCCTGGGGCAGGGACAGGACCCAGGGCACGGCTGGAGCTGGGCCAGGGCAGGGCCAGGCTGGAGATCAGGGAAAGGTTCTTCCCCCAGAGGGTGCTGGGCACTGCCCAGGCTCCCCAGGGAATGGGCACGGCCCCGAGGCTGCCAGAGCTCCAGGAGCGTTTGGACAGCGCTGCCAGGGATGCCCAGGGTGGGATTGTTGGGGTGTCTGTGCAGGGCCAGGAGCTGCACTGGATGATCCTGGTGGGTCCCTTCCAACTCAGGATATTCTGTGATTTTCTGATTCTGTTTCTCAGGTACCCAGTGGGTGGGGGGCCCTCAGCTCCAGGTGCCAGGGTTCAGCTGAGTAGGGCCCTGAGGCAGCTCCTCCCTCCATTCCCTCGGCTCTGCTGCTGGGGGTGGCTGTGTCGGGGTGATGCCGTGGGGATGTCGGGGTGATTTTGTGGTGAGGTGAGGAGACGAGATGGGTGCCGTGGAGAGGACACCCCAGTGGCTGTGACAGGCAGCCCAGTGTGTGTGTGGCTAGTGACAGGCACTGCTCTCTGGCCCCAGTGCAGAGCACCCTGTACAAACAGCCAGTGCCCTCCCTCCAAAAGCCCTGCAGGAGGGGTGTGGATGTGGGGTTTGCTCCCAAACCCCGCAGGCTCTGCAGCCCCGAGGTGTGGTGGGGTCTCGTGGCTGCCCTCCCTCAGGGCTGTGGGGCACAGGGGGTGTCAGCCCACGTGAAAACACCTCATCAACCAAACACCTATTTCCTGGCTTGTTGCTGAAGCAGTAATTGTGGGGTTTCGGGTGGTTTGGGATTTTATTTTGCTTCTTGGAGTAGCTGCTCTGTTTTTCCTGAGCTCCCAGCAGCATTTGCTTAGGAGTTTGCCATCCACAGCACCTGGATTTGATGTGCCTGTAGCTGCAGAGAGGTGGGATTGGGATGCTCCCAGCACCAGAAAGCCTTGAAGGATCACAGGGTTTGCTGCGATCATCTCTGTAACCGCTCCAAGGCTCTTGCTGAGTGGTGCTGCAGCTGCTTGGGTCACAGTAAGCTTTAAAAGGTCGTTGCAGGTTCAGGAGAGCACAGCTGAGAGCAGGCAGTGGATGCTGCTCCCATATGCCAGCGCTTCAGCTGCCGTGCAGCATCTCCCATGCCTGGGGTGAAGGGACAGCCTGGTGGCTTTTCCCTTGGCGCAGTGGGAGCTGGCACGGGCTGTTTAACACCCCTTTTCTGACTGTTTAACATCCCTCTTTCCCCCTCTTCGCACAGAACTTGTATCCACATCTTCATTTTCCCTGGACTAGGACACTCACAACTTGCGTGCGGTAGTACAGCAGTAATTACACTCTCCATCGCTTTCCCATCAAGAAATAAATGGAAGAAAACCACATCCCAAGGTAGCAGCACTGACCTTCATTTCGGAAGGTTAGTCACAGTCAGCTGGGCTATAATCCAGCCCTAAATTTACCCAAGACCTTGCTGTTCCCTCGGGCTGGTCACGTGCTGAGACGGGGGGCAGCTGCCAGTGCTTGGGAGGCTGATGGGAGAAGGACAAGTGCTCTGGGAGGTGTTTTCCATAGAAAAGGTGTCTGTGAGGAGAGGCTGGGGTGGATTTTTGGGGACACTGTCTGCAGCAGGCAGTACCTGAGTATGCTTCGCTCTGTTGGTGGCTTTGAGAGCAGGAAGGTGTTGGGGTCCCCCTGAGGTCAGACATTCAAAGTTCATTAATCCCGTTCTCTTCCGTGGCCTGGCAGGGCTGTGACGCTGCCTGTATCTCCCTGAAATGTCACTTTTGCCTACTGATGATGGATAAACTTCTTTCCAAAGACTTTCCCTAAGGTGTGGCACCTGACTTTAAAAGTACATGGGCTTCCTTCACTCTGTCCTACGTAGCTCCGAGTGGTGAAACTCTCCCGCCAGGGTTGGCAGTACTGGGATAAACCTTGGGAAAGGTCAGCATGTCTGGCCCATTCCCTCCAGCCTCTCAGTTGCTGCACCACGTTATCACCACTCTCACAAGCCTCCTCCCGGCGCAGACATGGGAATATTCCAGCCCATGGAAAGCCAGGGCATGTGGTCACCAGTTTATTTCCCACCCTGTCACCCAGACCATTTAAAGCTTGCTGAGGGAATGTCTATTTGAAGGCCTTCAGGATGCCACCGTGCTGTGTCCTGTAGTCCAGGGAAAACCTTCCCTGCTCTGCTCTGATGCTGTGGTGGAGGGAGGTCCAGCATTTCTCGACGTTCCTTAGGGAAACTACCAGCCCTCCTGTTACAAAGGAACTCTGTCTCCTCTTTCCAACGTTATTCCTGTGTTGTGCTGCCCAAGAAGGGCGTTTTGGGGTCTGTGTGGAGTGGACAGCTGTCCTTTGTGCCCAATCCCACTTCCTTTGGCTGTGGAAAGGAGGGGGATGTTTCTGCCATTCCCTGGGAGGATGGTTATGAAACATTGAGATGAAAGACACTGTCTTGATCTGCTGTAAATCCAGCTGCGTTCCTGGACCTCAGCTGCCCTAACACAAGGACTGGATCCTGGTATCTTTATTATCTCTCTAGACTTGCTCTGTGCCTCTCACTGTCTTTTAAGGAGGGGGGGCAAAATAGATGGCCATGAGAATTGTGTTCAGCTATTTCATTTAAGTCATAATCATTTCTAATCTCAGCGTGCAGGGACTGCATCACACGGCCCAATCAGTCACTGAGATTGCCCTGCAGCTGCAGTTTAGCCAGAAGTGAAAAGCCATCCAGAGACAGAAATACGGGAAACGAGCGTCTCTGGGCTGTGCAACCTTTTAATGATAGGGCAGCCCAGGTGTCTGAGCACTGGTGGGTTATCCAAACCAGTCCTGTGGATCAGAGATGCATCCCTGGGATGGGAATGGAAGAAGGAACAACCGGTCTGTGGAGTAATGCCTTGCTCCAAGTGTAGATGGAGGAGGTGCAGGCAGGGCTGACAGTGCCATTCCCTGTGGGATACCCGCAGAATCGGAGAATCCCGGGATGGTTTGGGTTGGAAGGGACCTTAGAGACCATCCCATTCCACCCCTCTGCCACGGGCAGGGACACCTTCCACCAGACCAGGTTGCTCCAAGCCCCATTCAACCTGGCCTTGAACACTTCCAAGGGTGAGGAGGAGTTTCCTCAGACAGCAAGTGAGTCCCAGACAAGGGTATTTCATCTGGGCAGATGGCAGGGGGTGACCAGAACTCTGCTCATCTCCTCCTGAGGGAGCCCTGTGGCAGGATCACTGGGATCCATCCCTCAGCATGGCTGGGGATACGGGGGCAGCAGGTTTTCCACTTGTGCCATTGAGTCTCTGCATGTCTGTCAGGCTTTAATGCAGATTGTTGTCTCTTTTCCCACACCAGAAGGGCCGAGTGCCCTCGGTGATGGGATTTACCTGCTCAAAGAGCCTTCTGGCAGTGCTGTGAGTGCCCTCGTGCTGCAGGACTCTCCTCTGGGAAGTCCCTGAGCAGGCGAAAGGGAAGGACACTATTAGGGAGGTTGGAATCCCTCCAGCATCTGTGATCCTCTCATGTTTGTTCCCTGTGTGTTTGCCAAAAGCACCCTTATTTATTTCATCAGCTAAATGCTGCAAACCAGATGCCTGAGTTCCATCAAGGCATTTAATGATGATGATCATTGCTTCCCCTAATGCAGCGTCTTCTAGCGAGGACGATGCCACAGCAGTGCACAGCTGTTGACCAATGGGGGACTGTCTGTTTTCTCCAGTGTTTTATGGTACTTTTCTATTTTTTCTGCTAGGCTTCCTTTTTTTCCCTTTTTTCCTTTTTTTATCTTTTTTTTCTGCTGAGTTGCAGGAAGTTCTGAGGTGGAACGTGGCAGCTGTTTAATGGTGCAGGAGCCTGGCGAGGCAGATGAGCTCAGGGAGCGAGGAGAGCCTCCTGCTCCTCTGTAGTGCTGCAGAAAGTCTCCTGTGTGACAGAAATGCGGTCCCTGCATCCTCCCAGAAGCAGGAAAAGGATGTGGCTGCTCTTTCCCAGCTAAGCTGGGAGTAAATAACACAGATGAGTAAATAACACAGACCAGGCTGCATGAGGGGGCTTTGGCACAGCCAGAAGGGAAGATTGATCCTAAGGGGTTTGTTTCTGGTGCAGAGCCGTGTTTTTCCTTGGCTGGATGCACCAAGATGAGCTTGAGAGGACACGAGATGGGGCACAGATGTTGGGAAAGGCACGCGTTGGGCATGCTGGGATAACTTGGCACAGGAAAGCTGCTCAGACCCTGTGTTTCCCAGGGGTGGGCTTGACTGTTCTGCTGAGCTGCTCCGTTGATCAGGAGCAGGGATTGAGAACCTGCCGGGGACAGGTCAGGTTGCCTCATTTTTTCTCTGGGTTCACCAGGAAGGTGGGAGCAGGATCGTGTCCTCGCACCCCGAGGGGGTCCAGGGTGGACGTGCCGCAGGTGCTGTCGAGACAGGCAGAGGCAGTTCCCAGAAGGTGTGAGGAGACCCCCGGGCTGCTGCCATCCTGCAGGAACCATACGTGGCTGCTCAGCCCAACCGCGGTGTCGCTTTCCTGCTGGGAAGTGCTGTGTAACTTCGGGAGGTGTCTTAAGATCTCTTAAGAGACAATTAAGAATTTCAGCGTTGCTTTGATATTTGTTGAACAAAACGTTGACACAACACACCAGGCTATTCGGGTTTGTTTTAACTTGCAGTTTAGGCTTCAAAAAAAAAAAAAGATAGTATGAAATGAATTAGCAAATTATTTTGATTGCTTTGTTCATTTTTCCAGCGAGAAAGTTACCCACCTGGAAAATACTGACTGGCTGCAGGCAGGAGCAGAATTTATTACCTGAGATAAATGGATCTGGGATAAAAGTCCTCTTTATTTTTTCATTTTAGCTGCAAAGGATGATACGCTTCTGTTCTGCTCTTTGTGCCCAAGATCAAATAAGAAGGAACTTTGCATAGGTGTGCCAATGCCTTTCAAGGGGAAGTTTCTCCCCCCACCCCAGCCTTCCTTTTCCTCCTGGAAGCAGCCCCTTGGACTTGAGATGAGAGCAATGTTTGACGTCCTTTTCACAGTGATGCCGGCGTGACTCTGAATCCCAGAACTGGCACTCATTCTGCGTTCCATCCCATGTGCACAGCCTCTGATCTTTCTACCTTGGCCTTGTTTTATTCCCTTTTTTCTTCCTTTCTTTCCTCATTTCTTTGGCAAAGAAGGCTTTGTGGGAGAAGCCTCGTTTCATTTCCCTGCAGGTCTCAGGGGGCAGCTGGCGAATCTCATATGCAGGGTGTCAGCTGCATTAAATGAACACGCTCAGATCACTGTAAATCCCTATTTACACATAATAAACACGAGGATATAAAACATAGAGGAAATAATACATTATTGATTACAGCAGTGGCATGTAATGTCCTTTGAAAGGCGGGTGGTGCACGCCCATCCATCAGCGCTCCGAACGCGGATCCTCCCGCTCCTTGGGAATTCAGGGCAGGTCAGCTGTGTGTGCCTGGCTCCCCTGGCTCCCTGTGCAGAGAGCATGGCAGGAATGGGGACAGGTGGCCCAGAGCTGTTTGCAGGTAGAACAGCAAAGGGAGATACTGGCCTACAAGGAAGAAGTTTTGACAGTGACAGTGGTGTGGCACACGGTGCCCAGAGGAGCTGTGGCTGCCCCATCCCTGGAAGTGCCCAAGGCCAGGCTGGGAGGGGCATGGAGCAACCTGGGATAGTGGAACATGTCCTTGCCCATAGCAGGGGGTGGCACTGGATGGGCTTTAAGGTTTCTTCCAACCCAAACTATGCTATGATATTTCTCTGGCCTGCAGCCCTGTCTGTTGGGCATGTTGGAATTTTCCTTTAGGCAACAAGGTGCTTGAAAAAAAATTTCCTATAAGTGCAGCCAGAGCATTCAAATCTCATTGTCTTTCCCCCTCGGAGCGGACAATATCCCCCATAAGGAGTGGTTCATGTGCAGGAGGCCCTGGTCACATCTCTATGTGAGCAAAGTGAAAGCTTGGTACAACACCTGGGGGGTGCAGGGTCAGTTATTTTTTGGGATTGGGAAGGATGGCTCACAAGCCCTGACACCACTCTTATGGCTATGAGTCGGATGCACTCTAAAACAAAAACAGTGGTGTTTTTTTCTCTGTGTGTATGACTTTTTGTTAGGTTTTGTGTTTGTTTTCTTAGAAAATGGTGATGTGACGTGCTCACCACCTGAGGTGCCCTATCAGCATCACTGCCCCGGCACTCGTGTTGCAGTGATGAAGAGCAATGTTTTGATGGTTGCTGAAATTGTAGGTGATGATTCCTTCTTTCTCAGCAGCAGGCACCATCCCTCATCTCCCATGCGATTCATGAAATTCATTCCCTTGTTTTATCTCTGGCTGAGGTTGCAGGCGAGTGAGGTCGGTGAGGCTTGACAAGCGTTTGGAATAGGTTTTGTTGGGTTTAAATGAGTTGAGAGTTCAAAGCCAGGCAGGTAATGGAGCGGTTCTGCTCCCCTCGTTCACTTTGAGGGGATTGCAGACCTTGCTGCTCCTCACAGCGCTGGTTCAGAGGCCAAGTGCTCCAGTCACGAGAATCCTGAGGTACAGCCATGTCAGAGGGTAGTGCAGGACAAGGAGGAATGGCTTCAGACTGATGGGGGGCAGGGTTAGGGTGGATAGTAGGAAGAAATCCTTCCCTGTGAGGGTGGAGAGGCCCTGGCACAGGGTGCCCAGAGAAGCTGTGGCTGCCCCTGGATCCCTGGAAGTGTCCAAGGCCGGGTTGGACAGGGCTTGGAGCACCCTGGGGATAGCGGAAGGTGTCTCCGAGAATGGAATGAGATGGTCTTTAAGGTCCCTTCCAAGCCACACCGTTCCATGGTTCTAACAGAAAGAGCACCTTCATGAAACATGGAAAACTGGACTCTGCACATGGGGAAAGGTCCCTGCCCCCCGAGCTGCCCCAACCTCAGTTCCGAGCTGTTTGCTCACTTGTGGGAGCTCTGCAGTGAAAACATATTAAAGTTCCCTTTTCCTGCAGCTTTTTTCCTCCAGGTATTTAATCTTAGTTTACAGATGAAATGTGCAGTGGAGAAAAAGATGCTAATCACACAGTTGCTGCACTCTGCTCCAGCCACTGAAAAATTTATTACCATCTGTCCTGGATTGGACAGGGCTGGAGCAGCACCCCGTTAACAGCTTTGGAGCGGCAGCAGAGAGACCCAACATCACACCAGGGCATGGCCCCGCGCCCCTGGGGCCACCAGAGACCTTGCAGGAGAGCTGCACTTCCTAATCTGCTCTTGGCTCAGCTCAGAGGCAAGAAAAGTCCAGGCTGGGCTGGAAGCTTCCAGCACTTGGCTGTGAGTGTCACCTGCAGCTTCCTGGTGTTTTATGGTCGGAGGAGATTTCTATCAGCCATTTGTCAACGCTCTCAGGCACCTGGTGGGATTCTTGGGGTGTCTTGCGCAGAGCCAGGAGTTCAACTCAATCCTTGTGAGTCCCTTCCAACTCAGGATATTCTATGATTTAACTACTCTTCCCACTTTTTTTAGCCAGCTGTTGAGATGTCATTATTCCCGTCGCCCGGATACATCATTATGTACATCCCTAATAGGTCCCTTCCCTGGCTGTAACAGGGCACGTGGCTGTATATGATCAGGTTCTGCCAGGCTTTTATAAACCCAGAGCAGAAGGCGAGGTCAGAAATCAGACCAGAAATGGGATTTCTCTGGCTCCCAAAGAAAGGTGTTTGGCTGCACAGCTTTCTGAGCATCTTGTAATATCAAACTGTCTTGGAAGCAGAGTGGTTTGATTTTTGGCCTGTCTCTGCCCTCAGTGGATTATTGGACTTACAGTTCAGAAAGACTCAAACTGCAGCTCCTGTGATGCATCTTAAATATACGATTTTCACTTGGCTTTTTGCAAGACCAATGTTTCTTCCTGGCGGATCCTCCTGCAACTGTATTTCCCCTCCAGCATCGGCAAACCCAGCAGAATCTTGGAGCACACAACCACTCCATAAAATCCCTCTCCTGTGGCTGTGTTTGCTTATGTCTCTCCTTTTTTTTTTTTTTTTTAACTAAGTTGGACTATTTTCATAAAACCTCACACCTTGAAGAACCCAAAATTGCTGAGCAAGGAAATAATCATCAGTGGTGCAAGGAGTGCTCGTGTCTCTCCTGCAGCAATTAGCAAACCTTAACGGAGGCTTGGCTCTCTTTCCAATTAAACCCTGGCAAGCTGGGATACACGATGTGCTAATGAAACGGGGAGTTTTGGAGCTCCTCTGCTGGCTGTTTGGAGGATATGGGAGCTTTAGGCTGTCTGGCTGAAACTAAGCCATTGAAAGTAATGGGCTGGACAATCTCACCCCATTACTTTTAATGGGATTGAGAGAGTGCGCGCGAGAGCAGCGCTGGGGGAAGCAGGGGAGCTGTTTCCACAGATCATCCAAGTTATGGCCAATGCTGGGAAAATGCCCCCCTGGCAGCGGGAGCTGTGTGCAGTGATAGGGTTTGGCAGGGAGGGAGCAGGGAAGGTGCATAAAGGCACCAGTGCCACGAGCCAGCCCTGAGTGGGGGCTGGTTTTGGTCAGGGGATGTCACAAGGAGGGGAATTGCTGGATGGGGGAGATCCCTGCTGCTGAATGGGAGAAATCCCTGCTGCTGGATGTGGGATATCCCTGCTGCTGGGTGGGGGAGAAATCCTTGCTGCTGGATGGGGGAGATCCCTGCTGCTGGATGGGGGAGATCCCCGCCGCGTGTGCATGCTTTGGTCCCTCCCTCACACCCACCTTTCCTGGTTTACTTTCCTAGCCCTCACCTGTGCTAATTGCACCTGTAGAGGTGGAGGGAGGGTTTAACGTGGTGTGAACTACAACGATTTTAGCTGAGGCTGCTGAGCATCGCTAGCAAAGCGTTTGCAGTGTGAAGATCCAGCTAGTGGGACCAGTTGCAGAAATCACGAGTTTTCAGGTCAATCAGGAAACTGAAAATGCTCAAAAAGGGGAGAGGGATGGTCAAGAGACACGAATATCACAGGAGTAAGGATTTAGGCTGAAAGCTGCAGCCTGAAGTTGTCGTGGATGCCCAGTGTCTGTGGTGTCCTCTCTGGAGCCGGGCAGGGTGAGCGGTGCCGGCTGGAGCTGAAGCAGCTCAGCCTGAGGCCGCTGCTGCGGATGCCTGCCCAGCCTGGGTGATGGATTGGTTCCTCGTGGTGGAACCGAACCTGCTCCCACTGGGACATGGAAGGAACATGGTCTGGACAGGGCAGCAATCAGCCTCCCACAGCCTGAGATTTGCCCACTCACTTTCCTTTCTCCTCCTGCTGAGCGTGGCCAAAGCCCTCCCTGCCAGCGCGTTTAAACCTCAATACCTCAATCAAAGCAGAAAGGGACAGAAATGTGGTGATGAGATAATCCCTTAAATCTTACGGCTTTCTCCCCCTCCCTGTAATTGGTGCCTTGTTCCTTGGTGGAGGGTTGGGACCTGTTCTCACGCTGCCCCTTCCATTTAGCACCACAGCTCTTCCAGAAAGTTTGAGCAGAAGGGGAGGAGCAAGGGCTGCACCAAATGCACCTCCAACTGGGATTAACCTGGGATTGCTGCTTCCTTGGCCAGTTACTCATCCGTGATGGTTTGGCGACACCACCACGAGGTTCCCCAAGCCGTTTATGTACCTCAACTCCCATTCAAATTTCTGGGAGGTAATTCAAGTTTGGTTATCTGAGGAGGAAATGGGGATTAACCTGTGCAGTGGGTCTGCCCTAAGATAACACATCCACATCACTGATCTCCTTCATCTTGGAGAGGAGACAGCACAGGGTGGACTGGTCACAGCAGGTCTCCTGCCCCTTCCCACCTCACAGGCTGGAAGGCAGCTAAAAGAGAGGGCTGAGAGTTGCCAAGGAGAGGAAAAATGAAATAGAAGCTGAAGATCAGAAATATTTTTAAAACGCCTCAGATGTGGAAGAATTGCAGCCGTGCTGTGAGGTAACCAGCAAATAGAATTTAATTATACGATACACAGGAGTAATGGAGCTTGTGAGGCTGGAGTGTGATTTCCCAGTAATAGGAGGACAGCAGGGATCCCTGCTTGGGCTGTCGTGTGTGTTCACGGAGAGCGGCACGGTGCTGCAGTGCTTTCCCTGCCTCTGGAGGGGAGGGATGGGCCACAGCTCCTCCACCTTGGAGGAGCCGGGCACTTCTCGGGGTGTCCAGCACAGGGAGCCTTTGGAGCTGCTGGGCAATGGGATTCTCTGGACCGGGGGCAGGAGGATCGTGGCTTGAAGGCAGTGACTGAGGCCAGGCAGAGGAAAGCTGTGATCCCAGCACGTCTCCAAGGGCAGAAGTGGTTTGTGCTTCCCCGTGCTGCTGTCCATCTTCCCAGACTTTTAAGAAGGATGGCTTAGGCAGAAACATGTCCAAGGTGGGAGGTGTGAGGAGCCATTGTTGATCCAGAGCACGGCTATAGATCTGACCTTTACGGTGCTGTGGGTTTATCTTTATTATTTTTCTCTCCAGCTTATCCACAATCTGTCAGAACAGCGTGGGGACTTCCAGGGTTTATTGCAAACTGTTTCCATTGCCATGTTCACCTCCCAGTTGAGCTTGGTTTGTTTTCTTTCGTTGGTTTTTCACCTTTAGGGCGGTTGGTTTGTTTGTTTGTTTGTTTATCCCTTTATTTGTTTGTTACAAGATGCTCTGGGTAGGGTGTGAGGCAGGGACACTCTCGCTGTTGTGTGGAGCTCTAGACCTGCATGTAAATGTGCCAGGGGAGCACCAGAAGTATTTATTCTACCACGAGATGTTCCCACCAGACTCCAGGATAATGTGCTGTGTGTGTGGCTGATGTTGCTTGGATTGGGATGGGACATGAGGGGTCCTTCAGCAGGAGCAAAGGGGCTTTCAGTGAAATGAGAAGCCCCAGTGCAATCAGGCCTTTAGAGAAAACACTGCATTCTTAAGGAATCAAAATATGTGGATTTTGTGTCTTTCTTCCTGTCAGTTTTGTTCTCAGCTGGTTTTAGACCATCTCAGAGTCTCACAATCCCTGCTGTTGAAAGCCCTCCCAGTTTGTAGGAGCACATCCTGATGCAGTCACTGGAGATGGAGCAGGAAGGCTCAGCACAGCTTTAGACCAGCTCAATCCATCTTCAAACACCCCTTCCCTTGCAGCCCCCCCGATTCACACGGACCCTGTGGGCTGTAGACTCTGAGGCTTTTCCAGTCTCTGGGCCATGTCCTCATCAAGGCATTTTATTTTCCTGGAGAGCTTTTTTCAGTGGAAGAGGTGCTGCAGAAAGGTGGGATGGGTTTCATACATGTCCTCCACCCTTTCCTCTCTGGCAGGGTGGTGTCACTTTTCTGCTGTCTGGAGCTGAATACGCAGCCCCTGGGTTTGGCGGGGTGGAAGGTGGGTGGAGGAAGTAAGGTGGCATCAGTGCCATCACAGCCTTTGGCAGGGAGGTCCCCAAGTGAAGGGCTGAGCTGCCAAGCAGAGCGTGGGGGAGGCGACAGACAGCCCAGGGCCATCCCTGCCCTTGGCTCGAGCAGAGGAGTTCCTGGAGGAGGTGGAGCAGTCAGACAGGGCGAGGGACACTGCCTATCCCCCTCTCCTGCCCTGGCCGTTCGTGTCCCGGGGGGCACGAGGAGCTCCATGGAGCACATGGATCTGCGTGGGCTGGTGCAACGCAGCCACTGCAGTGAGGCCAAGACAGATGTGCCCAACACCTGGCTGCCCTGCCGTGTCCCCGGCTGCCCTGCCACCTCCCCGGAATCAGCAAATCCTGTCAGTTCAGATCTCCTCCTGATGGGGTGACGTGGATGGTGATATGTCCTGGTTTCAGGGGCTGACCTGGGGAAACACCAGCAGAGACTGGGGAATGCATAGGCAGGTGCTTGCCTGTTGCTTAAATTTCCCTGGAAGGCTTGTTCCAGACCTTCCTGCAGCGGCTCGCTGCTTTGGAACAGAACATTTGAGGACTTGGCTGGAGCAGCAGGTACAATGGGCTGCAGTGAAGCAGATTAACTCCCTGGGAAGCCCTCGAAGTGCAGGCCAGAGCCACCAGCAGGGGAATTGGTCAAACAGTCCAGGAATCTCACAAGGAGGATCTGAGCTCCAGGGCTGCAGCAAGGCCAGGAGCATCGGAGAGGCTGAGCCAGGCGAGGTGCCCAGGAGAGCAGCTCTTGAAAAATACTCTAAAACTCGTGTGAAGTGGGGGAAAATGCTGGAGCTACACCTGCATCCTGCGAGACTGTGAAACACCGACCCCACAGGAGTGGAGCCTTCAGAAGTGGGGTATGGAGGGAGCAGCTGCAACCCAAAGTCACCCAGGACTGTTTCTTGGATTTGGGATCGTGGGCAGCCCCACCAGCCTTTTCTGATCCCTGGGTGTGTTTTTTGCCAGATGATGTGGAATTCTCTGTCTGTGTGGGGTACCTGACCCAGCTCTCAGCAGTGCAAACAGGAGTGCGTTTGATATTCAGTAGTGAAGAAAACAGATTTTTTCTACATAAACTTTTATTTGTTTTTCTTTCAAATAAAACCCTGAGTGGAAGTTATGACTTTTACGGTAGGAAATACAGGAAAAATACTTTTTCCTCCACATGAGGTGTAATTAAGATGTGGAACTTGCTGCCCCAAGGCCTTAACAAAGCATTTTGGACAATTTGGCCAGTGTAAACACATGCCTGTGCACACAAAGGTGTGAAAGCTGTTTGTGTGGGAAGGTTCAAGTACCAACAGCCACCTTACTCTGGGGTGAATTGCTTTTCTTACTGCAGCTCCATCAGATTTCTTAACTTCAGGAAAAGGAAAAACATAATCCAAAGAATGACTGGATTTGAGGTTTGTGAAGATTTTTCTTCCCTTGTCGGATCCCCAAATTGGACATGTTTGTGAGAGGTTCAGAAAAAGTGCATCAGCCATGAAGGGCTGGGGAGGAGAGTGGGGAATGCAGACAGATTCAGTTCTGAACTTTAGGGACCAAAGGCTCTGTGTTGCCACTAGAGAAAAAAAACCTCTTCAAAACATTCCAGTGCTGAGTTACAACTTGGAGGTGCCTCTTTTCCCTTCATTAGCCAGGGAACACAGGGATTTCATTCTCTTTGCTCAGCAGCACGAATCCCTCTTCTTTCTTTCCCCTTCTGCCAGTTGTGTTTCCTGCTAAGGAGCAACTTTTAATTGTCTGGTACCAGGGCAGAGCTTGTTCCTGGGAAGAGCCGCCTCCTGCGTGTTTGTCTGCTCTTCCTCTTGAAGCTTCCAGTGCTGATGCCTTTCAAGGCACCTGGAGAGCTGGATTCCAGTGTACTCCAATATTCAAGGCATGTGCCTGTCCAAAGTTGTTTGTCCCAGAGAATCTCCCCCTGGGTTATGGAGACTCCAGTTTTCTACTGGGTTGAAAGAGGCGCAGCGAAAATAAGCACATCCAACTTTTCCTGTCTTTTTCCATTATGGTTTTTAACCCGAAAAATGTTTGAGAGAAGTTTTAAGAATCCTCCAGACCTTCACCCTTCAGCACCAGAAATTCCCAGTAAGAACAACAGCTCTGGCACCAGTTTGTGCTGTTGCTGTTCCCAAATGCAGGTAGGTGCCCCTCCAGTGGTGTTTATGGCAAATTTAGGTCTTATCAGAGGTTCTGCACAGGGCTCCAGCTTTGGGGAGTTTTCCCTCGCCGTGCAAAGCTGAGCTGTCCTCTCCAAGGTGGTCTTCACCCTGTACAGCAATAGAAGAGGAGACTGGAACGACAAATTCTTCAACCAGAACTGGCTCCTGAATGGGGACAGTTTTCCACAAGCCCTGCTGGATGTCCTTCTCTCTTTCCTGGTCTGTGGGCTGTGAGAGGATAGCCAGTTGTGTTTTCCATCTCAGAGCAATGAGCTGGCAAACATCTCTGCTCCATCTGTTTTCTTTCATTGATGGATTCTTTAAAGTCAGATTGTGGTCCCACAGGGACACACTCAACTAATCCTCTGCTTTTAAGATTTTATTTGTGCAGTAAATGGATGACAAGGTGGTTTGCGAGTACATAATACAATAAATGGGTTTATAAATGCAACTTTTTTGCAGAGCACTGTAGAATAAAATACAATACTACTCCGGCATTTAACACTGATCTCTGCTTCATTCATATTTCAAACAGTAATGTGCCCATTTTCTCATCTGGGAAGCCTCTTAGGTTTTTTAATACATTTTTATAAATTAACCAGGCACAGATTTAATAATATCGTGCATTCGTATGGCTTTTTCCATCTCCGAGGATCTTGGATTGCTCTGCAAACTTAACAGTGTAATATAGAAACTCCGTGCCAAAGGATCCATTTGCTCTCTGCCGAATTGCAGCAGGAGTTTGGATGGCTCAGGAATGCTCGTGGATGCAAACGACATCGAGGGAGGAATCTTGAACCCAGCACTCACAGCAGGAGAACTTGGAGGGAAAGGTGCTCCATGGGCGCCCAGGGCAGAAGAAGAGCTCACGGGGATGTTTGGGATTATTCTGAGCCTGGAAATCAGGATGCTGAAAAACAAAGAAAATGTTCCTTCACGTATTTCTTCAAACTTTTGGGATGCAGCATCCCTAGACACAGTGAAGCCAAGAGCATGGAAAACCTTGGCAGATCAGGCTTTTCTGTCCGTATTGCTGCTTTCTCAAGGCATCCATATACAGCAGGCAACCGTATCCACCAGGACAGGAAACTTCTAACGGAGGATGAGGTTTCTCCATCGAAGTGTGTAATAACCAAAACCTCTCAGATTTGGTGACGTAGGATCTTCTCCTGTCACCTTGCTGGCCAACTTAGGAAGGTGTTGAGCTTCTTTCCTTGCAGAATTTCATGCTCTTTGAAGAGCTCCCAGCAGAGTTCTTTGCTTCTGGGATCCCCAGGTGAGATAAGGCTTTTCCAGCCCTCCACCTTTCGCAGTTCCACGTTTCGGTGTCACTGACAGTAGGATATCTGCCATGGAGGTTGCCCATTCCCCATCCCAGAAAGCAGAGTTAAACTCATGGATACAACATGCAATCGGAAAAAATATTTACAGGTATCAAATTGCCATCACTGTAGAAGGAAAACATGAGAAAATGGAAACGTGATATTTATGTTAATACAAAGTTTTAAAAATTTAATTTAAGAGACCAGCTGTTTCTGCTTCTCTTATAAGAGTTTAATTGGTATATAATAGCATAGTTAATTAAATACAAATCAATAGTTTAAACCAGCTAATTGATATTTAATATGTATGGGAAAATATAACTTAGTTGTAATATCATTAGCTCAATATTAAATAAGCAATGGAATTGCAATTATGCCTTTACAACGATTATAAAGTTTATCGTTCTTTAATAAACTTGCAATTAGACAGGGTGAGCTGAAAAATTATTAAACAGGTATTATTGGGCTATTAAACATTTATTATCATTCCTGGTGGGATACAGCTACACAATAGTACATATTATGATTATGTTAATAAACCCTTATTACAGCTCTGCAGCTTTAGCCTTTAGTGCACCGGTGATCGGATATTTCATTCCCTTCCTGAGCGGTGAGCAAAGGAATTGCCTTGAAACTGAGTAAAGAAACCCCATACAATGAAAGAACTGAGGAAAAAGCAGGAGGAATCCGTAGTTTGGGCCAGCACTGAGAGATCCTTCTTCCTAAACATCTTTCCCCTCTATTTCCCAGGCTGAGGATCCCCTTCTCGAAGACTCTGAGGTCTTGTTTCTTTTAATTGGCTTTTGCTTCGTTGTCAGTGGCAGTTTGTGGTTTGAACTTGCTCCCGCTTTGCCCAGTGAGTGGCTCTTCTGCCAGTTTGGGGGTGAATTAATGCAGGTACTTCTGAGAGAGTGTGTTTTCCAACCAGGATACTTTAGCTCCCACTTCGTCACAGTGCATGGGATGATCAGCTTCAGCTGTAACTACTTTTGCCGTGCTGAGAAATTCAGCTGTCATCACAAGGAATTGGATGGGATTGATTTGGGGGAGATGGGGACACACAAGGGTTAAAACATTCTGGTTTTAGTGTGTCTCAGCAGCCCCCCTAAAGCCAAGACATTTGAAATGCTGGGTATCTGCTTAACTATTTCAGCTTTAGGTAGGCACTAAAAGCCAAAATGGTGAGACATCCTTAAGCAGCAGAGTCATCTTGAAGTATTTTACCTTTTAAAGGTGCTCTCAAGTATTTAAAGGTGCCTTTAGCTATAAAGATTTTTGCATGTTCTCACAAATTTATGGTATGAATTATTATAATGCAGTGCTTTTGTACAGCTCCTTTCATCATGGGATATCAAAGTGGTTTATAAGTGTTAATTATAGCACCCCCTGGGGAAGCAAACGGGAGACAGGCACCCACACCAGCCTGCTGAGCCAGGCTCCAGAGAGGCACAAACCCACATTTCATTGGGATCCAGCTCAGCCTGAGCCTCCCTCCCTCTCCGAGGGCTCAGCTGGGCCTGTTGGGCAGCACAGCCACTGCCAGGGGCTGGAGCCCCTGCCCACATCCTCCTTTTTGGGAGCTTTTTGCTCGCTGCAATGGGAATGTGAGAGCTGGACACCTGAGTGATGGGATTGTCCCAGGACACCGCAGCTCCTGCTGCCCCCAGCACTGCCCTGACTCAGGGTGCTCTGAGGCCAGCATCATCAGAAGGATGTGGATGCTGGAGTGAGTCCAGAGAGGCCATGGAGCTGCTCCGAGGGCTGGAGCCCCTCTGCTCTGGAGCCAGGCTGGGAGAGCTGGGGGTGTTCACCTGGAGAAGAAAAGGCTCTGGGGAGAGCTTAGAGCCCCTTCCAGTGCCTAAAGGGGCTCCAGGAGAGCTGGAGAGGGACTGGGAACAAGGGATGGAGGGACAGGACACAGGGAATGGCTTCCCACTGCCAGAGGGCAGGGATGGATGGGATATTGGGAAGGAATTGTTCCCTGGGAGGGTGGGGAGGCCCTGGGACAGGGTGCCCAGAGCAGCTGTGGCTGCTCCATCCCTGGAAGTGCCCAAGGCCAGGTTGGACGGGGCTTGGAGCCACCTGGGACAGGAGGTGTCCCTGCCCATGGCAGGGTCCTGAGGGTCCATTCTCACCCAAACCATTCCATGATCTTGGTGATGTTTGTGCTCGTGGCATGTGCAGGGTGTGGCAGCGCCCTCATTCCAGGTCTGTGTGCAGGAAAACCCAGCCAGCATCCACACACAGGCCCCGCGTGCACGTCTGAGTCAGAGCAGTGCTGGCTTGCTCAGCTCCACTGTGGGCTCTGCTGCCTTGTCTGACGCTAATCTAATTGTGTTGTTTTAATTACTTTGATACCTTGGTGCTCGTTGGAAGCTCAATGGCAATCGATGGGGTTTTGTTTTCCTATCAATAAAGACATAAAGGCTCTCACCTGCTTTGCTGGCTCTGCGCAGTCGGCCCCAAGGCTCCGGGCGGGCTCACGGCCCTGCCAGGCACTCGGAGTGTGTGTCCTCACGGGATCCTGCGTGGAAACCCCAACAAGGTCAGCAAGGCCTTATCGATCCTCGTTATCAGACAGGGCTGAGGGAGGCAGCCTGAGCTGGCTGTCCCTGCACTCAGAGGCATCCAGCGCTCTGCAGGCCGACACCTTTCTGAATGTGTGTGTGGCTGTGCACTTTGTGCAGACCATGGTGGAGCACGTTATCTCTGTCCTGCACAGCAAGAGAACTGGTTTCCACCATCAGAGGTGGACAATGGTTGCTCATTACCCCTTCCTGTTAATTCAAGAAACCACTGAGAGTTCTGGTGGTTGATTCATCTGCCCTGATCTTTAGATATCTGAGACACCTGAGTTAGTCACCACCTTTTATGGCCGATGAGAGAGTTACAAGCACCCCCAAAGACATCATGAAAGGTGATTAGTGAGTCACATTCTGGAGACGCCTGTTTCTCTCTGGGGCATTCCCTACAGGACACGGCAGATGAAGGGGAACAATTAAATTTCAGCTTACTCTGAGTATCTCAAGAGACTTTTGAGGTGCTTTTTTGAGCACCAGCCTCAGTGGGATTACACGTGTGATTTGTTTAGGTTAGATGCTGATTCCTCCCTGGTGGGAGCCTTAGGACCAGGAGCCTCCTGCAGGGTCCAGCCCTGTATAATGTTAGAGGAAATGCTTTAACCAGGCTTGTGTGTACCCTGAGTGCCCTGGCATCGAAAGAATTCTGGTTTTTTCTAGGTTTAGGCTCAAATTCTGCCTCATACCATGCACAAGAGGAGGATATAACCACTCTGCTGGGATGCCATGGCAGCGAGCACTGTTAGGGAGGGATTCTCTATATCTGGGTCTATACCCACGTGGATCTGGGGACCTTCCCTGCACATCACATCACATCGCATCACACTTCCCTCTTCCTCTGGACACGATCCAGATCTGCAGTTCAACCCCAAGTTTGTCTCGTGGCACTGAAAGCCAAGTTTGCCAGGCAGCTCCTGCTCCGCTCTCCAGCCACCGCCGCGCTCTCCACCCTGCTGCTCCGCCGCCTTCCCCTCGTGTGAGCGGCACAGCTTCCCGGCGCTCCCGAGCGCTCCTTCCTCGGCAGAGGGGGCTCTGCAGTCCACAGCCACATTAAGTAAACATCAAAGGGGCTTTGATCAGCGGGGCTCTGCAGAGCACAGAAGCCCCCGAGGAGCTCTGCAGGTCCGCAGGCAGCTTTGGGGACATGGTACCTTAATTTTCTGCACTGTGACACAGGAGAATTTGTTTGAAGAATGAGAGCTCTCTGCCTCTCTGAGATGCGCACGGGGAGAGCGCCTGTGCTCGCAGCCTACTTCTGGAAAAACCCACGCTCACATCTCCTTGTTTGTTACCAAGAGTCAAAAAGCCACATTAACAAATCAAGGCATCAAAGGCCTGTGCCTCCTCAGACTCTGGCGCTCTACTGCTCGTAGGGTCACTTGCTTGCTTCTAAAGAGCAAGATTCCTCAGGCCAGAATTATCTTCCCTCCTGAGGGCCATTTCCCCTTTCACTTTGCTGCCGACTAAGGGAGAAAGGGATAAAAGAGTCCTGTTGTTGCAACACGCTGCTGTGGAGGAAGATGCAGCTCATTCCCTCACTTGGAATAGAGGAGTGCTTAAGGAGAGGCAAGGGAGGGGACAGTGATCCTCCTATCTCCAGGCACACTGGCTTGGGGCCCAGCCAAGCTCAAAGACTTCAGTTACGTGCCCACCTCGCTGGCGCTTTCCCTGAAGGGTGTCTCCGGCAGGATTTGCTCCCTGCAGCATCCCCAGGTGCCTGCTCCTGTCTCCAGCCCAGTCTAACCCCGCGCTCTCTTCTCTTGCAGAACTGGGGCTCCCAGGAAGAGGATGCTGCCTAGTACTGGGGTTCATGTACAAGGAGAAGTACCGCAGGATGACTGAAGGTGAGCAGCTCCCTCACCTTCTCTTCTTCCTCTTTAGCAATCTCATTGTGAGGGGCCTCACCTCTAGGGATGTGCTGGGTTCTTGTTCTCACCCAGGAGAAAATCCCGCTTCCCCTTTGATCTCTGGAACATCTTAGAGGGCATGGATGTGGGGAGCTCCCTGTGTGAAGCTGCAAAAGGAGAGCAGGAGTAGTTCCATACATCCAAAATCCACTGTCTTTTCCTGTGGAAAGGATTTGTCATGCAGGAAGCTCTTGCAGCAATTGCTGCATCTACTCTTTATTCTAGTTAGGAGGTAGTGGTCACCATGACACTTCCAGAATCCCAGTTTCCAGTGCCTTTGAACCTCTCAGAGTCGCCGTTACATTGCTCTGCAAACTTCTGCTAAAATTTCCCTATTTTATATTCCAGTCATTCCCCAAGTACTTTATGAGCATTGATTAATCCATAGAAATATCATAAATAATTATGAAGCATAATAACTAAACAAAAACTATTTATGCTCAGAAGAACTGGCATCCTAGCTTCTGGTAGCTTCTTTTCCTGGAGCCAACCCTGGTGCAGCACCTTCTGATTAATGATGGATGAGAGAAGGAAGCCCAGAGCCCTGTGAGATGGGAGGGTCTCCAGGATGTGTCACGGAGAGTTTGGCTTCTGTAGGGTCACTCTGGGAGTTGGAAACTTGACCCAAGTGTGGATTTAACCCTATTTAGGGACTCTGATTGGAAATAATTTGGACAAAGGGTGTGATCTCTTGCCCTACTGCACTTCTGTTTCTGGAAACATCCAAGGTCAGGCTGGATGGGGCTCTGAGTAACCCGGTCTAGAGGAAGGTGTCCCTGCTCACTGCAGGGGGGTTGGGCTGGGTGACCTTGAAAGGTCCCTTCTGACCCAAACTATTGCATGATTCTGTTTGCCTGCATGGGATGGAGTTTTGCCAGCAGGTAGCCATGGGGGTGTCTGCTCCTGCAGGAAGCCTTTTTCCATGAGAGCAAAAGGTGAGTTTGTTTCCATGGAGTAAAACTCCTACAGAGGCAAGTTTATGGCTTGAATATCAGTTAGAAGATCAAAGGTTCCTTCACATTCCCGGGAGCCCTGATACTGAACTGATAACATGGGGAAGGTACTTCACAAGGCTTCACCTCGTGCTTGTTAATTACCACACGCTCTTTAAACATTGATTAGAGGATGTTTTTAATGGGAAGGGGCTGCCCCGTGGGACACGAGCGCTGTGAGAAGATGCAGCCTCCCTCTCGGTACCTTGCTGTCCCTCAAGCCTCTTGGATGGGCTGCCTGTGGCTGTGCCCAGACCCTGGGGATGCTCACAGGGTGTTGGAGAGCTGGCAGGACCCTGGGCATCCTGCCAATCCTTTGGGATTGCTCTGGTCCCCTGATGGATTCAGAGCCTGTGTCCGCCTACGAAGCGAGCCCCCTTTTCAGGCTGAGCGTGGCTTTGTGTGGAGAGAACAAAGAAACATGAAAGGCCAAAAGTAAAGCTTTTGTGAGGGAAAGGGAACAAAGTGTTCCTGCCTGACATGCAGCCAGTTTCTGGCCCCTGCAGGCTGCAGGGCCATTATGTCTAAAGGTACAATCTGCCAAAAACAAAAGTCAGGGGGATTTCCATGGCTACAAAGACCACCTAGGACTTGTGTTTTCACTAGAAGCAGTTCCAGATGACAATTGCAGACATCCAGCTTCCCAGGTGTATTGCAGTGCAGATCCACACTGTATGGTGTGTGAGCTGGGGTGGGGTCAGATGTCTGGTCATCTACAGGAATTTCCTGCCCAAGGTGCCTGAGCCAGACTCTTTGGGCCAGTTCCCTTGCCAGGGTGAGGAGAGAGAGCAGCTCTCATTTTGAATTTGTGCCAAGTGAGAGCTTTTTCTCCCTTTAAAAAGAGGCTGAAGAACAGCCCTATTAATAACTACAGGAGAGCTGAAGGAACTGAAAGCACAGGAAGGCAGTGGGGCAGTGGGATAATATGAGGTGGGGGGTCTCCATCCTGGAGGAAACTGGTAATTGCAGGCACCATTAGAACCTTCCTGTCATTTACTGGAGACATCTACAATGGCTCGGAGGTAGATAAGCATAAGAGGAGTTGGAGGCCTTGACAGTGTGGAAGAATCATTTACTGATGGGAAATCATTTCTTAGGTTGGATGTTGGAAAAAGAGGGTGCTGGGCACTGCCCAGGCTCCCCAGGGAATGGGCACAGCCCCAAGGCTCCTGGACCTCCGGGAGCGTTTGGACAACGCTCTCAGGGATGCACAGGGTGGGATTGTTGGGGTGTCTGTACAGGGCCAGGAGTTGGACAGGATGATCCTTGTGGGTCGCTCACACCTCAGGATATTCTGTGATTCTGTGAACATGGTTTCTTTGGCTGTCCCCATGGAGAAGATCCAGGCTGGATGCTCACAGATCAGTTTGGCAGCCTCTCCCAGCGGGGTGAAATAGATGTGGGTTAGAGATGCCCAGCAAGGGTCTTTGATGCATTATGCTGTTTGTTGACATCAAGGGGTGATGTCCATTAGCACAGCTGGCTGCAGATGTGGCTCTTCCAGCTGAGCTGCACCCCAGGATGAGGAGCCAAGATCAGGGTCCATGGATGTGCCTCTGACCACGTCAGTTCCATCAGTTCCTCATCTCAACCTCTGTGCAGTGATCGGACAGGTCCAGGTGTGGTGTTGGAGCCTCTCTCAGCTGTCAGGCACCACGTGACGGGCACAGCAAACCCAGTCTGGGCACTGTCCTTGCACTGCTGTGCTGTATCAGGTGCGACCACTTCTTGCTTTGTAAAGCCCTCAGCAGGAAAAGTCTGGATTTGGGGGTGGAATTTGGCTGGGGAGGAGGAAGACACAGCCCCAGCGTGGCTGCTCTGCGCTCATCCCTTGGCTGTGATTGGTGACGGGCTCGTCTCGTGCTGGGCCCGCGCTCTGGTGTGCACTGGGAGCTGTGGGGTGAAATGGAGCTGGTGACAGTTGTAGACAGAGGGAGAGGGAGAGCTGTCTGCAATGACGGCCGCGCAGTAAAGACGCTTTGGACTTAATCCTCCACCATCTGTCTTCATTCTGCTAATAACCCACTCAATCAGCTGCTGCCGACTGTTTGTTAACATTCAGAAACAGATACATAATCAGGAGGAGCGTGCTGTTAGCTCAGGAGGGGCTGGATTGCTCCTTGGGAACGGCTCTCCCATGGCTGTGAGGGTGGAGCAGCGGAAGCCACGGCTGGTGGGCTTCATGTCCCAGGGCACGGGCAGTGCAAGGGAGGTGGTGCTGGGGCTGGAGGTGGTGCTGGGGCTGGAGGTGATGCTGGGGCTGGCAGTAAGCTGAGTTACCCTGCTTCTCCCAGGGCTTGTGCTGCCCTGATTCAAGGTGATTTTGGAATAGAAAGATGTTCTCTAGGAGGTAGGTCACCTTAATCCCCCAAGAAAAAGGATTTTGAGTTACTCTGAAAATTAGGGCTTGTTCTTCTATTCCCACTTCTCCTTTCTCATGCAGTTCTCTTCCCAAGGGCAGGCAAGGAGTGTGCTGGAATATCTCTGTCTGCTCACCCACTGTGCTTGGTCCCTCCCTGTCCATACCTGCAGGTCCCAAGCTGGGCTTGCTCTGCTCTCCTCTGCAGAGGTCCAAGGCAGGAATTCAGATGCTGCTCCTGCAATTTTACTTCTTGTCTCCTGCCTTTGACTACTTGCCAGATCTAACTCGAGTCATTAGCAAGCGTCACTGCAGCAATTATGGCACTTTTTGGCTGCCATTCATAAAGCTACTAACGGGAACGATTAAGCACTGAGAGGTGTCAGCCTTCACCTCCACCACCTGTTCCCACCAGCCGCCAGCTGCTGGAAGGTGCCTACAGCAACGTCCCCCCACGCAGGGCAGCGGGGCAGGGCAGCTCCCTACCCTCCTCTGACCTCCCCTTCCAGGCACTTCACTGGCTCTCGTGTCCTCACATGTGGAGGGCAGGTGGCATCTCCATGGGATGGACACAGCTCGTGGAGTGTGAAGGGTGGGTGGGCTCCATCCTCGTGCTCAGCACGGAGCAGTGAAAGCAGGCACGGCTGGGGAAAGGGACAGAAGGATTTGGTGCAGCATCCTCCTCCTGGAGCAGTGAGTGGTTAATGATCTGTGTTCAGGGAAGGACAAACCCTCCTCTTCAGAGGGCTGCAAACACTGCCTGCTGTGCCAGGAGAAGGTTGTGCAGTTATCTCCGGCAGCAGCCGCTCTCCGTTTGTGTCGGGGTTGGATTGTGCATTCAAGGTGTCTCCATTCACTACACAAAGCACAGCAGAACCAGCAGCCTGTGCTGCAGAGCTGCAGCTCCACAGCAACGAGTGCTCTGCCTTCTGTGCGAGAGGGAGAGCTTGGCAGATTGTCTCTGCTGGGTAAGGGCTGCAGAAATCAGCTCAGGGAAGGGCTGCCCAGATCCAAGGTGCACGACTTTTCTTTAAAAGCCATGTGGGGCTATTGGGCAGCATAAGACAAATCTTCAGTTTTGGGAGGGTGAAGGGCGAGGCCTTGAAAGTTTTGCAGTCTGAGCTGCAATCTCACCTTGACTCTTCTATTCTGAAGGTTTGGGATCTTATTTAAAGACACTGGGACTAATGCAAAGCTCTGCTGTCTCTTGGTCATAGAATCCCAAAATGTTAAGGGTTGGAAGGGACCTTAAAAATCACCTGGTCCTAACTTCCCCCTGCCATGGGCAGGGACACCTCCCACTAGACTCAGGTGCTCAAGGCCTTGTCCAGCATGGCCTTGGACACTTCCAGAGATGGGGCATCCACAACCTCGCTGGGCAACCTGTGCCATTATCTCTCCACCCTGACAGTAAAGAATTTCTTCCTGATATCTGGTCTAAATTTCCATTTGTACCCAATCCCCCTTGTCTTGTCACTACAGTACCTGACAGAGTCCCTCTCCAGCTCCCCTGTGATCTGATCTTCTCCAGGAAGGTGCTCCCGTCCTCTTACCGACTTCATGGCCTCCTCTGGACTTGCTCCCACAGCCAGTTGTTGGGGGAAGGGGGAGGTCCTGCAAAGACAGGATTCATCCACATACCTCAGACATGGGACAGCAGTGAGTTGGCCCAGAGAGACAGGGACAGGGGTGGCCTGAATGGAAGCAGAGCCACCAGCCTGCTCTGTTTGGGATGATTCCTGTGTCCATGCAGCCCTCACAAGTGCAGCTTTTAGGGATCATAGAACCATGGGATCATAGAACCATGGAATCATACAGTGGTTTGGGTTGGAAGGAACCTCCAGGATCACTTTTAATTCAACTTCTGGCAGGTTGATTCTGACCAGCCCCTGCCTGCCTGCAGAGCTGGGCAGCTGCCAGTTCCTCCTCGTGTTCCCAGCTCTGGCTTCACACCGTGACTTGCGAGCACAGCAGCTCCATGTGGGGGGTTTGTCCTGAGCCTCAGGGTGTCTCCAGTCTGCAGCGAGGTTTTGGTGCTGCCAGACATGGGGAGAGAATTGTGTATGCGTATGAAAGCTGGGTTTATGGCTTGTAATTATCTCGTACCCATCCTTAGAATAATTATAGCTCCTCCATTATTAATAACTGGAATTCCAGTCCTTGTCATAGATCTCAAAATGGAGAGGAAGCTCAACCCAGGGTTTGCATAATATACCTTGGCCTAAATTGAATAATTGGTAAAATGGTGAAAATCGTTCGTTTTTCCCCCATTCCTTGGTGCTGGAATTAGTGAGATATTAGTGCAATTAGCCAGTGCTTCCATTTGAGGCTGCAATCATTTGGTTTGTAATTTAGAATAAATGTAAAAGCCCACTTATGCTTGCAAACGGATTATTTGTCCTGTTTAAAAGTATCTAATGGGGTGGCTGTCATCTAAGCAAGATACATTTGACCCATTTCAATTTGTTTCCCTTTTAATCTGCTATGTGTTTTCCTGGATCTTTTTTTAATAAAAACATAGAGAAGAAGTGGGCAAGAGAGACCAAAGAGGGAGAGAATAGAGGCGTTATAGATCCAGAGTTTATCATAAGCCAAAGTAACTTGAAATCAAGGCTGTTAAACTGCAGAAAGCAATAAAAAGAAAACACTATTTGGAATCGTTTAAAGGGCCGAGTGCCTTGTCAATGAAAGGTTGCTCTATTTGACTGCTTCTTAATAGCTTCTCTGAGGCAATCTGCAGCTCCTGCAGGAACGAGGGCTGTGGCTCCTTCTGCAGCAGCATTGCTGGGGGGCAGAGTTGGAGTCCCTGGGGAGCTGGGCAGCAGGGCTGAGGTGGGGAAATACAACACCAAGGAGGACAAAGAGGAAAGGAGATGGATTTAAACACCAAACTAGGTTAAAGTTTTAAAGAATGTCCTAAATATTGAAATCCTGGATAATATGGTAGGCACAGAGCGTGGATGCATCGCTGCTTGTAGGGCTGTGGGCAGATGTGTGCCCAGTTCAGTCATGGAATCATGGAATGGTTTTGCTTGGAAAGGACCTTAAAGCTCATCTTGTTCCACCCCCTGCCATGAGCAGGGACACCTTCCGCTATCCCAGGTGTCTCCAAGCCCTATCCAGCCTGGCCTTGAGCACTTCCAGGGATCCAGGGGCAGCCACAGCTTCTCTGGGCACCCTGTGCCAGGGCCTCACCACCTTCACAAGGAACAATTCCTTCCCAAAACCCCATCTATCCCTGCCCTCTGGCAGTGGGAAGCCATTCCCCCTTATCCTGTCACTCCATCCCTTGTCCTCAGTCCCTCTCCAGCTCTCCTGGAGCCCCTTTAGGCACTGGAAGGGGCTCTGAGATCTCCCTGGAGCCTTCTCTTCTCCAGGTGAACACCCCCAGCTCTCCCAGCCCAGCTCCAGAGCAGAGGGGCTCCAGCCCTGGTGCATCTCCATGGCCTCTCTGGACTCACTCCAGCATGTCCACATCCTTCTGATGTCCCACCCCCTCTTCATCCATCCCACCATGCCCTCCTATTTCTCCAGCAGAGAACAGAGGGACTTACAATATTTCTTCCTCCCGGAGCCTGAGCATCCTTTCTACAATGGTCTGATTTGCAGCTCCTCTCTCTGTCAGGCCCCGTGTTACTGCCTGGAGAGAAACCAGCTGGGGCTCTAGGACAGAGTCCCTGCTCTTTTGGGAAAATATGGCTTGTTCAGAGAAGCTGGCTGTGCCTCTGCCTCAAATGTCTCTCTGCTTGACCGCCTCTTCTGCTCCCTGCCATAGTTCAAACTGGGTGCAGTGAACCCTTCCTGCCAGGAAAACCTCTGATTAGAGTGTGGCACTGAGGCACAGTGGCATATTTGTGCCACCCATTAACAGCCCAGCAAGGCAGTTGCTGCCTCAGAATTACTTGGATTTATGGGAACACTTAATCTGGATCTTGCAAGTGACTTTTACATCTGCAGCAGCACAGGCTGAGCATGAATCTTCCTGAGCCTCAAGGATAAATAGGACCTACTCCCTCTTATCCCTGTAAAATGTGACCTTTCTCCTCCACCAGATGCCAACAGCCTCAGTGCTGCTGTAGAAGGTCAAACTTCTCTAGTTTCTTTGCCCTGACAGTGGAAAGGGTCTGTCCCTTGAGACCAGACCTGTGACATGTCACTCGGTGTAGCTCACACAGTGCTGGCTCTGCTCAGCCTCCTTGTGCACACAGCGGCGCTCAACAGCCCAGAAACAACTCCAACACCACCCCAGCATCTTCCCACGGCTTTGCCCTCTGGGCTTTGCACGGTCTGCACCCTGCAAATGGGATTTCTGCCAAGCTTTGCTCCAGGCTGCAGGATCCCTGGCACAACCTGCCCCGGGAGCCGCAGTGGCAGCGGCTCCGTTATCAGCTGATCTCCAGGCTCCCCGCGGGATGCGGTGGGAACTTTGCATTGCTGACTCTGCTGTCACTCCCAGTGAAGGTGTCACCCCTCCGGGGCTCGGCAGCTCTGTGGTGGGGAAGCTCCCCTCAGCCGGCGTTGTCACTCGTGTCCCCGTGCAGATACCGTCACAATTGATTAGGGCCGGCAGCTCCGTGTAAGCTGCACTGAGCCTTTTGTTCTTTATCTGACAAAGGCTTGGGAAGGAAGAGGAGAGTGGATAGAGCCGCTCCCGAGGAGTTGTTAAGGATGCATTGTTATCTCAGAGGTCTCATTGATATTTCCATGACGCTTTGTGTGTCTGGGAGCTGAACAAGGCAGAGATGTAAGTGAAACCTGAGGAAAAGCAGTGCAGGAGCTGCCTCTGTCTGGTGTCAAGGGGAAACTGTGCCTGGTTTGGGTCAGCTGGAAAACTGGGTAAGGCAGGACCTCTGTGGCTGTGAGCCGAGTGCCGGCTGGTGCAGCACGCACATTCCCAAGGATGCTGCGGAGGGAAGGATCCTGTGTTATGCGCTGTTCATTCTCCCCAACTTCCTGCTGCTCTCTGCTCCTTTGGAGAGGGGGAGCAGTGTTCCATCTGTGATGTTCCAGTTGTCTACAGCGGCTGTGGAGTGGCTGAACAACTCTGCTGGTCATAAATCTGATCCAAAGCTCGGGAGCTTTACGGTAACAGTGTTGTTGTAGCAGTTAATGGTCGAAGGGTATCATTTTATCTATTGATTTGAGCAGCAGTCCCCTGTGGAAAGCTATCGCTGCGTGGTCTCAAATAAATGAATACAATCCTTCCTCACTCCCTGAGTACCAGCATCAGACATTTCAGGAGCTGCTTCTCTCGCTGTTCAGCCTGCAGGTGTGTACAGGAGAACCTGGATCATGTGGAATCTGTGCACTGTTCCTTCGCAGGGACTTCCTTTGGAGGGCCCACTAAAAACATTTCAGGAATCTTAGGCTGGAGAGGAACTCTTCACAAGGGCATGTAGTGGTGGGACAAGAGGAAATGGCCTAAAGCTGAAGGAGGGCAGGGTTAGATGGGATACTGGGAGGAAATTCTTCCTTGTGAGGGTGCTGAGACCCTGGCACAGGTTTCCCAGAGAAGCTGTGGATGCCCCATCCCTGGAAGTGTTCCAGGCCAGGTTGGACAGGACTTGGAGCAACCTGGGATAATGGAAGGTGTCCCTGCTCATGGCAGAGGGTGGAACGGGATGGTCTTTAAGGTCCCTCCCAGCCAAATCATTCTGGAATTCCGTTATTTATATACATGGATCAGTATCTAGGGTGGGATGTAGATTATTTCAGCCACTTGAATTCCATTGCCCTTGCCATGCCCCTTTAGGTCCTTTCTGGCACTGAAATGGGATGTGCACCTAAGGAACGTGGCAAGCTGTTGGTAAAAGCTTGTCCTGTGAACTGCACCTGGAAGCAGGCAGAGATGAGGTTGTTGGCCTCACTTTGCCACAGCTGCCTGGCCACCTTTTGGTGCTGTGGGCTTTGGGATGGTTTATTTTGAATCAGGAGGTGGGGGGACATGAATGACAGGAGGTCCAAGGCTTCTTTCTGGAGATGGCAGCTCTGGCTTTCCCACCTCCATGCTGCCCCAGGCTGAGTTTCCCTCGGAGCTGTATCTGCTGATAGTTTTTCCCTCTCTGCAGAGCTGCTGCTGCAGCCTGGGGTCTGTCATTTAGATTTCCTCCCTCGTGTCTGAGGGGACCCTGCCGGGGAGGCTGCTGGCAGCAGTGTGATTGGTGATCCCAGGCACACTGCTGACACAGAATCATGGAACTGTTTAGGTTGGAAAAGACCCTGAACATCACCGAGTCCAACTGTTAACCCAGCACTGCCAGGCCACCACTAAAGGACAGGGTGGCCACCAGAGCAGAGCCTGGACAGGCAGATCTGGCTCTGCCATCGAGTCAGGTGCTGATGATGCTGTAAATCCCTCTGGCATGGACACGAAAGCCTGGCTGTGTGGAAGTCTCCAGCTCTCAAGGTATCTGGAAGGCATTGCTTTCAAGAAGACAATCCAGATTTTGGTCAGGAAGGGGGCAGGAGTGTGACAGCACATCTCTGCCCAAGGCTGGAGAAAGGGAGAGCATCATTTCTGCTATTTTGGGGGGCACTTGTGGGGCACAGGCACTGCAGTGCACACACAGCTGCAAGGAGACAGCGTGAGTGTTCCTGCCTGGTCTGGATCTCCAGCCTCCCTCTCCTGGAGGCAGCCTCATGCTTTCTGCAGGCAGAGATGGTTTGCAGCTGCCCAGACTGGAGCAATGAAGCAGTACCAAGCTCTTGTCACTTAGAATATCAATTAAAACCACTGTAGCCTTGTAAGTCCCACCCTGAGACACACTTGGGATTGACAAACAGCCAGGCCTGCCACTGAAATGGCTCTCGAGCCAGCACGAGGAAATCTGCTGCGCAATTGTGAGCAGAAACTGGAGTGCTGGAGCACTTCCAGCCCAACAGGCTGTGGGGTGGGAGCTAAGACTGGTGTGAAGATGAAACCCTCTGGTGTCCTGGGCACTGGGGAGGCAGTGCCTTTGGTGTGCTTGGAAAAGGCTTAAATAACTCATTGTGAAGCTGCATCCCCAGGGTTTCCCTGTGTGTCACATAACACCGTCCCTGCAGTCCCAACCTGCAGCATGAAGCTCCTCTCTTACAGGAGCAGTGTGAGGCAGCTCTGTTTCACTGCTATAGTGACAAAATGGGATGAAATTGTGTGTTTTGGGCCAGCAAAATGATCCTGCTTCCATTCCTCAGTGAAGTGGGACTGTGTTGGATTTGATTGAAAGACACTGCCAAGCACCCAGCAATGCACATGGCTTTGTTTGAGCTGACTTGGTTTTAAACCCTTCTAAAAATCCTTTCTTATCTTAAGGAAATAGGGAAATCTGCTTGTGAAGTATCCAGCTGAACGCTCCAAGTCCTGCTTTCCTTGTTTCCCCCCGAGTTATTTGCTGTATCTGGCCAAACCCTCCCACCTGTGTTCACTCGATGTGATTGAAGCCCATCAGCAGCCTTCACGCTGAGGCTGATGAAGATGGAAGGAGTGGGAATGGTCAAAAACCTGCAGGGTAGGCAGGGGTCATGTGTGAGGAATCCCTCGGGCCAGGCAGCCAGTGCAAGGATTATTTAGTACCCAAGGCTGCCACGATGAAGCTTCAGAGAGCAAAGAACATCAGCCACAAACCTCCCCAGTTCCCTCCAGTGCAGCACCAGTCCCGGGGTCAGTATCTCCGTGCCTTATTACACCCAGTATATGCTCCCATGGGTATTTACTCCTCTATAAACGTATTAACGGAGCTAATCTTAAAGCATATCCAGATATATAACTTGAGATGGATTTTTTTTTTTTCCCTTTAACAAAGATGAAGCTTTTATATAGACGGGGAAAAGAGAGGGGAAGTGAAATGTTCAGTGACTAATGATCCTCATCAATATTCATGAGAGTCAGTAGCATTCCGAGATTTAAAATAAAGGAAGAAAGAGAGAAAGGCATTGACTCCTTTAGAAGCTAAATGAAATATTTAGGTTGACCTGGAGATAAGTGTGCTGGGTCGTTGTTGCCGTCAGCTCAGACCAGTGTTCAATCCTGGAGCTTTCAAAGGGGGAGCTGAGATGACAGTGGATTTTTCTGGAGACAGGAAAGGACTGGGTGCGCTCACACAGCAGCAGGAGCCTTTAGCTGAGGGTCAAGTCCATGCCGGGCCAGGTGCTGTGGCACCTCCCAAACCGGGAGGGAACAATCCCTGGCCCAGGAAACTGCTCCCTCAGCCGGCCAGAGCCAGGGTATGGAATTGCATGCAGGGGTTGTCCGCAGCCAGGCTGGGATCAGGCGTGGCCTGTCCCAGGTGAGTCCCAGTTCACACCATCCCCCCAAGGGCTCCTGTCCCAGCCGGTCCCTGCAGTGAGGCTGCTCTTTGGGACAGGGGCAAAGTGGTGGCTTGGAGGGTGCAGTGGACACTGATGGATCTAAAGGAGCTGCAGGACTCAACTGCGTGGTGAGAACATCCCTCCTCCAGCTGCAAACAGCTGTGGATAGTGGGGAGCTGATTTGCTGTTCTGGGAGGTGTCTCCTTATCTGCTGTGCTGTTTTCCTTCCTTCTCTCCCATCCTTGCCCCCAGAAAATCACCCCAAGTGTACCTAACTTGAAGGTGAAGTTTTAAGCCCCTCAAGATATTTATAAAGAGATGGGGGAACCTTAATCCTTCCCCATCTCAGTCTTTTGTCAGCTGGGTGGGAGGAGAAGGAAAACTTGTGCAGAGAAATAGCTGAAGCAGGTTTGTGAGGATGTAGCTCTGGATGTGCAGCAGTGATGGTGGAGACAGAGAGAATACCAGGATGTTAACAAACAGATTAGCTGCAGACAGAGCAGTCCAGGCCTGGAAGAAAGGCTTCCCCGCACCTTCTGCATGTCTCCTCTTGTAAATCTTTTTCCTTTCTGCTTCTGCAAGTTGCCCTTGTCTCCCTCTGCTTTTGAGGCTGCTCCTTTTCATTTCTGAGCCCTCCCTTCCCTCCTCCGAGTGACAGCTGTCCCACCCCTGCCGAAGTCGTTTGCCCTTGAGACCATCTTTGATCTGTGCCCTGATAGAAGGGCCCAGTATTGACTTTGGCTGCGGCTTCATTAAGAGGCAGCCTCATTTGTCAACTTGTTTGTTTCCAGAGCTGCTTGGGAGACGGCAGAGCTCGCATCCCCTCCGAGCTGAGCGCGGCGAGAGTCCGGAATTAACTCCCTTTTCAAGGGTTTCCATCAAGGTCATTGCAGGTGGCCCTGCACAGTTCTCTCCTCCTCATTAATCGATGTCACCAAGGTTTTAAGCAATGTTAGATCCAGTGGGAGTGTGGATGGGAGACCTGCCCAGGCTGTGGGGGCTGCAAGAACCTAGGGACAGGTGAGTTAGTTAATCCAAGGCGCTCCCAGCTGGAAAAGAGGAAAGGAGGGAAAGCAGAGCTGGGGCCTTGGATGAGCTCTCAGTGGTGAGATCCTTGCAGGGGGTTCTCTAGGTCTGGCTGCGTAAGGATCGTGAGTAATGAAGACAAATTTCTCTTGTCAGTTGTCATCAGGTAACTCGTCTGGCAGTAATGGCCTCTGGTTCCCATCCAGGTGCTCAGACGGGTGAATTGAATGAGTTACCCAGGCTTTCCTGCACTCCTGGTGCTCAGTGAATAAAGCACTGACCAGTGTTTGCTTGTAGGGTTTGCCCTCTGCAGGGGTCACCTCCCTGCAGTGCAGGTGCCCAGGGCAGGGACCTCAGCCGGTGCCAGGTACAGAGATGCTGGGCACGGATGTGCCCCAGGGGCTGCTCCTTGGAGGATTTAGGGGGAAACAATCTTCCCCTACAATCACATGAAATGACTGAAACTCTAAACATTGGCACTCTCGGGGCTGTTCAGGCATTTGGAATGGGTTCACACAACAGCCCTGGGAAGCAGAGGATCATGGCAGTGCAGGAAGGGTATCACAGAATCAAAGAATGATAGAATGGTTTGGGTTGGAATGGACCTTAAAGACCATCTTGTTCCAATCGTCTGCCATGAACAGGGACACCTTCCACTATCCCAGGTTGCTCCAATCCTTGTCCAACTTGACCTTGGACACTGCCAGGGATCCAGGGCCAGCCACAGCTGCTCTGTGCAACCTGTGCCGGGGCCTCACCACCCTCACAGGGAAATATTCCTTCCTAATATCCCATCTAACCCTGCCCTCTGGCAGTGGGAAGCCATTCCACCTTGTCCTGGCATTCCATCCCTTGTCCCCAGTCCCTCTCCAGCTCTCCTGGAGCCCCTTTAGGCCCTGGAAGGGGCTCTCAGGTCTCTCCAGAGCCTTCTCTTCTCCAGGTGAGCACCCCCAGCTCTCCCAGCCCGGCTCCAGAGCAGAGGGGCTCCAGCCCTCGGAGCGTCTCCATGACCTCTTCTGGCCTCGCTCCAGCTGGTTCACATCCTTCAATGATGAAGACTCTACAGCTGGAGGCAGCACCACCAGTGGGATCTTCTCTGAGCAGGGCAGAACCCCCTCCCTCACCCTCTGGCCACACTGTCCCATTGCTCAGGGCTAGAGCAGAGGATGGAGCTTTGCTGCTGGGGGCAGATGCTGCAGCACAGGGCATTTCCAGACCTGTCTGACCCTGTGCAGGAGAAGCAGGTGAAGACAAAAAGCCAGACTTCACTGAGGTCCAGTTTCGTGCAGACCGTTAAGTCCCACTGCCCTTGTGAAGAGGGGTCTAGTGAGGCTGTTTCTATATTCCTGAGAGGTGCAGCAGCCTGAGCAGGAGGTGTGGGAGCATCAGCCCAGCCCATGTGAAGGAAAGCAGCTCAAAAACCAGAGGTGCCACAGCTCGGCTGTGCTGCAGGGGTTAAAGCTCTTTAAGTGCTGGGTACTTCCACACTCCTGACAGCACGGAGGGAGCTGAGGGAAAGATGTTCCTGGCTGTTGCCACGGGCATTTTGCTTCAGCAGGTCCCGAGGTGATAAGGCAGCAGTAATTGTGCAGCTCCACGTGGGCTGCGGTGGGACCGGCACCGCAGCAGTGCCGGTCCCTGCAGCAGGGGAGCACGGAGCAAAGCCAGGGAGAACACTGACTGTGGTGGCAGGAATGGCCAAGGGATTAGAGAGCAGGCTGTAAGAGGAGAGACTGTAGGAGGTAAATTTATATAGTCTGGAGGAGGCTCAAGGGGAGACACGACCGGAGTCTATAAATACACACAGAAATAGAAACCAAGGGAGGAAATTATTCAGAAGAAGGGAGGACAAGGAGCAGTGCCTGAAGCAAAGCAAGAAAAGTTTATTCTGGGTCTTGCATGGAGGGAGAACAGCCTTCAGCACCCAGCACCTGGCTGGGATGGGGTCCCAGCACTGCCAAGCTCCTGCTCCCCACCCCTCTGATGCCTCACAAAGCTGGATGCTCCCCTCCTAACCCAGCTCCGCTGTGTTTTACAGCAGCCCCACCTCATTTCTTCCCTGCCAGCCATCTCACACGGGCGTCTGGCACCCAGCCGCCCCAGCATGCCTTCGAAGGTTTAATAAAACAGATTGAGATGCACTTGGGCTTGTGGCTTGACAACTGGTTCCCCTCGGACAGGAACATTTGCCTTCGCTGGGTGACAATGCTTTGAGTCCGTCGCCGCAGGCACTGTGGCTCATTGCTAGTCATCTCTCCAATGAATAATACACAGGCCTGAATGTCTGTCTGCATACATCTTCCTTTTCTGTAGGATAATTTAATGTTATCTTTGGGCCTCCTGCTTCTGAGATGAAGAGATTACTTCAAACCTGCAGCCCACAACCACAGCCATTGGTTTCAAACGTCATTAAGTTTCATTATAACAAATAAACACTGCAATGACATTTATAAGTTACCAGAGAGCACAGAAACACAAATATGAAGCAGATAAACTGCATTTGATCCAAATAATTACTGCAGGCAATATCGAGCTTAGGCTGAGCTGGCAGGCGGGTGCCGGGTAATTTATAGGAGTCCGTAAGGCACTGTGGTGCACATTGCTTCTTAAAAATTATGATGATGGTTATGTGTCTCTCTCTAAAGCCTCAAACAGGTTATGTTCCTGCCTCCTTGAAGGCAGGGAGCTTTTCCTCAAGCCAGAAATGGACGTGGCACAGGCAACTGTTATTGTTCAGGGACTTTCCTCTCACCATTCCTCAGGATTTCAGCCTGAGAAGGGACCTGCATTTGAAATTTGCTCTGCTTTAAGCTGCAAAAGAGCCTTATTTATTTATTTGTTTGTTTGTTTGTTTATTTTTCCTCAGGGAAATCCTATCCCCACTGTGAATAAGTTCTCAAGAGTGGGGAATCCTTGGGGAGAGATTTCCACCGATTTACTCCAAGAGAGTATAATTCTATACTTAGAGAATAATGGAATATTAGAATACACTGACTTGGAAGGGACCTACAAGGATCACCGAGTCCAACTCCTGATTCATAATAATGAGGTTCCTTTCATTTTGACTCCTGGCTTTACTCCACCAGCTCTTAACCCTAAGCAAGGACTCTCCTACCAGCAAACCAGATGGAAAAGCATTTCCTCCAGCTGTCCCCCAGAAACCTGAGTGAAAAGGGGTTTGTTTCTGTGCTGGTTGTGTGAACTGTCCCAAAGCTTTGCCTCTGCCCTGGGGTGAGAGCACATCATCTCCTAAGTGACCCCGGTGGGGTTTGTCATTCCCAAGGCCTGCAGGCAGCCCTGCTCGGCCCAGGAGGGGGGGCAGACACAGCTGAGTTTATTGATGAGCATCTCTCATTACCTGCTAATTAACACAGCAGGCTGGAACGTGCTAATCTGCTCTTGGACCGGGGTTTTGCACCAGGCAGCCATTGACTCTGCAGTGGGGACCATTGAGAAGGAGTTGGTGACAAAACAAACAGCAAAGTCGGTGTTAAATAATCCGAATCCCCTCCGAGCAGTCCCTTCTCCTCCAGCACGGGAGGGGAGAAGCCACGGGCTCTGTTGGCAGTGACAAGGCACAGCCCCTTCCCTGTGCCTTCTCCCAGGGCTGTGCCTGGGCTGATAAAGGGTTGCAGGGCTGTAAATATTGACTGGATTCACGCTGCCTCTCGTTTTTCATGTTCTTGGCTTTAATGGGTAAAAGCCAGGTAAAAAGCAGCAGCTGGTTGTTGTAAGCAGTGGTGCAGGTCACTGGCCTCCTCGGTGATGGATAAATGCACTTTCTAGACATTTCCCTGGCTCTGTGGATAGTGTAGCCAAGATTTTCATGGAGGGGAGCTTTTATTAAGCTTCCATGTATAGATCGAGAAGTATGTGAATTTTTAAGCACCTTCCTGTGGTAACGAGATGGGCACGTGTGTGAAACATTTCCTGCTCAGAGATGATCTGCTCCCTGTCTGTTCATCTCAGGATCTCCGACCCCTCCTGCCTTCCCTCGCCCCTTTTTTTTTGTGTGTATTGCATATACTTCACTTTAGGCTGTTTTTCAGAATAATTTGTTTTAATTTTAAATATGAATCTTGCATGTGTTAAAAAAAAAATGCACATATTTACAATCACTTCCACTTGTAAAAATCCAAACAAACAATAATTATAGCAGAAACCTGGTAATTCTCACTCCACTTCATCTTCAGAGCTGATAATTCACGCAGCACAACCCCGAGCAATCCCGCCCTGCTCGGGTAAACAGTGGGAGCTGGAGCGAGTCCGCAGCCTGCTCTGCAATATCCTGGAGCTCCTCTGGCCGGGAGCTCCCCCAAAGCCACCCAGGTGATGTTCCATGCAGACAGCAGCTTCTCAGCCTTCCAGGGCAATAATAAGATTTATTCCTGCCTTTTCTTCCCTCCATCCGTGAGCTTTGGTGCCACCAAGATGTTTCTTGTTCAGGGATGTGTCTGGTAGGGGAATCTTCTTTGGTGGCACTTCCAACACCTGCAGAGATGGAAACACCCTGTAGAGAGACTCATTTAACCACTCCTTGGATGAATTCTCCAATCTATACAAAGTCTCACCAATCTGTAGCAAGACTAGTTAAAATTATTTTGAGAAGGAGCAGAATTTTCCACTCACTTTAATATTATCGAATCCCAGAGCACTTTGGGTTGGAGAGGACCTTAAAGTTCATCCAACCCCCCTGCCATGTGCAGAGAATGTAACATTAAATATCTGCATTTTCTGCTCTGAA
Organism: Cnemophilus loriae; assembly: GCA_013397755.1. NCBI lineage: Eukaryota > Metazoa > Chordata > Aves > Passeriformes > Corvidae > Cnemophilus > Cnemophilus loriae. The sequence continues at coordinate 988,888 of VZTF01001311.1, forward strand.
CTGCATCTTCATTCTGATTTCTCTCCGTGCCTCAAAGCATGCGATAACAGATTTTGAAAAACGAGGATGGAAGTGAAACATGGTGCGACCCAAGGCAAGCTCTTTGCTCTAATTTTCCACCCCGTGAACTGCACAACTTCCAGTTGCCGCTCTTCCTGGGAGCAGAGCCAGACTTTGAAATCTCCAAATCGTTTGTGAAATGGATTATTCATCCTTCTCGTTTTCCTACGGACGAGTGTCCTCTGTGCCCTCTAACTCAAAGATGAGCTGAGATTTAAAGGACTCTATTTCAAAAGAGCAGCCCTGATCTGGGAACAAAGGGTGGGCAAAGGGGATGCACCTGGATTGAATGTAATCCAGGAAAGGGGGATCACCTGAGAGATTTCAGAAGGTCACAAGGGATAAAATCCTTCAGGATTTTATCTGGGAGACTTGGTGCAGGCAGGCTGCTGCCTACTGGTTTGCTCATCCGCTGTTATTTTTAGAAGGAAAAGTTCCTTTTTCTTCTCTGTGGATTCAAGTGGGAGGTTTTAGGTCCCAGGAGTGTCTGTGCAAGGCTCCTGCGGCTGAGGACCAGCCACCCCCTTTCTGAGCTACAAATAGTTATCATCCAAAGAGCAGCTGGAGTTGCCACAGGGAGAGCTGCTTGGCTGGAATTACCGGAGCAGGAGCATCCCCTGCTCTGCTCTCACCCCCTGAGCCCATCGGCCTGGCCCCGGGGAGCTGTGCCAGGACACTGCGCCTTGACAGGAGAACAAATGGTAATTTCTTATTGTGCCACGGCTTCCTCAGGAGTGCTGGTAACAAAATATTTCTTGGAGTCATTGGCAGTGTTCAGTGGAGCCGGCCTGCATGTGGATCAATGTGAGGAAATCTATTCCCCTCTGCTCTTGTCTCCACGCGGGATTGGTGCTCAGCGCCTGCCCGGGGTTTCCAGTGCCTCTGGAACAGCTGCTGGTGCCACTGCCCTTGTTCCCAGCAGGGCCAGGCATCGCCCTGTGCCCCGAGCAGCCTTGGCAGATGCTCGGAGCTCACAGCTGCTCCTGGAGACGGAGCCAGGGAGGGAGGTGCTGGCCCCAGCCCAGGGCATGGGGAACCTCTCACACCTCTCCCCTCTGCCACAGCTTTAGTGACACCTCCAGCTTTGCCTCTTGCTGACCCTTCAGCTCCTCTGCCACCCCCCTGCGACACCTCGCCTGCTTTCCTCCTTTCTCCTGTGCTGGCCCCTGGGTAAAGTGCTGCTTAATCCAGTTTGCTGCCTCTTCTCCAACCCTGCAAAAGTCCCATGTGCCCCAAAGCACATGGCACTGCAAAGTGTTGCAGCTCTGGCAGCTCATCTAATAGGAGATAATGCTGCTTGCTGGGAGCTCGGTGTTATCTGGGCAGCAGGTGAGGCTGTGAGAGCGGAGTGGCCCGGAGCCATGCACGGGGCCCGGAGCCATGCACGGGGCCCGGAGTCATCCACAGAGCCTGGAGCCATCCATGGGGCCCAGAGCCATCCATGGGGCCCGGAGCCATCCACGGAGCCCGGCGCCATGCACGGAGCCCGGTGCCATGCACGGAGCCCGGAGCCATCCACGGCGCCTGGAGCCATCCACGGGGCCCGGAGCCATCCACGGAGCCGGAATATTCAGCGTGATCCAGTCCGTAAGGTCGCTTGAATGCTGCTTTTTGGTGCCTCTACGCAGTACATTAGTTTGTTTCCTGTCAGTGCAGTTCCCAGGAACAGGCGTTTAATCTCACATGAGGTAATTCTCCAGGCTGCTGCTGGGAAGAGTTTGCTAATAAATATCCCACGGTAAGGATACTCTTACACCTTTCCCAATCGGCAGCTAATAACAGAGCAGCCGATGACATTTCAGCCCTTTCTGCATGGCTGATCAAACTCCTCACAGTGACTTTGAAAGCAGTGCTGGGATTTCATGTGGGTATCAAAGCCAGCAGAACACTCGATAGTTCAGATCTCTTGCCTGTGTGACTAATAGACAAAAAGATCTCTGAAAGGTTTAATATCTTACTCAAAATTTCTCTGTTTCCTGTTTGAAGCTGCTTAGTGGACACAGTGGGATGTTGATGGTGCCTCTCAAAGCAGTGCTAGAAAATATCTGACATCACTGTGGGATGAGCTCAGCTCACCACGTGGGCTTGCTCAGGGCTGGTCATGGCCAGGAGACAGCACATTCCCAGAGGCCAGGCAGGAGAGCAGAGCACTGGCTTTGCACCTTAAGCTCTCCTTTGGCAGCTGGCATTAGGACCACAGGACCATTTCGTTTGAAAAAGACTTAAGACCATCAAGCCCAGCCCTCAACCCAGCACCTCCAGCATGTGCACCACTAAAGCCATGTCCCCAAGTGCCACATCCACACGTCTTGTGAACACCCCAGGGACGGGGACCCCACCACAGCGCCTGGACAGCTCCTTCCAATGCTTTGCAACCCCTTCTGTGAAGAATGTTTTCCTAAATTATCCAACCTAAACCTCCCCTGCTGTGACTTGAGGCTGTTTCCTCTTGTCCTGTCCCTGTTCCCTGGGAGCAGAGTCTGACCCCCACCTGGCTGCACCCTCCTGTCAGAGAGTTGTAGAGAGGGAGAAGGTCCCCCCTGAGCCTCCTTTCCTCCAGGCTCCCTCAGCCTTTCCTGGTGCTCCAGCCCCTTCCCCAGATTCGTTGCCCTACTTTTCATTGCTTTTCCTAGGGATCACTTTGGCTTTGGTTTCACCTCGGTGCACCCCACACCTTTCCCTCTGAGCTGCACAGGTGGCTGGAGTCAATGGGGACACCCAGGCTGTGCTTCCAGGGAAAGTCCCATCTCCCTGGATGTTTGTGGCTGAGCAAGGCACGAGCTCAGCTCCCTGCTTTCCTACTGGAGCGGGAACACATCTGCCAGGTCACAGCTGGTCGGTGACAAGCACCATTCCATACACCTGAGTCATCCCTTGACTGAAGGCGTTGTGCTTTGGTTTCTTTCAAGTTGAATAATTCAGCACTGAGATCACATGAGCTGGACTTACGCAGTCACACTAAAAAGGGCCAAACTGACATTTCTGTTCAAACGGATTTTATTTTCTTTTCTCCCCAAGGAAGCCAAATAAAAAAAGAGAAATCTTATGCAAGGGCTGAACTCAAGCTAGCTCTCTCATTTGTGCCACGAAGCCCAAGGAAGTGCCTGACGTGGATGTGGCCATCACCAGCAAGGGGCTCTCCCGTGGGGAGGCCGATCCAAGTCTCCTCACTGAGGATCTGAGCCCTGCTGACACTGAGTACTGCTGGTGCGATCCCTCTGCTCCTGTCTGGGCAGCCACAGCTCTTTCGCTTCTCCAGTGGTGTAAGAAAAGCTCATCTCTGTCCTTTCCTGGGGAAATCCTTGCCCCTGGGAACAGGTGGCTCTCTCTTTCCTTCTGTTCCATGTGCTCTGTACTCAGCCAGGCCTTGGGCCCCACCTCAGTGCGGGTGTGGGTGTTGTCTCCAGCCGGGAGGGAATTGGGATGCAGGCTAGTAATGAGCAGCTCTGCCGCCCGCACGGCTCTTCGCTGTGCTTCCCCATGACTGACAATTCCAGAGAGCTTTGTAAATAATGTAAGACTTTTGTCTGCCTGCTTTTCCTACTCATCTGAAAATCAATGCGGGCGCGTGTTCTGGAGCACGATGGGCCCCGTGCAGGGGGCTCGGTGTCCTTGGCTCCAGGGAGGGGCCCCAAAGGAGCGCTGAGAACCATCCTGTTTGTCAGAGGGCCGTAGCAGGAGCTGCGTGGGGTGGTGCAGAGCCAGGCCCTGGTCTGCTGGGAAAGTGTGGGCACGGAGCCGTCTCTTCCCAGCCCTCTCCGTGGCCAAGAGATGGCTCCATCTCCAGGCATCGTGCCACGAGAAACCAGCCCCGAGCCAAGCTGAAATGCCCTGATTTCCATCGAGTGGGATCTGCTTGGTCTGAAGAGGGACCCTCCTGAGATGTTGTGTAGGATTAGGATGTCACACAGCAGCCCCTTGATCATCCTCCTACCACGCGTCGTGACAGCTCCAAGCTGAGGGAAGGATGAGCTCTTCCCACTGAGGGACAAGGAGAATGTCCCACCACTCCTAATCACCAGGCCTTTCATTTTGGAACAGTAATATTTTGACAAGGAGCTCATAGTCCTCCTTCTCCACTTCTATGCTCTCCTCAACAAAAAGGACTAATTCTTTTCAGAGCACAATGGACATTCAAAGCTTCACTTACATAAAAGCAGCCACAATGTCTCCATTTCTAATGAGTCATTGTTCCCTCGGTGAGTCCCTCGCTTCCTACTACAATACTCACTCCTCTTGGGTAATGAAAATTTAACTTTCTGCTGCTCCCGGTTGCTGGTTTGGGCACAGGAGGCTGCGAGCTGAAATAATTCAGCCAGGAACTCATGCAAACAGATTTCAGGCTTCAGAGAGCTTAAAAAGCCTGTCGCCAGCTCTGGCTTCAGTGATGGAAGGGGCTTCAAGGCCCTGCTGAAGCACCGACCGTGGCAGTGTCATTGTGTAGGTGCCTCCCTCTGTCTTCTGGGTTGTAAAACAGGATTTTTGGGCCTTCTCACCATCTGTGGGCGTTGGGACATCTGAAAATCAATGCCACGGCACTGGCAGTGTCATTTCCCTTGGAAGTCACAAACAGAGAAGAGTCTCAGCCTTTGTTTGAAAGAACAAGGCAACATTACAGAGAAACACTGAAAAACAGGAACCACAGGTGCAAAATCCATTAAGGAAATATAAAGAGTTCTAAAGTGGTTCTCTCTTTTTTCCTCTTTTTGTCTTCCTTCAGCTTTTATGACACGCTTGTGACTTCACAGGGATCCTGCCTGGGGTTTTTGAAGGCAGGGTTAGTGTTCTTGCCTGCTCGCTCTTCACCGTGGCACCTTTATTGTCCGGTTTTGTTCCTGTTTGGGATTTCAGTGGCTGCAGAAGTGCCCCCCATGAGAGAGACTCCCTGACGAAGGCAGGAGCCTGGGGGCCAGCAAGGGGGTCCTGCTGGTGCCTGGCAGGTCCTCAGGGAGCGGGGCAAAGCACCAAGCAGGAGGAGATGGGAAGGCTCTGGGATCAAGAGCTCCTCTGACACCAAACCCTCACCTACAACAGCAGGTGACCTGTGGTGACAGTGCACTTCCAGCTCCAGAGTGCAGGTGGGACACTGGGGTTGTGCTGGACCGTGGCCAAGTGCCATCATTAGCATCTCATTTCCATATCTGTTTGCTTTTAAAACAAAACCAAAAAAACCCAGGAATTAATTCAGAGCCCTGATCTTTGCTTCTGCTCAGAGCGTCATTGTGCTGGATGAACAGATCCTCACATGGAGACTCCTGGGGCAGAGTCAGTGCCCATGACTCCCGGTGAAGTTCCCACGAAGCCAGGCATCAACTGAGTTGTTTCTTTGAAAATATTCCAAGCCTTTACACTTAAGGGAAGATGGAGTGTGGAAATAAAACAGGGCTATGCTTGGGCTGGGGGCACATGGACACGTTCCTGCATCTCCCCACTGGCTGCGACTGCGGAGCAGCACTTCCCAAATCCAGATGTGGGGATTCTTTGTGCAGCAGGAGGTGACAGGGAGATGGGTGATGAGGGTGCCATGCCTGGAATCTTGGTTGGGCTCGTGTGGTCTGCTGTGTCCAGCTCTGGGGTTCTCAGCACAGGAAGGACGTGGAGCTTCTGGAACGAGTCCTGAGGAGGCAGCAGAGACGCTCCAGGGCTGGAGCGTCTCTGCTGCCTCCTCTGGACTCGCTGGGGTGAGCTGGGGTTGTTCACCTGGAGAAGAGAAGGCTCCAGGGAGACCTCAGAGCCCCTTCCAGGGCCTAAAGGGGCTCCAGGAGAGCTGGAGAGGGACTGGGGACAAGGGACTGGAGGGACAGGACACAGGGAATGGCTTCCCACTGCCAGACAGCAGGGTTAGATGGGATATGGGGAAGGAATTCTCCCCTGTGAGGGTGGGGAGGCCCTGGCACAGGGTGCCCAGAGAAGCCGTGGCTGCCCCTGGATCCCTGGAAGTGTCCAAGGCCAGGTTGGGCGGGGCTTGGAGCACCCTGGTCCGGTGGAAGGTGACCCTGCCCATGGCAGGGGGTGGTACTGGATGGGCTTTTAAGTTCCCTTCCCACCCAAACCATTCCATGATTCTATGATGAACTCCTATCTCTTCAGAGATTTGGATTAACCAGTATTTTTTGCTGAAACTCTTTTTAGTGGAAGAGGAGAAACTGGGAAGCTCCTCCTTGCCCAACAGGTTGGAGTCAAAGCTCCTGCTTTGAAACCAAAGCATCATTTTGTAATACTATTTTAAACATTCCTGCAAAAATACCCAACTGACGTCTTTCAGCCCATTTTCTTGTAGCTGAAAACGCTCAGCCTGCATTTGTAAATCACCCTCTCCCAATCTCCCCATTTTCAGTTATTTTCTGTCAAGTATCTTATCTCCCTTAAAACTTTTCTGCAAATTACTTGTTCCTTTGACATTAAGACATAAGCTGTAACGTGGACGGGCCTCTGATCTTCCAAACCCAGTTAAAGCCAGTAATCAGACTTTAAGCTGATTTGAAAGCGAGTTGAGCTCTGCCTTCAGTACTTTTTTCTTTTTTTTTTATCTGTGATTTAGGGAGAGATGATCCTGCTGTGGAGCAGGGACTGGGCCAGGTAATGCTCTTAAGGTCCTTACACCCATCTCTCCTCTCCCGTGACTGAGTCTGAGCTGTTTGTAGCTGAAATGGAGCCTCGGATGAATAAAAAATGGGTTTAAGTGACAATTCTTCACACTGAACAAACACAGGGAAGGCAAAGACAGGAGACATATGCCATGTTTCTGCTCTGATTTTCCGTGGCCATCAGCTCGTCTTTAAAACAACTCAAGAAACAAGAGGAAAAGGAAAAATAAAACGTAAAAAGAGCTTCATTTCCAGCAGCAATTACCAAATGAAGCCTGTGCTTAATGGGCATTTGCAGAGGGCACAGACACCACTTTGTGCCTCTGCGTTCTCATTACGACTCGTGCAGCTCCCAGCTGACAACCTGATAATTCTCACTGATAAAACAAATCTTTTTGGGTTATTGCTGCCTTCCTGCGCTGTCCGTGCTCGCCCGGCTCTGCCTTGAGAATTGTCAGGATTACAGAGTGAGCTGTGAAAACCCAGTTAGCGGGTGGAAAGTATATATTAAAATAAAACAACAAAACAGCAAAGCAAAACACCCACTTTTTCTGCTTTCTGAGTTTTCTCTCTCATCCCACTTTTCCCTTCTATCCTAGGAGTGTTTGTCCTTTATGAGTCAAAAAAAAAAAAGAAAAAATACAGAGCTGATTCATATTCTCTTTGAAATTAAATATTTAAATCTTAACTCAGCACAAGGGTTTGTGCTGGTGTCAAAGGCCACCATGACTTCCAGTGAGTGTCTCCCAGCAGGAAAAGCGAGAATCTCCTCTGGAATTAACCTGCCCTGTTGTGCAGGCAGCACCATGCCAAGAGCCACCACTGTGGTCTTTTGGAGTATCTGTGGTGAAAATCAGAGTCCCTTGGAGATATGTGGGTGCTGGGAGACCTGGGATCTCTGAAACACCCAGGAATAAGGTGTCCAAGGTGCTCCTGGAGATCTGCAAAAATTTCAGCTAGGCTTTTTACCTTCTTGTATGTAGAGCAGCTGGAATTTAGAAGGGACAGCTCTGCTTTTCTCTGTGCTCCTTTAGGTGGCTAAGATAGAGCTGAAGCTATAATAAATTAAATTGAAATATAAGCACTCATGTGGGGGCACACGTTGGTTCAACGGCATGAGTTGGAAAGTGATGGAGTTTTGGAGCCTTGCCCTGGAGGAAAGGCCCAGCAGCTCATCTGGAAACAAGTTCAGATGCAAGAACTTGTGTCACACTTAACCTTGGTTCTGGATTAATCATCAGTCAATGATTAAATGGAGTCGGTGTAAATTAGGATTGAATTGATTTGGGGTGGATCACATGGAGACTGTCCTGCATTGACAAATTGGTTTTAAAGAGCAATTTTTCCTCCAGCCCAGTCCCCTTCCATGGACTGAACAGACACTCAGTGGAGGGGCACAGGCTCTGAATTCCTGCCTAGTGCAGGGCCATAATTCCCACCCAGAGGAGCTCCTGGTCTTACAAACCCCACAGGTAACTCAGTGAGGGGCACTGACTTTCCCCCAACACCTCTCTTTCCCAGATCTCCTCCTGAATCCAGAGTCAGAGCAAGACTAAGTGGTGGGAGAGCAATTGCGGTGCTCTACAACCAACTCACACCAAGGACTGTACTCGCGGGAGCCCAGATATCAGCAGATCTGCCTGAAATGGCCCCACTTCTGGGATCTTCCAGCATTAGACTGTGGCTCTGCAGGGGGATTTTGGGGTTGTCCCATGCACTCATTATGGAAAGAGAAAAGAGTAGCAGGATTTAACACTTTGAAGCCCTGGCAGTGTCCAAGGCCAGGTTGGATGGCGCTTGGAGCAACCTGGGATAGTGGAAGGTGTCCCTGCCCATGGCAGGGGGTAGGATTGAGATGGTCTTTAAGATCTGTCCCCACCCAAACCATTCTGGGATTCTCTGATTCTATGAATGATTTTCAATCATGGCAAAGCCAAGGGAGGGTGAAAATAAAATGTAATGCTGAGTAAACTCTGCTGTGGAAGAATTACAGTGACTGGAGTACTTCCCATGGAAAATGAGAAGTGCCATGTCACACCCGAGGTGTGAGACATGCCACCATGGCAGGCGATGACCCAGGGCTGGGATTTGTTATTGCAGCATTGGGTAGGGAAGGGTGAGGAGAGGGATTTGTGAGTCTGACAATGCAGCTTCGGTGAAAGGCAGTGCTGAAGGAGAGCTGGTCCTTCCTTTCCCCTCCAGATGTGTGGGAAGCTCCCAGCAGATGCCAGGAGGTTACACCCGGGGAGGGAGGAGAACAGCAGCCGTTGGTTGTGTCCCTGCGTGTTTTATAGCAGGTTGTTACCTGCACATCCTGATTTCAGAGAGCACACGAGGTGGGAGCAAGGCTCAGAAGCAGAGGACCAGCATCCTCTTTTATTATGTGTAATATAAAATATTGCTGCTGCTGGACATCCTGCTGCTTCTCTGTCTGTGATCATTGTGGCTGAAACACTACCACCCAGTTTGGAATAAAACAGTTACAGAAATGCTGGTGCCTCTTGGTTGGAGCTTCTTTCCCCCCCAGGGAGCAAAAATATTGCAAATATTTGTCTGTCACTTAGTGCTGTATCCACCTCTGGGTCCTCAGCACAGGAAAGATGTGGAGCTGCTGGAGTGAGTCCAGCGGAGACCACGGAGATGCTCCAGGGCTGGAGCCCCTCTGCCATGGAGCCAGGCTGGGGGAGCTGGGGGTGCTCACCTGGAGAACAGAAGGCTCCAGGGAGAGCTCAGAGCCCCTTCCAGGGCCTAAAGGGGCTCCAGGAGAGCTGGAGAGGGACTGGGGACAAGGGATGGAGTGACAGGACAAGGGGGAATGGCTTCCCACTGCCAGAGGGTAGAGTTAGATGGGATATGGGGAAGGAATTGTTCCCTGTGAACGGGATGAGATTTAAGGTTCCTTCCAACCCAAACCATTCCATCATCTTATGGAGCAATCACGTAATTAAGCAATCACATAATGAAGAGCTTCAGAGCTCAGTGTCCCATTTGTGCTGTGCCAGGAGCATCCTGGACTGTTGCATCCCAAGGAACTGCACCGTGTTGAAAACCACTGGAGAACTGACAGCGTCCTGTCCCTCTCTTTTTTCCCCATCCAGGCCAGGCGTCCTCGTTCACGCAGCAGCCCCAGGACCAGGTGGTGATCGCGGGGCAGCCGGTGACGCTGCTCTGTGCCATCCCCGAGTACAATGGCATCGTGCTCTGGATCAAGGACGGGCTGGCCCTTGGAGTCGGACGGGATCTCTCAAGTAAGTCAGGACACCCCCCTCCATGAACAAGGAAAGCGGGAGCTCTCCTTGCCCAGCAGTGCAGCCACAACATTTATTTGGGGAATAATGTTTTCATTTCAACTCCAACGCCTTCCAGCCCACCCAAACATAGGCACTGATGCTTGGACTAAACCAAAATCTGTTTCGCTCTGACCTGGAAGAAAACTGTTGGCTCCCACAGGTGTCGCCTGACCCTTTGGAAAGCCCTGTTTTGATTTTCTCAGAAAAAAATGTCACCTTTCCAAAATGTGAGATGAAATGTTTTCTAAATGTTGAAAGTGCCTGTTTTTATTCTCAAAAATAGAAAGAACCATAGAATATCCTGAGTTTGAAGGGACTCACAAGCCTCTGTTTGCTTTGCACAAGTGCTTGTGGCTTCCTCAAGCTTTAGTTTTGGCAAATTACAGTTTGGTGACCAAATTCCTCAGAACTCACATTACTTAATCCAACGCCCACATTGTGATTGGGGGTTAATTACAGCTGATGAAGACTGGCGCAATACTGGGGAAGTTTAGAGTTTATTCTGTATATTTTGCCAGAAAACACTAATTTGGAACTGAAATATTTCACGTGAGTAAGGAGAGTGTTTGCTGGAAAGGCACCAGCCTGAGAGGACATGGAGCCCTTCAGCAGCTGCAGTGTCCCCTCAAGCTCTGCAGAGTTTGCACACGTGTGACACTGCTCAGCTCCTGGTGACCTGAGAGAGTTTTCCCCAAGGCAAGAAGCAGCATTCAGAAACCAGGGGAGGCTCCGTGCCTTTTAGTCTCCAGGGACCCTGCTCTTCCCTAAAGTGCAGTGCCTGCCTCTCCTTTCCCTCTATTTTTTATTAATACATATAATTGCTCATTTACAGCTGTGCCCGAGTGAGCAGCCCCGTCTTCGCCTGTTTTTCAAAGCTCTGAGCCACAACTTTTGCATCTATTAGAGAGCTGAGCTTTCCATGCAAGACCTTGCAACACGACTGGGTAACAAGAGCTCCAGTGAAGTAGGGAGCTGATGTGAATGACTTCCACAATTAACAGAGCCGGGGCTGCTGGAAGCCACAGGAGCTGCCAGCTCGCGTGATACCAGCTCAGCCAGTGTCTAATTAGCACAATACAAACAAACCCATCATTTGTACTTCTCGCGGTTCAGGAGAGCAAATCCTGCTGTTGATAACTCGAGAAACAACAGAAGCACAAGTGTGTGCCAATGCTGTGTTACACAGGGCATTGGGCACCAGCAGGACGGGGGGGGTGGCACCTTCCCTCCCGTGTGTCCACCCTGCGTGTCCAGCCAGGCTGACCACGGCTGCTGGTGCCCCCAGTGCCCTGCCCAAGCTTTACACAGAACTAACCGTGCTCGTATTCCAGGGTGTCACCACGGCTGACTTCAGGATCTGAGGATATTCCGTGACAGGTTGCAGAGGAGCAGGGGGTGGTGGGTTTCCTGGTGGAAGGGCTCATCCCTTCTTCTTGCCCCAGGGAGATTGTGAATGCCCCAGCCTTGGAGGGTTTCAAAGCCAGGTTGGAGAAGGCCTTGAGCAACCTGATCTAGTGGGAGGTGTCCCTGCCCATGGCAGGGGGGCTTGGGTCCAGATGATCTTTAAGGTCAAAACCAAACTTTCCAACACTTAACATTCTATGATCCCATGATTCCTTGGGGTTTCAGTTAATGCTCCTTCATCAGCACTTCTTTTTTGAACCTGTAGAGCAAAACGTGCAGTCTCTTTCCTGAATTTGGCAGGTTTTTTCTCTCTCTCTTTGGGCTGGCTGCCAAGGAGGGGAAGAAGCTGCCTGGATCCTGGGAATTGCTGTGGGGTGCTGGGGCTCTGGACCCGTGCTCTCCTCTCCTCACCCCTGGGCTCGTGGCTCCAGCTGCCTCCTGACCCGTGCTTTGCCTTCGGCAGGTTATCCGCGCTATCTGGTCGTAGGGGACCATCTGTCGGGACAGCACCACTTGAAAATCCTGCGAGCTGACCTCCAGGATGACGCCGTGTACGAGTGCCAGGCCATCCAAGCAGCCATCCGCTCCAGACCTGCCCGGCTGACCGTCCTCGGTGAGTCCCGGCTCCTCACACCCTGCAGGGTGTTTGTTGGGGCTTTCACTGCCTTCGTGGTCACACTGGGTGGCTTTGGACAAAATGTTTTGTTGCTGGATCAAGAGGACTGGGAAGGAATCCATCGTGAGAGCAGTGGGGGAGCAGCTCAATGCTGAGAACAGGATCAAGGGAAGCTGCTTGGGGAGTGAAGCAGTTCTGGAGTGGAGTACAGCAGTTCTAGGAAGAATAACACAGGCACCAAGTGTTTGGCACTTCAGCTTTATGGATTTATGCCCCAGTTCAAGAGAGTCTGTCCATAAATTTAAGGATATGAAGAGTGTCAATGCCATCACTTATGCGTTACCCTGCCTACAGGACCAGGATGACTCCACCCCCTGAGGAAAGGCTGGTTTCATACTATTGCAGTATTTTTAAACTATCTGCACACTAATATTTTATCACCCTGCATTTCTCAATAATTAACCTCTCCCATGAGCGGCACAGGAGGATATTGCCTGGGACTGCAAACTGGAAGTGGCTCCCAAAATCACGTAGGGGACGTTTTTGTGTGGGAGATGGGAGGAGAGCTCTGGCAGGGCTGGAGGGCTTTGTTGGCTGGCTGGCAGAGCGGGAGGGAGGCTCTCCTCACAGGGGTGCTGGGAAAAGGCAGGCACGTCAGCGAGGCTTCCCGGCATGGACGTGGCTTCAGAGAAGTTAATGAAAATGGTATTTTTCTTGAACAGCATGGACAAAACCCAGCCTGTATTGCTGCTCCCAGATTCATCCTGATTATTCAACCCTCAAAGTGAAACCATTTGCATATTTAAGTTTGTTTAAATTGAAGGTTGGATTTCTTTTTTCCTTGTTGTTTTTATTCCTGGTTAGTTTCTAGGGAGAGAAAAGAAAAAACCTTTTAAAAAGATCCAAATCAAGAATTTTGGTGCTTTTAGTCACATCAACACTGATTAGTTTTAAGCAGCCAAAAGAAGTGAATTAAGGTACTAGCTGTGGTTGAAGGTGCACCTCACTGGAGTCTGCACTGTGAAAATGAGTTCAAATTCCTGGTTTGCAATTTCCCCTGCATTTGTTTTCCTCCTTCCACCACCCTACAACGTTCCCTTCCCCCAGACTTTCACAGCTGCCACCCCTTCCTTCCCTGACCTCGACGATAATGATGATTTTCCTTTGATTCCTCTTTCTACTCAATCAACCCTTGGCAGAAGCTCAGAGCTCTGACATGTGCCCGTACATGAAATAATCCTGGAAATGAATGAGAAAGGGGAACGTTGCCTTGCTCACCGACAACCCCTCCTTCGCCTGGGCTCCCTCCTTCTGTTGTGAAAGCGGAATACATTGCTGGAGCCAGACAAAAGAAATAATGTTATTTAATTAGAGCTAAAGATTTCAAAACTAATTTAGTCCCAGGGTGTACGTCAGAGCTGCTGCAAAGCGTTGATTGAGCAGAGAGATGTTTTTATGGATCAAAAGGAAATCGTTATTATCTTTGGGGTTATGGAATGTGTTGAATAGATGGTAGTTAATGTTTATGTGGATATACATGGTAGTTGCTAATTGGTACATTTACCTAAGATGTTCAGCAACTTATATTTGCAGACTGTTTTCCTTTTAAGAAAATTAAAGTTACAGCGTGTTCAATTTAGGCTAAGTCAATGAGACAGTGTGGGTTTGGAACCCACTGGTAGCTCATCTTTAGATTTAGGGGTATTTATGCAGATGTTCTGAGGGGGGGAAAGTGGTCACAGCCCCAAGGCTGCCAGAGCTCCAGAAGTGTTTGGACAACGCTCTCAGGGATGCACAGGATGGGATTGTTGGGGTGTCTGTGCAGGGCCTCGAGTTGGACTGAGTGATCCTTGTGTGTCCCTTCCAGCTCACGAAATTGTGTGATTCTGTGGCATTTCAGGCTGGCTGGGGAGGTAGGAGCGATGAACCTTTGCAGGGGGTTGGTGACCAGCACTCACCCTGTTCCTTTGGGATGGGGTGTCCTGTGCTGGCAGCGAGGGCAGGGGCTGCCGTGGGATCCGTGCTCTGTGTTTTAGCCACCCCAGCGGAGGGGGCAGAAGTGTCACATGAAGAGTAGAAGCCTCAATCTCCCGTGTTTTAGGAGCTGGCTCAGACAGCTGGGGACAATGTGCAGCCTGTCAGGCTGAATTTACCGCGTGACAGGGGGGTAACACGTGTCTGCGAAGGGGGAGAGACGTTTCCTGTGCTTCCAGTTGTGCAGGGCCACCAGCTGTGCAGACATCTCTGCTCCTAGCACCCACTGCGTGAGCCTGCTGTAGTCGTGAGCGAAGCAGCTGTGTCTGGAGGGAGGTGGGATCTCCTGGATTTCGTCTCACTGGGTTGGGAAGGGATGTGCCAGGCTGCCGGAGCCGCCTCATGGGAAGATGCCTGGGGGGTGTTCCTTCATCCCAGTCTGCCCAGCTTCTCCTGAGGCTGCAGACTTCCCCTGGGCACGAGAGGATCCCTAAGGCATCCCTGGAGCTGAGTGCAAACCATGCAGCTCTCAAGGAAGCAATTGATCACAGCTGAGGCAGAGCTGAGAGGCTCTGGTGGCTGAGAGGCTCTGGTGGCTGGGGGGCTCTGGCGGCTGGGGGGCTCTGGTGGCTGGGAGCCCAGCATCTGCTGCTGGTTTCCCAGTGACTCAAGGGCTCCTCAGCCAGCTGGGTGTTAGAAGACAGTTCTGGGGAACTCTGTCCCGCTCTATCACCCCCAGCCTCGTCTCTGGAAAAATAACCCTGCCTGGTTTTTTGTATGGATTGGTGCTGCCTTGTCTGTCCTTGCCAGCTTTTCCACTTCCTTGGTATCAAGAAATCCCCTAATGCCTCCCGATTCAGGCTCCAACTGCTGTCATTCATGTCTGACAACAGCTTTATGGGGCTGATGCCTCCTACTTCCCTGCTCAGATGCAGAGCTACACCATATTTTAATTAAATATTTAAGGTTTTGTCACATTGTTTTCAAATCTACATGGTTAAATGTAGTGGAACAGATCATTCCATAGCCTTGGAAGTCCAAACACTCAAACAGATGAGCCTATTAATGTCATCAGCATCAGGGAAAATCTTTTCTTTGTGGAGTTCCAGGGACAAATATTGCTGGGAAATGTTGTTGATGCATCGCAAAGCTGGAGGGTTCCCCTTCTCCAGGACTCCCTCACCTTCCCTTCCTACCATTGCCCAAACTGTCTGGGGAAGGAGTCAGTGCCCAGTCTCCTCAGGATGTCTGCCCCAGGCAGGGAAGGTTGATAAATCTGATGGGATGGGGTTTGGGACATATGGAGGCGTCCAGATTTTCTGCAAGCAAAGGATGTCAAGGCAGTTTGGCAGGGGAGCCCAAGCCAGGCAGGCTCTGGGAAGCCACTGGAGCGCTATTTGCTACCTGGTACATCTCTAATGGCAGGGCTGCTTAATTTATGATCTATTTAACTAAGCCAGGGTATTAATTAAATAAAGTAAGAGTCTGATTAGGACTTGGAGAAATTTAAAAATAAAATCAGGCAGCGATCGAGCGAAATTGCAAAGCAAACACTTTGGCTGAAACCACCGGAGAGTTCCCTCCGGTCTTCCATCAAAGCTCGGAGCAGGGAGGGCAAATACAAGAGATTATATTGCCAACAGATGTGTGTTGTTAAAATATGCATCTGCCAGCCGTGTAGCTTCAGGAGCCAGAGGGCTCGCTCGTGGATCCTTCTGCACTTGCGGGACCGTGAAGGAATTTGAGGCCCCGGCAGCCGAGCCGGGATTTGCAGACACGTTAATTAGCGTTGAGTTCCCAGATCTCGGAGGCAGCCAAGCGAGGAGAAACTTTGAAGAGAGCTTTGGCTTCCCCGGGAGGGAGCGCGGAGGGAGAGGGGAGCCCCGGCCCGCGGTGCCGACGTGGCCGCGGCGCGGTGACACCTCAGCCTGTGGTGACACCTCAGCCTGCAGGGACACCTCGGCCTGCAGTGACACCTCAGCCTGCAGGGACACCTCGGCCTGCAGTGACACCTCGGCCTGCGGTGACACCTCGGCCTGCGGTGACCAGGGCTGGAGGGCCCACCATGCCCGGAGGATGGAGGCAGCAGGACAATGAAGCAGATGGAAGAGGAGGTGTTGGGAAGCTGGATGGCTCCTCTCCTTCACGGCACCGTGGCAGGAGCACCCCAAGGCTGTCCTGCTCTGTCCTCCCCAGCGGGAGCTGCGGCACCTCCAGCCCAGCCATGTACCTCGGGCTGTCCCGGGAAGCTCCCAGGTGCCACTTGCTTGGCACAGGGAAAAGGTTGGTGGCACAGGGAAAAGGTTGGTGGCACAGGGAGAAGCTTGGTCCCACAGGTGCCAGTGGGAACTTGGCCACGAGCAGGAAAAGAGAATATGAGGGTGTGAGGAGGGAGGCAGGGGAGATGCTTCCAGAGACTTAAGGTGAATAATTGATAGGCAATTAACTTGTATCTTCACCTTTTATAGTCTAATTCCCTCTCTCATCCCCTCCGCGGCCTCTTCTAATATTAACTCTGTCTTCACGTGTGTCCCATTAGGAATAAAGCTTTCTTAAATCAACATGAATTATTTAACTCTACAGATTAAGTTAATTTGAAGTGAGAGCTCCTGTCTCTCTTACAATGGCACAAGGCAGGGACAGGAGGAGGGTCACTGAGGTGTCAAGTGCATCCACATTCTATAGCAGCCATTTTCCTCTTTTTATTTTATTTTTTATTTTATTCCAATCCTCTTTCTTGCCAAGTCTTTCCAGCCCTCTCCTGCAGAGCAGAGTAAGCATTTCCATTACCAAAACGATGGTTGGCAGCTTGAGACATCTGCATTTCCCAGCTTTCCAGCTCTTTAGTGGAGTTTGATCAGGAAATAAAGAGGTTATGTCCTGGGTAAGGCCCTTTCTCAACATTTGTTTGTAATGCTCAGCTGCAAGGAGAAAATGTGATGAGACAATGTTTCAAATCCAGAAACAGTTCGGCTTGGAACCCTTTTTCCACAGTTTTTAATAGAATTCAATTCTCTGAATGCAAAATTCAGAGCATGGAGAGCTGGGATGTCAATTCAGAACAAAAAAAAAAAAAGTGATGAAAATGTGATCATTTTCTTCCAGACAGTCTCTTCTCCTTGAACAACTTTGGGTCTTCACAAAGCTGCATTTTCTGCTGGGAATATTTTCAGTGGCAAAACAGCAACTGGCTCTACTGGGAATGAAACAGAAACATCAAACAATCGAGCGCAAATCCCAAATAACCTAAATATTTGATGTCATGTCTGAGCAGCTTAAGTTTACAGCTCTCTGAGCTGGCTCCTTTTGATAGCAGAGAGTGGCTGGGTTTCCTTGCTCACATCCGTGGGTGGCTCTGGGGTGGGAAGGCGTCTCTGTGGGATTGACCATTCCTGCCAGGCAAACCCAGGGGCTCAGAGGTGAAAGGCAGCCTCTGCCTCGAGCACTCTAGAGCTGGAAAACAGACCACAGAGAGGGACTGTGTGCTAAAAAACTGGGTCTTGAGATGGGTCCTCCCAAGGTGGGTTGCACCAGGGTGTTGGGAAGTGCTGCTTCCCCCGATCTGGAGGGGTTTGCACCCTGTCCGTGAGGAGGAGGAGGAAGAGGAGGAGGTGAAGGAGGAGAAGGGAAGGCAGCATCTGCATCAGCTCTGTTCTCCTTACTTTGAAGGAGACAAGCAAGATGACATCTTTACATCCCCAGTAAGCACATCTGGGCTGGTGGTGGGTGCCAGGATGAAACTCTCTGTGGGGCACATCCACCCACCTCTGCCAGGGTCATAGCAATGGAGTAATGACTTTGCAATCATACAGATACAGGGAGAAGGAAGCTAAGGAAGGAGTTTGTTTCACCTTACAGACATTAGAAATGATAAACCACGGAATTTTTTGGCTTGGAAGGGGTATTAAAAATCCTTTAGCTCTGCTTCACTGCCCTTCCACTATCCCAGGTTGCTCCAAGCCCCGTCCAATCTGGCTTTGGGCACTCCCAGGGATGGGGCAGCCACAGCTTCTCTGGGCAACCTGTGCCAGGGCCTCACCACCCTCACAGGGAAGAATTTCTTCCCAATCTGACTCTGTCCTCTGGCAGTGGAAAGCCATTCCCCCTTATCCTGTCACTCCAGTCCCTTGTCCCAAGTCCCTCTCCAGCTCTCCTGGAGCCCCTTTAGGCCCTGGAAGGGGCTCTGAGCTCTCCCTGGAGCCTTCTCTCCTCCAGGTGAACACCCCCAGCTCTCCCAGCCTGGCTCCAGAGCAGAGGGGCTCCAGCCCTTGGAGCATCTCCATGGGCTCTTCTGGGCCCACCCTGACAGGTCCATGTCTCTCCCCTCAGACAGGGCTGTATCTGAGCAGGGGCTGGTGTTTAATCACATCGGGGGAAGTTCAGCAGGGCCAGGCCAGCACTAATCAGATGCTGCCTCTGCTCCCTCAAATCCCGCTCCAAAGTTATGGGCTCACACAGTTCTTACAAACTTTGTATTTTCTTAAAGCCCTGGGCCCTGGGGTTGGCTGATGCCACCTCTCCCATCAAAGCTTCCCTTCCCTAAGCCCTCAGAGCCACACCAGCGTTCCTGCCTGCACACTGAAGACTGAAGTACCATAGAGTAAACAGGAAGAGACAAGGATAGAAATGATTAATGTTCGTGTTCCTGCACCAATCTGTGATTCCTTGTCTTGATGCAAGGAGGGCGTCGTGGTTCTGACCCATGGTTTTATCGAACACAAAGCATTTGGCTTCTTTCTGCAGAGTCTGCTGCGCTGGGCTGACCTGATGGATGCAAAGCACAGAGGGCTGATAGAAAACCTTCCTGATTTTTAGTCATCCCTTTGTCTCTTCCCAGCCCCTCCTGCTGGCCCTGCCACTGCCCTGGCCCCCCGTTACTCTGCGCTGTGATGGCCATGGGGGTGCTGTGAAATGTTGTGGGGGTGCTGCGTGTCAGGACCCCTCTGTCCTGCCATGCTCATCACTCATTCCTGTGTCTGCACCCCTCCTGCTCCGGGCACGACCCCTCTGCCTCTCACTGCAATTCCCCCAGTCTGCACGAGCCATCTGGGGGCCAGCGGCTCCCTCCACATCACACCAGCCTTTCCCTCTGCTGCACCCAGCGGCTCCAGCTCCCTGCGGTGCCTGTGGACAGCGGGCATTATTTTGCTTCATGTGCTTTTGAATCGCTGACACCTCTCATTCTGCACCAGCCAGGCCCCCCGCACGTGCAAACCTCGCTTTGCTTTCACTCCTACGCACGATTCTCCCTCTTGCCAATCAAGACCCAACTCCCCCATCTGCATCCTGCCCGTGCTCCTCTGCATCTGCATCTGTGCTCACAGCAGCCCCTTTTGTGCCTCTCCCAGCTGCGCACACGGATGCGATGCCGATTGCAGCGCCGGGAGCCGCCACCGCCGGGAACTCGGTGGGTTGTTAGTGACCTGACACGAGTATTGACTCCCTCTCCCCTTGTCAGCTGGCAGAGAAGAACGAGGCTCTCGGAGCGTGACATCACCTGAGCGACAGCCCCCGCTTTGCTATCGATCGCCCGGGTGACAAATGAACCGGCGGCTCGGCAGGGCAGGACCAGCCGC
>VZTF01001311.1:1008447-1061605 GCA_013397755.1 Cnemophilus loriae
GAGGCTGCCTGAAGGGATCCCAGCTCTCTGCCCGTGCCCAGCCTGCAGGAATGCAGTTTCCTGGTTCCAAGAGCTTGGCCAGCCCTTTTTGCTCGTCTTGCGCTTCCGTGCTCCATGAAGTGTTGCCCAGCCTTGCCCCACTGTGCCTGAGCTTCTCTGCCATCCATTAGATGGTTCAGGCTTCCCGGCACAGCTCCTAGCATCTCCCAGCTCCCAGCATCTCCCAGCTCAGCCAGCATCTCCCAGCTCCCAGCATCTCCCAGCTCCCAGCATCTCCCAGCTCAGCCAGCATCTCCCAGCCCGTGGTGGAGGAAGGGTTGGGAACCTCGTGATGGATCTCTCTGTCACACATCCATCACAGTGCGCTCCCGGTGCCACTTGTTTTTGATGCCCCTGTCAGCGTGATGGATGCCAGCTTCCCATCCGGCAGGAGCACTGGGATGGGTTTGGAGCTGTGGCGTTCCTTTTGGCTCCAGCTGGGCTGTAAAACTGGACAGTCATGTCTTAATGACTGACCTGTGGGTGTCCTTGGTAATTAACAGGAGAATAACCTCTCCTGCCTCAGGGTATTTCTCACATGCCAAGATGGACGAATGACCCTCTGGAAGAGGCTATTACTCTTTTTTTACTTTAAAGGTGCCTGGTGTGCTCAAATTTGCCCCTTCAGGTGGCAAAGAGAGGTGGAAAGCATGGACACGGCATTGGATGACCCATCCAGGACTCTCCAGCCTCCTCGTGCTCCAGGGAATTGGGCTGGTGCTCTCCCCCGGGGGCAGCCATGAAGCCACAATATCGGGTTCCTTTAAACTCAACTCTGACCTCCACAGAGAGAGACAAGGGATTCATGGCAAATTATGGATTTAACACCTATGATGAATCCCCATTACAGCATGAAATGAGAAAGGAAAATGTAGCTAAATGGAAGATTTCCCCTGGGCAGCAGGAGGCTGCAGCTCATGAGAGGCTGGGGAAAATAGAATGAAAAAAAAATGGGAAAAAAATAGACAACTAGGAAAAACCTTGTTCCATTAACTAAATATTGCAAAAGCTTTGCAAGCCACTGCTTGCAGGTTAGTGGGGTTTAAAGGCCAGGGCTCAGACCTGTGACACATCCAAGGTTTCCAACTCCATCCGTTTGGTTGTCATGATAAGGGGAAATAAAATACTGTTGATGATGGTCCCTTGGGGGCTCAGAATAACTGATCCCCAGTCTCTGGGGCCAGGACCTGCCCTTCACTACGTTCTGAGTGTGGCCTGGCCCTGCGTCAGTCGTCTCTCTTTCGGAGATGCCGATGGAGCATCAGAAGGATTAAAAAAATGCACTGAAAAGTGCACTTTTATCTTAGACCAGGCTCTTGGCTCCCAAACATGGGGTTTAAGGCCAGGTTGGATGGGGCTTGGAGCAGCCTGGGATAGTGGAAGGTGTCCCTGCCCGTGGCAGGGGGGTGGAATGAGATGATCTCTAAAGTCCCTTCCAACCCAAACCATTCCAGGATTTTATGACTCTAGGATAATGCAGTGGAGATGAATTCCCACAGGGAGGAGCTGTCAGTAGCTGCCACTGGGTGGCTTTGCTGGATCTGCAGGAAGGAATACAGGCTTTAGCAACAAAATAGGGGAGGAAAATTGGAGAGGGGGCTCCCTGAGTGCTGCCTGCTTGCCTTGTTCTATGGGCAGAAAGTGCGTTTACGGCCTCAATGGAAACACACACGGCCTGGGGTCATTTCTGTGGTGCCAAAGCCTCCATGTGCAATCCTTCAGATCCCTCAGGCTCAAATCCCTCCCTTAAAGAACAGGAAAAAGGAGCAAGGTGAGGCAGGAACAGGAGCCTTTGGGTCATGGATATGGTCCCTGCGCTCACTGCGGTTCTGGCTGTGGCGGGAGGGCATCCAGGAGCTTGGTGCAGTCACTTATTCCCGGGGTTGGGCAGCGGCCAAGCAGAAACGCTGCAGAGTCACCGCTGTGGAGACAAGTGTCTGTAATCTCCACTGAGTCGTAAATCATGGAGGAGCTGAACTCTCCTCCCCGGGACCCCGTGGATCCTCTCCCCGTCCTTATGGCGATGAGCGCCGGACAGCCTGCGGTGGGTTCGGATAATCCCGGGAGCATCCTCGTACCCGAGGTGGCTGTTTCTTATTCAGGTTGTTGCTAGGGAATTCTGCAGAGATTTCTCCTAGTGGGTGAGAAGTGACTTTCAAATCAGTGGCAGCATGAAAAAATTGCAACGGAAAAATAAGAGTCTTTCATGAGATCCCATTTAATTGCTAACGAAGACAAAAATCACAGCTCTCACATTTGGTTCCCCAACAAAACCCAGATAGCAGCTGCCCTGTACGTATCTGATTCCAACTGGTAGGTTTAAAAGATACAGAAGGTATTTAATGATAATGATAATGATTTACATTTATATAGTGCCTTGTATCCGCCGGGATCACAAAGTGCTTTATATATGTATGGATAAAAATATACTGGATAACAAGCACTCCATCCATCACCAAATCACAGCCCCTTCCCTGGCGAGGCTGCAAGCTGTTCAGGAAAGAGTGGCTGCATTTCCAGAGCCGCTCTCCTTCCTCGCTCCTACAGCACTTGGGGTGCTGTACGGTAATTTTGTAATAAAACCAGGTGATAAAAACACTTTAAAAACAACAATGTCATAAAAAAGGAGAACCCTCAGTGTCATAAAATGGCACGCAGAGGAACAGGAGGGGAAACTTGAGAGGGAGAAGGTTATAATGGCTTTAAAATAAAACAGAGTAGGTCTGGGTTGGATATTGGGAAGAAATTCTTCCCTGTGAGGGTGGAGAGGCCCTGGCACAGTTTTCCCAGAGAAGCTGCCCCATCCCTGGAAGCATCCAAGGCCAGGGTGGACAGGGCTTGGAGCAACCTGCGATAGGGGAGGGGGTCCCTGCCCATGGCAGGGGAGTGGAACGCGATAATCTCTAAGGTCCCTTCCAACCCAAACCATTCCATGATTCCACAATAAATAGAGACAGTTGCCATCCATCAGGAAGATCAGCTCTGGAGGAGAAATGTCTCCAGCCGCTCTGGGTTAGAAGGTGAAGAGCTTGGCCAGCAGCAACAGCTCCAAAGCGTGGGTACCATCAGAACTGGGTAGTCAGGGACCTCCCAAAATTACTTTGGAGATAGCAACACAAGGAAAAATCCGGACACCTGATGCTCAAGTGATGCTTTTTCTTCCATGCTCTGCTTTGTCCTGCTGTGGAGCAGATTTGTTTCCATGGGTTGGATGCAGCCCAGCTGTCCCCCAGCAAGCTCTGCCCATGGCACCGTGTTTTGGTGCCTGTCCTAGGAGGGATGAAGCCTTCCCAGCCCAAAATCCTCCATCCAAAAGGAGCCACTCAGTCGTGCCCCTTTGGTGGCAGCCTCTGGCACAGCTGGGCCTGGGAGGCAGGCGAGGAGAGGGAAGGATGGAAGGCAGAGAGAAATCGAGGCTCTCAGAGACATTCATTCAAAATTCATAGGCGCAGAATTGCAGTCTGCACGGATTTGTTTCCTTTGGAAAATTACAGGAAGCTACAGGCACCAACAACTGTTATTCAAATAGCCACTTTGGATGATTAGGATGGCAGGAGGCTGTACTTACACATGCAGACCCAATATAATCAAGCGCGAGGCAGGGTGGGAAGGCAAGGCCGGGGAAGGGAAGCTGGAGGAGCTCAGAAGCAAAAACAGCAGCAGGGTGGCTCTGTGGGAAGAGCCGCAGGGCCAAATCCAGCCCCGCTGCTGGATGCAGCAGGAGCAGCCGATTAGCTTCCAGGTTTGGGGTGACAAGGAGAGCACAGAGCTGGGAGGTGATTCCTGGGGGAAGTTTCTCAGCCTTCATGAGTCAGCAGCTGAGGACAGGCAGTGCACAAGTGATGCATTTTTGGGGCTACCTAAAAACAGGGGCAAGACAAAATTAAGAGAATAAAAAGCAGTTACATTTATTGAAGGGCCTTCAGGTGCATTTAGGGCAGATGAAGCCCACCCACAGGCTGCACCCAAAAAATGAACGACGGGTCACAGGTTTTCATATTTTTATAAGTTTGGCCCATTTGCATACTGGGGGTTAGTCTTCCACTTACCGCTTCAGGTAATGAAGTCATTTACCCCAAGTTTGCTCCCCCCAACTCACTTTTGCTTACATTTCTCAGGGCCTGAGACAGTGAGGTGTTCTTGATTCCCAGGCCTGGAGAGGAATTGTTTTGCCTGACCAAAATGGGAACACAGTAGCTGACACCATATATGGAGTTTAGAGTTACACACTAAAGAGCTGCAGGATTACAAATACATGAAAAATATAAAAGCTAAAATCCTGAGGCATCACAGGGAGAAGCACCCTTCCTGCAGTGAGGGCTTTACTCTGCCCGTACATCACAGCCCAGGAATCACCACAGAATCACAGAACTCCACAATGGTTTGGGATGGAAGGCACCTTAAAGGCCACCTCATTCCAAGCTTCTGCCATGGGCAGGGACACCTTCCACTACGCCAGGCTGCTCAGGTTCACCCTCCTCATCCCCGGCTCTCCAGCCTTCCAGCACAAAAATGCATCATCACTCCCCTGCCTGTTATAAATCAAGAAAAAAAGTTCTACCCACCCTGAATTTATTAAAAAAAAAAGAACTTTAAAGCCACACACACGCAAAACCCTGAGCAAATACTGCTTTGAGGATTGGCCTGTGGGTCAGCAATGAAAAGCAGGCAAAACATCTGAGCCAGGAAGGGTGAAAATTGTCTAATAAAAGTAAACTCTGCAGTACAAGCAGAGGAAAAACTCTTGGCTTTGTACTGGGGAGCTACTTCTTTCCCTTTTAAAATGCTTCTCTGCAGTGCCAGAGGTGTCATGCAGTGCAGAGCAGCCAAGAGCATCTCATCCTCCGCCGGCAGCAGCTCCCGCTCAGCCCAGCCCTCCCCGCGGCAGCGCGCCTCTCCCGCGGATGGACGGGTTCCAGCCGCCTGCCGTGGCTTCGCGGGTGCCTCGAGGTGTGGGGGAATGTTTGCACACAGGCCCTCGAGGCCCATCTGCGGCGCCGGGCGCCTTGGCAGCAGCGGAACACGTGGCTTGGCAGGATTTGGCTGGAAGCGCCTGCGGGAGCAGCGGGCACAGGCATCCAGAGCCCTGCGTCCCACCCCTCCGGGGCCCTCAGCCTGCCGGACCCACAGCCCTGCAGCAGGAGTGTCCTCACCTCCTCTCCCTGGCTGCAATGCTCCAAGGGGGAATGGCTTTAAACTGAGAGAGATTTGGGTTGGATATTGGGAAGAAATTCTTCCTTTTGAGGATTGCCCAGAGAAGCTGTGGCTGCCCCATCCCTGGAAGTGTCCGAGGCCAGGCTGGATGAGACTTGGAGCAACTTGGTCTGGTGGAAGGTGTCCCTGCCCATGGCAGGGGGTGGAACTGGATGGGTTTTAAGGTTGCTCTGAACCCAAACCAGTCTGGGATTCTGAGATTCTGTGATCTCTGTGATGTCAGTAATGAGAGAGAAGCAGATGGAAGATCAAAGCTGTGTTTATGGTGAAGGTGGATCGGAGGGACGGTGGCAGTGGGATTTTCTGGAGCTTGAGGCTTGGAGCAACCTGGTCTGGTGGAAGGTGTCCCTGCCCATGGCAGGGGGTTGGAACAAGGTGATCTTTAAGGTTCCTTCCAAGCCAAACCATCCTGGGATTCTATGATTCTGTGGGGTTTATGTTCCATCAAGCTCTTTTCCTGGCAAGTCAGCTCTGTTCTAAAGCCCCTTGTGATGGACAAAGGTGGATGTGGATGTCTTGGAAAGGAGGGAGACCTACAAGCACAGAGCAGGAGGTCTGGAAGGAGTTGACTTTCAAGCACAGCTCAGAAGGCAGCTTGGACATCCTGCATGTGCAAGGAGACCTTCACAGAGCCTCTGGACTCTCCTTAAACACAGGTTTCCCCCTCCCTGGGGCTTTTTGGGGTGACCTTGAGCGTGTGTTGGCCGGACACGGATGGCGACGAGCTGCTTTGCACATCCAGCCTCTTTCATGTCTTTACAAGTGCTTCTCTCTTATCTGGTAGTATTTTGCAAAACTTCACAAGCTTTTAGTGGCAAGACTTTTGCTAAGAGGCTGTTGATAAATCTGGAGTAGGCAGCAGGAAGGCTTTAGTGACGTATTCTCTTCCTTTCGACTGGAAAAAGCAGCTTATCTGCTTTGGAGAATACAGGTTCTTCCTCTTTATCCACGCTGAAATCTTATCTAAACTGGTTCAGGTGGCAGAGCTGAGAGAAGGAAATAATTAAGCAAGAGACAGGTGAAATGCTGACATTATTATTACTTAAATGGCCCAAACCTTTTACCTTGTGTATTTTTTATTATTATTTTACCTTTTTTTTACTGCTGGTGACACATAACAAGGGAGAAATCGGTTTTTCCAGGTTATCTCACCCATCCACACACTTGCCACTTCACCCCCCTCCTCCCCACCCAAATATAAATCTCGTTTAACTGATTCTGTTGGCAAGACAGAGAAATAATTAAGGCGAAGGTGGCTGCAGTGTTGATGTTATTACTGTAATGCAGCAGCCTGTTTAGTTTCTTTGCCAATGAAATGCAACCAGGGGAAAATCAGTTTTAAAGATTACCTCCCAGAGATGCAAATAAAGGAGCGGAAACCATGTAGTCAGGAAGAAATGGTCTCAAACTAGGAAACATTTCAAAGTCAGTGACAGTCTCTTAGGGGCTTTTAAGACCACAATTTACCTTTTGACTGCATTCTATTTTCTCTGAAATCCTTTATTTCCCTCTTATTTATTGACTGGAGAGACAGCACAGAAACGAGAAAGTGATCCTCCAGCCGCTGGTCTTAAAAATCCATAGAAGGAAATTGTTCTCAGGAGTGCGGATTTTTGTTGTTGTTGGGCACTTCTTTTTACCTCCCTCCTTGTTTTTAGCCCTCTCTGTGAACCAGGGCTTAATTGAATCACTTTGCCATGGAGGGGCCTCGAACTGGAAGGGATCAAGGTCAGCGGCTGTGTCTGGGAGCGAGAAGCCCTGATTAGAGAGGTGGGAGCCATGGTGATAACGCAGAGGGATGCAGCACATCCCAGGGTGGAGGTGGTGGTCTCTCCATCCACACACAGCAACAGCACCTGAACCACAGCAACGTGCTCCTGGGGGATTTCCTTTGTTTCAGGGATGGCTCTGCAGGTTGGGAAATGGGCACCTCTGTACTTGGATCAGCACTCCAGTCTTGGATTAACATCCTGCTCTTGGACTGGCATTCTGCTCTCAATGGAACAGCCCGCTCTCAGATTAGTATCCTGCTCTCAGATTAACATCCCGGGCTCAAATTGGTTTCCCACTCTAAAATTAACATCCTGCTCTCAGACTGGCATCCTGCTCTTGGATTATCATCCCTGGTCTTGGATTAGTATCCCACTCTCAAATTTACATTCTGCTCAGATTAGCATCCCGCTCCTGGTTTGGCATCCCAGATTTAGTTTAGCATGCGACTCTCAGATTAGCATCCCACTCTCAGATTAGCATCCTGCTCTCAAATTCACATCCTGCTCCAGGTTTAGCATCCTGCTCTCAGACCAGCACCGCTCTGGACACAGTGGCACCATGAGCCCTGAGCCTTGCCTGCTGCCTCCTGCTCATCTCACCATGGTTCCCCCCACCCCACACACGTGTGCTGCTCACAGGTTCCTGTCTGCGGGTGTTCCCTGCTGGAATGATACTGAGACGTGCAAAAAAACCAGTCCCAGAGAATTCCTGCAGTGCTGGCCTAGTTAGCCCGTTCCAGCTGCGAGCTAACGCTGCTGCCCAGGCGAGCCCCCAGAGACGGCTCTGCTTGGAGGAAATAACTCGATTAAAATTGTGCATCAGTTCAGGGTCAGAATTGGTGCAGCCCTGTAATTAGAGTCTGGATTTCAGAGATTAAATCCTTTAAGGCCAGCTTTCAGTAGCTGTGTTTAATTACTCCTCACGTCTCCCAGCCCTGTCTTCGCAGAAAGGACCATGTCAGGACAGCTCCCGCGCCATCACTGAGGTTTTCTGCTCGTTGATACTTTTCTGCTTAATTCCTGAGGCTGCACCAAGAAAGATCTGGGCAGGTTGGCAGCCAAGTCCTGCCTGTCCGTGCTGCAGAGGCCGAGCTGAGCAACTGCTCCAAAGCACGTTGGGTGGTCCCAGGGCATCACAAGGATCCAGAGTAGGATGGCGTTGGGGTAGGGAGGAAAGGGAGCACCCACTGCTCTGGGTGGTGCCTCTGGAAGAGCTGAAAAAGGGGTACAGGTTCAGGAAACATCCTGGAGCAAGGATTTCTATGCACAGGTTCCTCAGGTCGGGCTGCTCCATTTCCTGGCCCTGGTGGTTTCTGTCTCAGCTCCCCAGGCAGGCCTTGGAGGTATTTTGCTGTTCAAAGCTACCTTTGGCTGGTGCAGAGGCAGCACGAAGAGTGGGAGAGTAAAATTGCAGAGGTTTGAAAAGTTTCCCTTTTGGAATGAAGGATTCTGCTCCAACTGAACTGAAAAACAATTGATTTGGGCAGACCTCCACTGGGACAAAACCAGTTCATCCAATCCCACCTGCCCAGAAAGCTGCCACACCCCGGGTGTGCCTGTGCCCTTTGCCTCCCTGGACCCCGACGTCTCCTGTGATGTGCTGTGCTGTGTCTTGGTGGCCGAGAGCCCTGGGCTCTCTCCTGGGGTCGGAGCTGTGTCACAGGAAGGTTTGAGGGGATTGTGTCCATTAACACAACTGAAAAAATGAAACGGGAGCCCTTCCCAGCCAGCTCCCAGCTTTCTGTGTAGCCTCTCCCATCTTCCCATCTTCCCTAAATCCTTTCTGATTTGTGCTGCTGTTGCAGACTCCGGGAGGAGCAGCATTCCTGGGATGTGGGTGGAGCAGCAGGACCCCTCACCCCGCGAGCCCCCCGGCACCAGGACACCCCACGTCCCTCCGCTGCTCCATTGCTGCGGCGAGAGCACCCTCTCCTGTCTCAGCTCGGCCTCTCTGCCTGTGTCCCTGCTCCCTCCCCCGGCAGATGCCAGGGCCGAGGCTCCATCACTTCCCGGGGTGAGGCCATGGGGGCAGGGACGCAGCAGTGCCCACACCCTGTCCTGGCACCAGTGTCACCCAGGGACCTCCTGACAGCAGCACAGACGGCGGCTTAGGAGGACCGGGGGAATAGTTAGGTACAAAACAATTTCTAGGAGAGGTCTGTTATAATTACTAATTAGATCTGGTTATAATTATCTCTCTTTGCAATCCCATACCTGCCTCAGAATAGCTCCAGTTCCTCCTAACAATTAACAAAGACTTTTACAACACGATAGGTGATTACATCGCAATTGCAGCCTCCATGGCCCACACTGCCTTATTAAAGAAAGGCTGATATTTACAGAACATTGTGATCAAATTAGACTAAAATTAACTGGAGTAAATTAAGAATAAGAGGGTTTCTTTTGTCTTCTTCCCTTTATTTTCTGCTGCAGAGTTGCCTCTGGGTTGGTTGTAATGCTTTGTGTGTTGATTGTGGTATTTGACTGGGCAAAAAGACGCAGAAAGTGGCAGCAACTCATTTCTCTGGTTTGCCTCAGAATGAAATCTGCATTCGCATCTCCTCACTCATCCACCTCCTCCTGCTCCACGAAAGCTCAGCCTTGAAGCCTGCCAGAGCTCAAGGAGCATTTGGACAACACTCCCAGGCACAGGGTGGGATTGTTGGGTGTCTGTGCAGGGCCAGGATCCGGACTCGATGATCCTTGTGGATCCCTTCCGACTCAGGGTATTCTATGAAACTACAGGACAAGACCCAAACCTGTGGCATTTCAGCCCCCCCAGCTTCAATGATCTCTGCCTGTGAGTCTCTGCCGGGCCGAGAGCATCCCAAAGTGCTCATCCCACACTTCCTGCTCAGGGCACGGCTTTGCTCAGAGCAATAGGAGAAATGGGGTGGATTTCCCCCAGCGATCCTAAACCCAACACTTGCTCACATTTAACACGCGGCTTAATAGCTCCGAAACTAAGGCTGGTGCTCAGCATTAGGAACAATTGTCCAACGAGGAATTGGGAGATTTTTTTTTAATAGCGATGGGCCAAACAAAATAATCATCAGGTGGTTTGAGGGTTTCTCATTTATTTTTCAGCACAAAGGGAATTATTGGTGAGCAGAGTGTGGTTTCTGGGAGGGTCGGCTGGGTCCGTAGGTCTCCAGAAAATGGATGATCAAACTTTTGGCAGTGGCAGTGTGGAGTGGGTACATGAACTGTTGCTTTGCTTCTCCTGAGTAGGAGGCTGAATCATCCTGAAGAATAGTGCAGCAGAGGCTGCTGGAGGGAGTGAATAGCACAGTCTCTGACCCAAGCCTTTGGATAAATCATCCTTCCAGTTCAAATCCATGAATCTGACAGGCTTTGCAAATTGTGTTTTATTACAGTTGCGCCAGCTTCTCCACCTTTACCTGATGGCTTCATCCCTAATCCCCAGATCAAAGTCCCACTGGACATGGGGTCCCCTATTGCATCTTTAGCCACTCTTGGTTTTTCCCTTAATCCAGGAGCTCCACCTCAGCTCTGGCTTAGCCCTCCATCAGCAGCTCCTGCAGGCTGAGCCTCCATCCGGGCAGCTCCACTTTGAACTGGAATTCCCAGCTGCCCTCTAGATGGGCAAACCCAGGCCACGAGCAGGGACTGGTGGCACTTCTGCAGTGCTGAGGATGCTATTAATACAGACAGTGCCGTCGGTGTGGGAAGGAGACCAACACAGGGCACACTTCCCATGGGCTTTGGGGAGATGCTTTGGGAAGATGCAGCAGTTGGGATGAAAAGTTTATCAGTGAACAGGCCAAGGTGCTCTTTTTCTTCCTTGGTTTCAGTGGAAGACACTCACGTGAAGTCTTTGGTAAGGTTTTAAGCTTTGTCCTCTTCTTTCTTCCATTTATCTCCTCCAGAGAGGAAGAAAGAAAAGAAATGATTGAGTTAAAATTAGGGGAACAACCTTCGTTTTTCAGGGTTTTTGTCATTGGAAAACTGAAAAATTCCATCTTGTCTGTCCAGAATGAAATGTTGGAGTTTATTGTTCATTCTATGCAGGCGTGATGATTTCTGATGGGGTTTTGCCTGCTTTTCACAGCGCCTGCAGAGCTGGCAGCCAGCAGAGACCCCTGCCCTGCTCATGGGGTGACAGGACTGGAGGGGCTGGTGCTGGCAGTGTCCCATGGGGGCACGTGTGATACCTCGGTGGGTGCCAGGGTGGAGGGACAGGTCCCAAGAGGGAGGTGGGAAGGGCAGAACCCTCCGAGGGTGTTTGTGCTGCTCCCATTCCTGCACCCTACTCATTTCCCCTGATGGTTGTGGTAGAGGATTTTCCCCCTGCAGGTCCTGCCCTGGGGAATCAGAGAAGGAAAATGGGTGTTCTTTATTCACATCACACCTGAATATTCAAGAGAGCTGTGAATTATCTGGCTACGCCACCCTGGCAGGGCTGAGATGTCTGCCTGGAGCCCCACCCCATTCCTCCAGCAGCCTTGCTGCAGTGAAGGGGAAAATTAACAGCAACTTCTTGCTTTGGGGACAATTCCGTCATCCAAATCACTTCTGAAATCTGGTGAGTTTTGGGGGTTTCATTTGCAGAGAGCACTCAGGGTTTCTTGGGAACAGGCGGCCACCTCAAGCCAGGTTTCTAAATCCATTCGAGGATCCAGCAAAGGAGAGACCAACCCTGCTCCAGGCAGGGCAGAGCCGAACCCCGTGTCAGGTGTTCTCCCTGCCCTGCTCCTCATCCTGCCTTTGCATTAGTGCAGCACAGCGAAGGGTGAATTGAATTGGTACAAAATGAGCCCAGGGCAGGAGCAGCAGCATTGTTTTCTCCAGTGGAATGAGTCATTTTTTCTGAAGTATTCCTGCTCTCCTGACCTGTAGTGTTGCTGATCCCTGGTCAGGATCTCCAGATGATCTTTGCAGCTCATCATTAGCTCTAATTGCTCTCTGCTCGAGCCCCAAACATGGACAAGAGCAGAGCAAGGACAGAGGAACTGGTGTGTTAATCTCTGGCTTTGCCGGGGCACCCTGATGGCCACTTGGACACTTCTCTTGGACAAATGGGAACAGTCATCCCTTTCTCTTTGGGGATGTTAGAGAACAAAATCACCAGAGAAATGACAAGCCATTGACTGCCTCAGGTGGCAAATCCCAATGTCACCCACAGTCCTAATGAGCTTGTGTGAGCCCCCCGAGAGGGGCTGGCAGGACTTGGCATGGCCAGGATGAGCCACAGCCTGGGAAATCGTGGAATGATGCTGGTGGGTGGCACAGTGTGAGGGAGAGACCTGCAGGGACAGCTCTGTGTGTGGAGCAAAGCCAGAGGCTCCCAGGATGCTCCTGGTTTTGCTCTGTGATCTGGCACTGTGCTGATTGCAGCCCTGGAGTGCAGTGACCAGAGCTGAGGTGGCCACTGGCACTTGCTGCTGTCTCTCCAGCAGGTGAAAGTGGCACCTGTGTCCTCAGCACAGTCCCAGTACGTTGGTACTTGGGACTGGGACTGTGAGTCCAGCACTGTGTGCTCTCAGGGGACCCATCCAAACCTGCAGCATCGTCCTGCCCATGGCTCCCCCAGAGTCCTGCTCCCCAAAAACCAGTGCCAGTCCATAATTTCCCACACAGATAAGGCTTTTCCTCCCTTCCGTGGCTGCAGATGGTGTGAATGTGCTGGCAGTACCCCAGCCAGGACTCTGGCGTGTGCCGTGGGTGCTCTCCCAGCACGGGATGCAGTGGGAACAGCGACCATGGAGGCAGCCCCATGTCAGTAATTACAGTGGCTAGAGCTGGACAGCCCAACAAATGCTCCTCAGTTTGTTTTTTTCTCCACAACCAATCCTCCAAACAAGCTCTGGCACAAGGATGGCTGTTTGCAGACATGTATAACCCTTTTTATCTGAGCTGGGTTTGTTTGGGAACCTGCTGCTGCGAGGCCCTGGGATGAATGCTGTGGCAGGGAGGCTTAGAAACAGCTGCGCTGCACAAGTGGCACTCCAGAATCAGATGTCAGGTCCCCAAAGCCTTGAGACTGCATGAAGAAGTGAGGGAATTTCGAGTGAAAATAAAACTGCTTTGCCTCTTTTATTGGTGAAGCATCCCAGGGTCATGTTCTGAAGCTTTGCAGTGCTGAGGACAAGCAACGTGTTGGTTTTTCCATGATGAAAAGCTCCGCTGCTCCTCGCCTCCGATGGGTTTAGAATCTGGGCTGGAAGAAGAGTGAGAGAGGATGTGACAAGCAGGGTACAGCTGCTGTGGATTTGGTGACGCTCGGTTTGCTGGCAGATGTTCGCCCCCATCCCTTCTGCTCTGCAGAAGCCGAGCAAGGCTCTCTCAAAACCAATCCAAGACCCCTGGGAGCTCTCTTGGCAGTGCCATAGGCCCCATTTCTGGGAAGGGGGTGACTCCTTAGGTGGACGGCTGTGCCCTGCACTCCCTGACCCCTCTCTGGGGTGGAAAGCAGAGCTCAAGGTGGAGAGATCATCTTGTTTGAGGTCATTTTGCCCAAACTGCAATGCCCAGCCTGGGACCAGCCTGGGGCTCCTGCCCAGAGGCAATTCAAGAGCCTGTGCTGAGTCAATCCACCTTTCCCCCTCCTTTCCATCTGTCTTTCCAAGGTCCCCCTCCTCTGGTGTCAACACAAGCTTAATGAAAAAGCAGCAGATGTTCCTGTGATTTCAATTTACTCAGGATTTTAACCTAATGCAAATGGTAGTTTGCATCCAGCTGTGACGAGGCAGCCTGTGCTGAGGCCCAACATCCCTGCCTGCAGACCTCCTACTGTCCTGTGGCTGTGATGGCAGTGACTGACTTCCAAAAATCTTCTCCAGGAGGTTGTCTCCTCCAGGTCTTGGGACCTGCCCTGACCCAGGCTGGGCAACAGGACTTGAGGCAGCTCCTGCTGAGGCAGAGGTGGGATCTGAGGAAGAGCATCGAGCATTGCTGTGGCCTGGGTGGAAATATTTGTGTGTGTTTTGGAGGTTTCTCGTGAAATGGAGGAATAATTGAGAAGAGCAGTCAATAGCAAGTGATTCATCTGCCAGATTGGGCTTTGCTCTCCTCCTTAGGATTGCAGAAGCCAACTGTGATTTCCTGACCTTATCTCCTCTCTGAGTGGGTAAACAACAAACCAACTCCTCTGTCACTGCCTGGAGTAGCTGCAAGATAGTCACAAGCAGATCTGGTTGGTTTGTTTGTTTGTTTGATGGGAAACAAACATCTTCTCCTCTGCCTTGCGTTTTCACCACCCGAATTCCTGTGTGTGGGCACAGCTCCCACGTCGCTGTGGCACCACCAGCTCTGTGACCTCCATCCTCACCCAGAACACGCAGTGCCGTGGTCACAACACGCCTTGGAGGCTCTCTGTGTGTGGAGAGCCCCCGCAGCTCACCCCCACCACCTGGCCCCAATCCTGGAAAACTCTGTACATTCCCAGCCCTCAGGGCCAAAGGTCTTCAGCACAGGAGGAATGAGCCCAGGGAAAGCACAAATTCACCTGCTGGCCTTCCCACCTCCCACTTCTCCAAAAAAGATAGGAAGAGGAGACAACCGTGTGCTTGCAGAGCCAAAGCAGTCGTCTGCCTCCTTGTGAGACACTTTTCAGATGGTTTTGGTGGTCTGCTGACCGAAAAAGGAATGGCATTCCAGTCCATACGTCCCTTTGTGAAGACTCCTGCCTCCCTCCTGCCAGAGTCCTGCAAGCCCATAACGGGCTGAGGTGGGCACAAGGAGAAGGCAAATCTTTCACTGGAAGAAACATCCTGCATTTCCCCTGGAGCAAAGCAGGGGAGGAAGAATCGTGGTCGGCCTGGAGCTCATCAGAAATCTCAGCTTGATTAGGAGCAGTGATCCCCTGACACGGAGCAGCAATTTACAGGCACCATTAGCCCACACCAGAGAGAGAGAGATGCCAAGAATGTCCTATTTTCCGCACCTCCGGAATGCCACACGACTCCTGAAGGATAAAAATAATTAGCTGCAGCGTCTCGGGGATGATTGACAAGTACCCAGGGGCTGGGAGTTCCCCCGATGTGCCGTCCTCGTCTCCAGCACTTTGAAAGGGAAGCAGAGAACTTTGCCGAGAGCCAGCTCTGGGCAGCGGGTGCTGCCGGATCCATGGGAGTGGGATGGGCCGAGGTGAACTCGGCGAGTCACTCCAGCCTTCACACAGGGCCCAGCAGCTTCTGCAGGGGCTGCATCCTGGGCTGCTGCCCCTAAATCTGCTGCTGCCAGGGGGTGTTGGTCACACAGGGACGAGCAGGCTTTGGCTGCCCCTCCTGCTGCAGGTAGGACTTGGATCCCGCCGTCTCTTCCCTCCTTCATCGACCTCTGAGCAGCCTCTCCACTCTGCCACACTGGTGGCCTTTTCTAATTCTTAGGCTTGTTAAATGGCACCGTCAGACTGTCATGAATAACGGAGAGGGTTCAGGGACAGGGCTGGGAACTGACTCCACGGGCTGCAGGGGTGAGTGGGGAGCTCAGGAAGGAGCTTTGCATCACTGCCCTGCCTCCCAAGCCCGCATGTCCAGACAGGACCTCATCCTTTCCAGCCAGTTTCCCACCAACCGCTACTTGGATCCCCCTTCTCCCAGCTTTTTGCCTCTCCTTTCTCAGTCTATAATATTTAACCCACCACCTCCAGGCCTGCGTGCCGTGTCTCTCTGGTCAGGCACAGCTCGTCCCAAAATGAGAGCTCATAAAGTGATGGAGCCAGTGGTCCAGGGCTGGGTGACTGGTTTTCCATTGCTGATAAACCCATTGGGAGCTGTTTGTTGTGTGAGTCAAAGCTGGGAAAGCATTCCAGCTGGGACAGGGCAGCAGAGGGGTTTATGTTCCTGAAAGCAGCCACAAATTTCACATGAGCCTTTCCAAAATGAAAGGCTAGGCAGGGAAAAACCCAAAACTTGTGTTTTGACATCTTCCAAACATCTCCTTTTGTGCTAACTCAGCACTTCTTTTTTAAGAAAAAACAACCTAAATTCCTAAGAAGGATTTTCTTTCCATTCCCTTCCCATCCAGCACAGCTTCTGTCCTGCCTTCTCCCTTCAGCTGTGGCACAGCCATCGCAGCAGGGTTCTGTCCTGCCCCTTGGGC
This sequence comes from Cnemophilus loriae, assembly GCA_013397755.1. NCBI lineage: Eukaryota > Metazoa > Chordata > Aves > Passeriformes > Corvidae > Cnemophilus > Cnemophilus loriae. The sequence continues at coordinate 1,024,539 of VZTF01001311.1, forward strand.
CAACTAACTTTGGGCTTTCTCATCTCTCTTCCCTTTCTCTTCCTTTCAGCAGCCGGGACCCCACTTATTAAACCCTCAGGAGGCAGGAGGGGGATGGTGATGGATGTAATTTTTTGGTAATGCCGGTGGCATCTCTGTCTGTGCTCCCCACCAGGGAAATCCATCTCCCCAGAACCGGGGCTGCCGGCAGCCCTGGGCGCGTGGCCGGCCCCGAGGGTTGGTGCCAACGGGACAAGCCGAGCACTTGGAGCGGCCTCCCCACGGCGGTGGGAGCAGATCCGCCTCTCCTTGTGACAGATGGGATGGGATAGCTCACGTCCCATCCCACAGGAGCAGCATGCACCAGGATGTCTGGCTGCCAGCAGTCCAGGAATGCATCCCAAACCCTTCAGCTCTAGGCTGGGCTGCCTCTGCCACCAGGAAAAATAGCTGTGGCCAACAATGGCCAGGCAGCAGCTCCAGCTATTCGTGCTCTCCCTGGCTGCATTGGGAAGAGATCCAAAACACCTCAGAGCCAGGGGCTGGAGCATCCCACAGGCTTCACCTTGGGGCTCCAGACCAGGGGTCCAATGCTGGTGTTTATTTATCTGTTACCATTTATAGGTTTATGATATATAAACTTTGGGATCAATTTGTGAGTCAAACTGAGCAAGAGCTCCTCATGCACTTGGATAGTAGGAATAATGGGAAAAGGTCTGGTAGAAGCCCTCAAAATGGGCTTCCCCACAGAACGAAAAGCTGATACTTCCATTAACAACAGCAGCATCACCTCCCAGCTTGTTCTGTGTCCTTGGAGGCTCCTTTGCTGTGACCGAGCTGGGTCATTTCTGCTTCAGCCTGGTAGAGCCAAGCACACCTGGTGAGCAGGAACCGGGTGTAGTGAGATTGGTGAGCAGGAACCTGCTGTGGTGGGAGCTGGGATTGGTGAGCAGGATCCTGGTACACTGGAAGCTGGGATTGGTGAGCAGGAACCAGGAGCTGGGATGTCGTTAGTGCTGTCCTGGCCCCATTGCTTTGTGCACGTCTCAGTCTAAGGAGGGGAACAGCCCTAGGGGAGTTGCTGCTTCTCAACCCATAACATTTCAGAGGTGTTGGATGGACAGCAATAATGAGAACTGCCAGAAAAGAAAAAAAAAAATAATCAAGCAAAAAAGTCAGAAGGAAACACAACTATTTCTGCTGCACAAGCTCCTGGGAGCCATCACTCAGACACCTGGTGCTCCCTCCCCTGCTCTTTCCTCGCCTCATTTCCCAGGTCAGGCCAAACCTGCTTGGATTCACCATCACCCTCCAAGAGGAACGAGACCAAAACATTCCCCCTATTGACATGTTGCTGCCTTTTTTTGTTATTGATTCCTTAATTAAAAAAGAATAAAATTCCACCAAAGCAGACATTTCTCCGAAACACTCCATCAGTCAAAAATTAAAAAAAAAAGAAGAGGAAACAAAATCAATATCCTATTTTAAAAAAAACAAAACACATTTGGGAGCAGATTTTGGAGCAGCCCCAGGTAGTACATCTACTCCCTTCTCTAACGAGTTCTGTTTGCTCTGTCTTCCCATGCTCTCTAGTCCTTTTTCTCTTCACTGTTGTCCTTTCCTCTGGACTTTTCCCACAAATCCCACCATTTCTGGTAGGGTTGTCACCATTTCTAGAGGGTGAAGCCCAGGGAACCTGCCTGTTTCCCTGCAGGGTCCTGTGCACAGGCGCCCTGTCCCTAAGGATGGGTGACACCTCTAACCTTGCGCTCCCCTCAGAGAAAAACCTTTGGCAAACCATGGAGGCACAGCAAACCCAAAGCCAGTATTGCCAGGATCCTTGTGTCATGGCTTTAAGCAGGATTCCTGCTTTTCCAGCCCCATTTTCCTGCTACTATGCAATTTGCAGGCTCTCTGGGAATGCTGTATTAACGGCTCTGGCTCCGTAGGATGCCTTCACAGAGGGACTTGATTGTGAACAGCCACCCCAGGGGATTCCCTCCGAGCAGAAGTTTAAAGATTTGGGTAATTTATCCTAAAATGGGGGTGTGCTAATGGTCTGTGCAGGATGAATGATCCTGGGAAAGGCTGTGGGACTGGAGGGCAGACAAGGGCGCTGAAGTGTCTGTGAGGCTGAACCTTTTCCATGTGGAGCTGTGCCGCTGCCTGATAAGGGATTCAGACCAAACCCAGACGTGTGTCAGTGCTGGAACACTGGGATTGATCGTGCTCCGTCCTGGCCGGGCTGGGTTTGGTTTCCTTCGAAACATGTGGCCCAGCCACGTTGGCGATAAGGAATTGCACTGCATTGATCAAACTCAGCTGATGGATGCTGGATCCGTCCGTCCATGGGGATTTGCTCAGCCCTCACTGCCGAGCGGCCAGAGGTCTGCAGAGCCCGTGACCTCTGCAGCTCAGGGACACATCCCTGGTGTGCAGCAAGCTCCCGTGGGATCCACCACAGCATCATCAGTGGCTCGGTCTGTTTGATCTTTAAATGCTCTGCATGGTGCTTAGAGCTGGAGATTGTTCCTTGTGTGCCAGAGCTGGATGCCCAGTTCCAGTTACACTTTCCATGAGGAGATGGTTAGCATGGCATCCCTGGGATTCCCGTGTCCTGAATGAGGGAGAGGGTTTAGGAGCCTGTCCAGCACAGCAGTGGGAGGATGGGGGGTGTGAGAGGCTGTGGAAGAGGCTCAGGCCAGCTGTGTTGGTCAGGGAGTGTTTTTATCTGGCTGGAGCCGCCAGGCCGGATGCCACAGGGGGTTGAGTCCAGCTGTTTGCACGGCCGCGGTGCTGGGGAGAGGGAAGGGAAGCAAGGCACTGACAGATCTGGGACATGGGCTTAGTCTCTTTCTAAGGCCTTCATTTATTATTTCTGATGGTGTCTTACACCTGGGAGGGTTTGGCTGGTACCCAGATCAAAGCTCCCAGCTCCCAGCCCAGCCCTTCCTGCCTCGTCCATCCCGGTGCCACCACAAGGCAAGAGCAAAGCGCTGAATTTCCATGTCCCTGTGGGGCTCCCTGGTGTGAGCTGCCCTTGATTCCTCTGCAGCAGCACAGCCAGGGATCTGAGTGAGAATGTCTCCTGGTGGAGGCTGGAAAGAGCATCACTCAACACGATGCACAGCCTGTTCCTGCCAAGGAAGGAGGGATGCAAGGACTTCCAGTTGGTGACCTGCAAATGAGAGTATTCATAGAGTCCAACAATGGTTTGAGTTGGAAGGAACCTTAAAGACCATCTCATTTCATCCCCTTCTGCCATGAGCGGGGACACCTTCCATCATCCCAGGTTGCTCCAAGCCCCATCCAAACTGGCCTTGGACACTTTCAGGGATGGGGCAGCCACAGCTTCTCTGGGCACCCTGTGCCAGGGTCTCACCACCCTCACAGGGAAGGATTTTTTCCTGTGTTATCTCCATCCCTGGCTGTCCAGGTTGGACAGGGCTTGGAACAGCCTGGGATAGTGGAAGGTGTCCCTGCCCATGGCAGGAGGTTGAAATGAGATGGTCTTTAAGGTCTCTTCCAACCCAAACCGATTCTGGGATTCTACAAATGAAAAGGCATCCTTCTTCCTTGAAATGTCAGTGATACTTCAAATCCTAGGCACAGGAAGTGCCAGGGAGATTTTTCCCAGCCTGGCCTAAAGTCTTGTCTCTTCCCACCCTTTCCTGTTCCCAGTTTGCTCGGTGACACATCCCAGCAGCCAGACCCAGGTTTTTTCCAGCCCTAGGCTGCAGCTGGGAAAAGCAGCAATAGCCACAGCTTTGGGGCAGGGAATGGTTTAAGGGGGAGCACAGGACAAAGATGTGGCCTTTAAGGGAAAGAGGAGAAAAAAGGAAAAATCAGCCTTCCACTTTAAAAACAAATAAATAAAATCAATCCTTCCAGACCCAAAGGAAGGTGGAATCCTTCCACTCTTCAAAGTGCAGTCTGGGCATGGCAAAGCACCCCTGTGATGTCTCCATCCCGTGCTGGAGTGCCCAGCGTTAGTGGGAGCAGACTCCATCTGAGTCTGGAATAGCTGGATCAGACCAGGTACCTGCACATCCCAGCTGGGCCAGGCAGGGAAATGCCACGGGAGAGGGGAGGGCAGAGCCTCTGGCACTGAGCAAGTGCGTCAGCACCGGGGCCACCACAGTGAAAATGAGCTCCTGAGCTGGAAACTCACATCTCGTTCTGTCTTCTTGTCCCTGAGCACCAGGCACCTCGGGACTGAGGCTGGAGATGCAGCAAGGCTCAAAATCCAAACCTCCCCTGGCTCTCCTCAGCCTGCAGGGAGTTGGGAAGGGCTGTGCCCATCCCTGGGGTCTCCCACTCACCGTCTGCCCTGGATGTAGGCTGAGACAGGGAGATCTCCTGGTGCTGAACAGTGGGAGGTGGTGCCTGCCTTGCTCTGGTACCCTTCCAGCTCCTTACCTGCCACATGGGTTGGTGTGCCAGGCTCCCTGCCAGGCCCATCCCAAGGGAAATGTAGGATTCAGCTGTGCTGAAGCTTCCGGGCCTGTAAGGTGCTGTTAGGATAGTAAATACTACGGCTAATTAACAGAAGAGGTGTTGGCTAATGAGCTCAAGGCATGTGCAGCCTCAAAACAGATCCAGATAATCAAGCCCCAAACCTTAACGACCAGGTCCCAGTCTCCCATGTCATCCCGCTCTGCATCACTGAATTTCCATGGCACCTCCTGGGAGGAGACAGCCAGGATTTCTCCCACTCCATCCTGCAAGAGAGGGGATCTAAGAGCAGCTCTCACCAGAAAGAGGGGACCAGCTTGGGGTTTTGCTCCTTTTTTCCTTTTTTTCCTATGTTTTAATGAACAGTAATAATCCCCCTCTTTTTTTTTCTCTCTCTCTCTTTTTTTTATTTTAAACAATTTGAAACTATCTGACATGTGGGAAAAAATAATGAATTCGGTTTTTTGCCTGCGTTCTCTGATCTGTCAGTCTGCACCCGGGAGCCGTGCGCAGGGGGAGGAGGAGGCAGGGGTGCTGGCCTACATTGGGGAGATAATGATGTTCCTGCTGATGCCCCTCCCAGGAGAGGGTTCAGGCATGTCCTGCAGCTGAGGCGAGCCAGGCTCTGCCACAGCCTTTTCCTTCAGCTTTGTATTTCTCTTTGTGGGAGGGTGTTTGTAGCTCCAGGAAAGCGAGATGTGCTTGGAGCATCTCTGCAATCTCATGGGCTCTTCCCTGATTCCCAGGGGCTCGGCGACTGGATCCACCAGGTCCCTGCTGCCTCCAAAGGAGATTAACCCAGGGCTGTGCTCTTTAGTTTCAGCATCAGCCCCAAAAGCATCTCTAACCACCACCCAGTGTGGGATTAGCGAGGATGCTGCCGCCTCTCTGGAGTCACAGAATCCCAGGATCATTTTGGCTGGAAAAGCCCTCCCAGACCATCAAGTCCAACCTGTGACCAATCCCCCCTTGTCACCAGCTCAGAGCACTGAGTGCCACATCCAGTTGTTCCTTGAACGCCTCCAGGGGTGGGGACTCCAACACCACTCTGGGCAGCCCCTTCCAATGCCTGAGCACCCTTCCATGGAGAAATTCCTCCTGACCCTCCCCTCATGCAGTCTGAGGCTGCTTCCTCTTGTCCTGTCCCTTGTTCCCTGGGAGCAGAGCCCAACCTTCACCTGCTTTCACTTTCGTGTCAGGGAGTTGTCCCCCCTGAATCTCCTTTTCTCACAGGAAGTTCCGTGTGGGACACCCAAACCACAGCCGCCTGCTGTCCCTCCAGTGTAGGTGGGAGCTTTGCTGTGCTCCCAGCATGGGACTGGCACAGGGCAGCTGGGCAGAGCAGGGGGCTTCCACAAGAGCAGGAACGAAGGGATAATCCAGCTGGGAAAGCCTGGGATTCAGAACACCTGGTCTATCTGTGCCTCAGTTTCCCCTGTGTCCAGAGAAGCTGTGGCTGCCCCATCCCTGGAAGTGTCCGAGGCCAGGCTGGATGGGCTTGGAGCAACCTGGGACAGTGGAAGGTGTCCCTGCCCATGGCAGGGGGTGGAACGAGAACCTTAATGTCATTTCCAGATCAAACCATTCCACAATTCCAAGATTTTATACTCAGCTGCCTGTGCTGGGGAGGGGCATCCCCAACACGGGGATCCTGTTCGTGACAGGGGCTCTTATCAGTAAATTTGATTACAGCAGTGGTAACAAGGCCAGGTGGGTAGGTAATTTTTCCTCCATTCCTCTCCTATCCCTGCTGACACATCTGGGAAGCTTTACCCTGACTTTCCTCCATGCTGACAGGCAGAATTGGAACCATTAATCATGGTTGTCCTGGATCACAGACCCACCTCTCTCAATTGTGGGCAACACTCTTCAGTTTACAGGCAGCCAGGGCAGACACAGCAAAGCAAAACAGCTCCCTCCCAGTCCCCCAGCCCTGAGTTAGGGCTTGGCAGTAGCTGTTGACATGATCCATCCAAAAACACCACCTTGGTAGGGAGAATCGAACGAGGACCTGGCAAATGCAATATATTCTTTGGCATTGTGTTGCCCTTTCAACTGGGAGAGAAAATTTTAAGTTTTTTACTCTTTGCAGAGTGAACATTCCAAGTAAACAATCCATACCTGGCCAGCTACCTGCCTGCACAGCATCTGGCTCTTTGTTAAAGTGTGGAAGGGGGTTGCCAAAACTTCTTTCTCCTCGTACAGAAGGCTTTTCAGTAGAATACAAATGCTCACTTATCCCATGTCAGATCTGCTTTTGTGCTCTCCAAAATGGATCCTGCCCAGAGCCAGCTCTCACAAAGGATTTCAGAACTTTGACATTTGGTTTAATTCCAATCCATTGTGAAAAGTGAATATTTAAAACACTCTCTAGCCAAGAATCTGAGAGCAAACCCCTCCTCAGCATGGAAAAGCAAAGAGTATTCCAGTGATATTCCTGAAATGACCTGGAGAGGGCTTAGATGGAGGACAATCAGCCCCTCCAGGGCAGTGAGTGGGAAAGAAGAACTGAGCTTTGCTGCAGTGACATGAAACCATCTCTAGGAATCATTTCTGAATTTTAGGGATCTGCATTCTCCAGTAAGACACTGCTCCACTGGAGAAATCCATCCTGCTGAACCTAGAAATTTGGAGCATGTGAGGCTTTCAGTGGCTGGATGAAAAAAGAGACAAATCTAGGAGAAAACAGGGAAAAAAAGGGGGGATTTTAGGAAATATTAGTCGTTTGTTTCTCATGAGTTCCTTAATTTGAGGAGGGGCCATGAATGAGGCTCAGCCACAGAGACAGGAGGGAAACAGGGATAGAGGTTGGGATGGAGAGGAGGCAGCATTCCTGGCAGCCGCTCCTGCTCACACACACACTGAAGTGCCACAAGACAAACAGGACCGAGAGAGAGATGCACTATTTAAACTTTCATCACTATTTTTCTCCCTGGCTCCCCTTGTTTCTTTTGATTTATTTTTTAGTGTGTTTTCCCCAGGCTGTGCTGTTCGCCTGCATCTCTTTCCTCTCCTTCTTCTCCCAGCGGCAGCTGGCGCCGTTCCGGTGCCCCGGGAGCTGCCCAGCATTTTTCAGGCTGTCCAGGCTCAGCTCCCGTGGGTCAGGCGGGAGGAACGAGGCAGAGCAGCATCAGGCTGGGGAAGATGTGGCCAGGACACAGCAGGGACAACACGGGACCTGTAAACACGACATCCTCCTTTTCCTATCCATCCCTGACCGAGCAAGGACTCTGCGACAGCTCTGTATTGTACAGACCAAGAATCCCATCCCACTGCCACCCGTCCCAGGGCGGGCGAGCCTGCCAGGGCTTGGCATGGGATTGATGCAGGAAGGGTGCCAGCCATGCAGGCATCCCGCAAAGCACCAGCCTTCCATGCCATGCCAGTCTCAGCAGGGCCAGAGGCTGGCAGCACACGGGAGGGGGCTGGAGGCTTGGAAACAATGCCAGAATGCCAGAGCTAATCCCAGAGCCAGTGTGGCCTCCATCAATTGACCATGGACAACACAGGCTGGGTTGTTTTCAGCCTGTCTTGTGTAGGGAATGGTGCAGACAGCTCCAGGGATTGTTTTGCAGAATCACAGAATCATGGAATGGTTTAACTTGGAAGGGACCTTAAAGCCCATCTCATTCCACCCCCTGCCATGGGCAGGGACACCTTCTCCTAGACCAGGATACTCCAAGCCCCGTCCAGCCTGACCTTGGGCACTTCCAGGTATCCAGGGGCAGCCACAGCTCCTCTGGGCACCCTGTGCCAGGGCCTCACCACACTCACAGGGAACAATTCCTTCCCAATATCCTGTCTATCCCTGCCCTCTGGCAGTGGGAAGCCATCTTCCCTGTGTCCTGTCCCTCCATCCCTTGTCCCAAGTCCCTCTCCAGCTCTCTTGGAGCCTCTTTTGGCACTGGAAGGGGCTCTGATGTCTCCCCAGAGACCTTCTCCAGGTGAACACCCCCAGCTCTCCCAGCCTGGCTCCAGAGCAGAAGGGCTCCAGCCCTCGGAGCATCTCCATGGACTCACTCCAGCAGCTCCACATCCTTCCTGTGCCGAGGACTCCACAGCTGGACTCAGCTCTGTAGATAGGGTCTCACAAGGGCAGAGCAGAAGGGCAGAATCCCCTCCCTCATCCTGCTGCCCACACTGCTGGGGATGAGCCCAGGATACGAAGATAAGGATGAGAAGAGTGGAGCCTCCTCCTGCTGAGGAGCTGCAGACAGGAATGGTCTCCAGGTTTCAGATGCAGGATGCAAAGGAAGATCTGATCAGTCATACTTGAAGGGGGAATATTACACACCAGAGTCAGGAAGGACTGAGCCCTGTGCTGACCCCATTTAAACTCAGATCACTTGCTCTCTGTTGTTCGTTCTTCCTTACCTGTCAAAGCAAAAGGATTGAAATCCTAATTGCGTCAGGAAGGGGAGAGGTGGAATGGATGCACATCAAGACAGTGGAGGGGAGGATGCAACTGGCATCCAGGGCTAGGTTTCCTCCAGAGTTCAGGTCACCAAGCCCCACAGTCTTGCCCCAAGTCCCCACTTGATGCTGCCCTGAGAAGCCCAGCCTGTGACAATGCTCAGACAGCAAAATCCCTGCCTTTCAAGTGTTGGACAAAACCTAAGAGTCTGTTTATATCCTTCCTAGCTCTGAAGAACTGCTGGAAATCTGAATCCTAAATGTGTAAAGGCCTGATAAATGGAAAGCTGAACACTCCTGGAGCTGTAAGCTGCTCTGCAATGGTTTAGGCCCTCACAATTTGCAGCCTTCAGGGTTGATAATGCAGCGAGACCCCGAGCAGTCTGCTGGAAAACTCTGCCAGAAACACAATCCCTGTAAGGGGATTCTCTTATCCAGTGTAGCAAGCTTCATCCTAAAAGCAGTTTTGTGTTCTAGCCGCTTTTCCTCCCCTTGGAAGGCTTTCCTAGACACTTGATGAAACAGAGAACCTTCTTTCTCCCCCAGCATCCAAATTTTCCTGCTTTTTCCTTTGTGTTCTCCCAACCTTCTCCTGGTTCTTTCACTGTAACTCATCCCAGTGAAGCCTCCCAGCCTTCATTTTGCCAATTAAACAAGCCAGCCTCTGCCGATCTCGCCTGGTAGGGGAGCTGCTCTTTTCTTTTGATCAGCTCCAGGGAGTTCTGCATCCCTGAGTGTGGGCAAAAGCCCCCAGAATCTCGGAAGCATCATGCAGAGAAATACCACTAAAGCTCCAAAACACCCCCAAGGCTGGTGGGGAAAGCAGACACTGGCTGGGAAGAGGAGGCAGCTCTCTGCAGTTCTCAAGCAGAGAAGAGGATGTTCCGATCCCAAATGATGCACAGAAATGATACCACAGCCAATTAACTCTTCATTCTGCTGAGTATCATTAGCAAAGAGCTTACTGCCAAAGCCACACCCCCAAAGTCTTGATACATTGACCACCTTTTGGACCGGGACGGGATAATAGATACACAGAATATTTGGGGTTGGAAGGGACCTTTAAAGGCCACCTAGTCCAATTCCCCTGCCATGGGCAGACACACCTTGCACTAGATCAGAGGATCAGGATCTTCCAGGGAAGGTAAGGAGCCCAGAGGCTGCAGGTTGAATCCTGCTTCTTTCACAAGTGCCTTGCCAGCCAGCAAACCTGGACTCCGAATGCCGTGGTGTGGAGCAGAGATGGGATTTGCAAAGGCAAACCCCGTTTGCAGGGTTTGTATTCCAAAACCTCCCCAAGGGCAAGCACCTTGTGTGGATCAGGGCAGCGCCGGATCCAGTCAGGCCCAGCAACTTTTCAGTGATGCCTCATAAGCCTGACTTGTCTACAAGAGCTGAACATGCCTCCCTGACAAGCTGCAGCACCGTGTCTGAATGCACAAACACTTCACCGCAGCAGAGCAAAGCTCCCACATCCACCCTCGCTGCACGAGAGGCTCAGCTGAGGCAGCTGAATCCCCCTGGGCTGGCTCCCTGGGGCCCCCCTGCTTCCCTCACTGCGGAGACAAAATACAGCAGCAAAGGCACCCTTGTTCAGCTCGGCCTTTTCATCTCCACAGGGCCTCGTGTTCTCACCGAGTGCTCCCTGGGAGGCGGCTGTCCCCACTGGGGAGGATGGGATGCTCTTGATTCATCACAGAATCACAGAATGGGGTGGGAAGGGACCCTAAAGCTCATCCAGTGCCACCCCTGCCATGGCAGGGACACCTTCCGCTATCCCAGGGTGCTCCAAGCCTCATCCCGCCTGGCCTTGGACACTGCCAGGGATCCAGGGGCAGCCACAGCTGCTCTGGGCAACCTGTGCCAGGGCCTCACCACTGTCACAGGGAAGAATTCCTTCCCAGTATCCCATCTAACCCTGCCCTCTGGCAGTGGGAAGCCATTCCCTGTATCCTGCCTCTCCAGGCCCTTGTCCCCAGTCCCTCTCCAGCTCACTTGGAGCCCCTTTAAGCACTGGAAGTGGCTCCGAGGTCTCCCTGGAGCCTTTTGCTCTACAGACTGAACACCCCCAAATGACTTATGCTTGTTCTTTCAGCTTTAGGGCCAGGAAGCACCTTCCACTGGTTCATGGCACATTGTGATCACCAGGAGCATCCTCTGGTCCCTGTTATTTGTTTAACTCCCACGTGAGCTGGGCCCAGACCCCACAGACCCCATGGGGAAGGGGGAGCCATGAAGATGAGCAATGCATCAGCAAGGCCTTATCCAAGGGATCTCATCCCACAGGGGACTCTCGTGCTGGGTCTAACACCAGCTGAACATTCCGTGCAGATATTTGGCTCAGGGCAGCCCTCAGGAGCTGCTCGGTGTCTGCCTCTCCAGCCCATCAGCTGGGTGGCCCTTGCCCACCAGCAGTGTTGGGGTTGAATCACTTAACACTGAGCAAGAGGTTGTCCCCAAGAAGAGGAGGTTGCTTACACAAACCCAGCAGCAGTGAAGCACCAGCCACAGCAACACAGGAAAACAGCCTTAATTAGGGAAAATGTACTGGTGGCTGCAGGGCTTTTTGCTTCCTCCACTTCCAGGACCCGGCTGCTGGAGGATCCTGTTGTTTCCGTAAATATTGCTAATGACTGAGGCTCTGCTTGCCACATCCTTGTCCAGCTGCCAGGAGCATTTAAAGACATCCACGTCATTGCTGACTCAAAGGCAGTGTTAGCCTGGGGTCTCAGCCCAGTGCTGAAGAATTCTGTGTGGGCTCACTAATTAATCACTGGGAAGTTGTGCAGAGTGGGACAGTGTGCAGGGAAGCCTCTAACAACTAATTTAAAAAGCTGATGAATGTACCAAGAGCACCATCATTTAATCGTGGTTCTTTATGCTGATGTGCTGTAAGATGCACTTTTCCAAAGGGCAGGGAGCAGGGACCCCAAGCTGTCCCCTCTCATCCAGGCAGCCCACAGCTATGGAGAATGGATTGAAGCCTGTCCAAGGCTGGTTTAAAAATATTCAGCAGTTCCTGTATTTTGGCAGAAAATGAGGGGTTTGGCAGGGTGAAGTTTGTCAGCATTTATTTGGAAAGTTTTGTCTGCAGTGAAGAGAGGGACGAGCGTCCAGCTGAGGTCTTGAGGGCAGTGTGAGGAACAGGAGACCTGGAGTGATTCGCCTCCACCCCAGAAGGTCTCACTCTCACGTCCATTTGGGGATAATTTATGGGGACTCCCACCCCATAAAAGGCTGCATGTCATAGACTCATGGAATCATTCAGGTTGGAAAAGCCCTCTGAGCCCATCGAGTCCAACCATTCCCCCAGCACTGCCACCATGTTCACCACTAACCACGTCCCCAGGTGCCACATCCAGGGATGGGGACTCCACCACTGCCTTGGGCAGCCTGTTCCCACCTGAGCACCCTTTCAGTGAAGAACTTTTCCCTAATATCCCAGCTACACCTCCCCTGGTGTACCTTGAGGCCCTTTGCTCTCTGCTCCTGTGGGCTTGAGCCATCCTGGATCCCTTCTCCATCATTTTCATCTTCTCAGGCATGTGCGGGTTAACTCCTTTTGCTTTGCTGCCAGGAATAACCCCCCCTGCAACCCCAAATAACTCTTCCTATTTATATCCCTGGTTTAATCAGGAAGGCTAGCGCTTCCATAGCTACGTGATTAAAAATTAGGAGACCAGATTCTGTAATGGTGCCTCATAATAACAACCAATCCTGGGAGCACAGTGGATGAATAATGGATCATGGCTCTATGCTACCGGCTTCTTGCTTTCCCTCCTTTCTTCTTCTCCCCTTTTTATCTTTTCATTCTTCTTCTTCTCTTCCTCCTCCTCCTCCACCTCCTCTCCCAGGCTGGAGTTGGGGTGGGGAAGGAATACATCCATCCTTCACTTTGCAGAAGTTAGAGAAACATCACTGGTTCCTCTTCATCAGACCCTCTGCCCCAACCAAATTCCCTGTTAGGGAGCCTGGAGACATCAATAATTCACGGCCACCTGGAGGACTGGGCGATGAAAACCATTTACTTGGGAAGAAGCAGCCAGGACCCATCCTCTCCTCATTGCCATAAACAGCTCCTCAAGGCTGGCTGCTGATCCCATAGGGAGAAACAGGAGCAAAACTGTAAAAAATGAGGATTTCTGGCACAGAGCAGACAAGTGATTCCATGTTTGTTTGCGTTATGTTGTCCCCTGTCCCATAATATCCCCTAGTGGGTAGCTAAGGGATACCCTAGATTGCTTTGCAGGGGACATGTTGCTGCAGGAATACCAGGAAAAAAAAAGCCAGGAATGTCAAACATCCCACTACAAAGGTCCTTCATTAAATTCCAAGGTGGTCTTCAGAGAAAGGTTTGTGGGTTGCTTTTTTCCCCACTTTACAAGATGAATTTTCAATACTTTTTACAAGCAGAGGTCAAATTCAATTAATGGATTCAGTGAGGGGAAAAAAACTATTGAAAAATGCCAGATTTGGTTTTAAACAGCATAAACTCATCCAATGAAATAAAATAAATACATATTAAAAATTAAAATTCATACTTCCTCAATAGTTAAATAACATCAGAATGGAGCAGAATTATTCCCACTTTCACGTCTCAGTGACAGGCATTCCAACTAACCCAAACCACAGATTTTCACTTTCTTTTTCCACTCTTTTAGCCTGAGAAAAAAAAAAAAAGAAAAGTACATTTTGGATCCGTGTAGAAAAGCTTTTTTCCCCGGTCCCTGGGTTCCACCCACTGAGCTGAAAAATCCCATTACTCCCAGTGCTTGGCAGCCGCGAGCGCGCAGCGGGGCGTGCCCGCAGCACATCTGCCTCGCCTGCAAATCCTAGGCTGGGGCAGGCAGCCACCTCTGGATTGTCAGGGAACAGAATCCCTTCCCAATTCCCGACCCCAGCCCGGCGCTGGAGGAGTTTTTAAATATTCCTCAGCCAACCACAGCGCAGGGGCAGCTCAGGAGCAGAGATGGGCTTGGGGATTTCAGAGGGGGCTTGAGCCAGCTTTGGCTCTGAGGGGGAACAGCACTGACTTGGAACAAAACCAGCTCCACTTTGGCAGAAAAGTGGCAGATTTCACCCAGCTGCATCCCCTCCGAAGGATGCTGAGGGTAGGAGGGTTCTGCCACCCACTTCTGAGCAGGGCGTGAAGGAGCAATTTCCCATTTCTTGAGAATGCCTTCCATGTGTCCTTCACATTCCTGCTGGCCTCCCACCCCCACAGGGGCCCCAGGAGCCCCCAGACAGGCCATGGATGGATGGGCAACACATCTGTCTGCAGCAAGAACAGAATTTGGCTTCCCAAGGGTCATGGTTGGGAAGAGCTAAATGCCTTTGGCTGGTGGTTTGGGCTGGAAGGGCTCTCCATGAGGGGGTTGCCAGCAGCTTTCGGCAGCAAGGAGGTTCCCTGCTGTTTCCCTGGAATAATGGGAGTTATCCATGGGACTGGCGATGCTGTTGAAGAGCCAGGGAGAGCGAGGGCTGAGCTCAGGACTCTCACGGAGCAGAAATAAAAGTGCATTTGTCTTACTTAGTCAGGAACTTTTTATCTCTCAATGAAACACCGACCAATGGTCAGTAAGACCAAACTTCTCATGGTTCACCTCTGGAACAGGCTGGAGTCTTCATCCCTGGGGGGATTTAAAAGCCACGTGGATGTGGCACTCGGGGACATGGTTTAGTGGTGGGCTTGGCAGTGATGGGAGAATGGTTGGACTTGATCTTAAAGGTCTTTTCCAACCTAGATAATGCTGTGATTCCATGAGGAGCTGGACGAAGCTCCATCTCCAGCACAGGTCCTGGATGGAGCAGGCCAGTCAGGGTAGCAGAGATAAAAGCTCCTCCCTGCAGGATTACAGAACGGCCCCACTCTCCAGCTGGATTTCCCATCTCCTACCATTCTGAGGTGCCAGGTTCAAGAGCTGGTCCCGAAAGAGAAGACCATGCTCAGGTGCCCCTCGTCTGCTTCCCTGTTTCCACCCGTCCCTGTCTCTGGCTGGAAGTGCTTCAGCTCCAGCAGAGGCACCCGGGGCTGTGTGATACCAGCAGAGCCACGGCCTGGAGCTGCAGCCGCCTCCCACGGGCTGGCAGGTGCTTTCAAAGGAAGGCTGAGGTCTTAAATGTCTCCGTGCCCCCCATGGCTAGATCGGCATTCCCAGAAAGAGGTGCTGAGAAGCCTCCCTGTGGCAGGAGGTGACCACAACCTGCTTGTGGGAGTGACAGGGACGTCAAAGAGAGCAAGGAGTGCCCAGGGCCTCCCCATCCCTCCGTGGTGCCTCTGGGACAGAGGGCTGCCAAGGGAGCCCTCCTCAAAGGTGGGCACCTGGAAGTCACACTCCTGATGCCCAGAGGTTATTCCACCCTGAGTCCTATAGGTCCAAATCCAACTTCCCCTGCCCTTCTACCCCAAAACATCCTCAGCTCCCTGCCACTGTGCAGTCAGAGGAACAGGGGTCACACCCCATCCTCTCCAATCCCCGTATCCTGTGTCCAGCAGCCAGTTAGAGATCCCCAGGGAGGAAGAGAGGAGCAGGCACAGGAAGCAGGGATATTTATTTCAAGCAGGGATATTGCTTTCAAATACTCCCAGAGTGTGCAGCTCAGGGACACACGGGGCTCTGAGGATTTAGTAGCCCTCGGTGGATTTATCTGTCACAGACCTGATCTCTCATATTCCTGCAAAGCTTGCAGCCACCTGGCCCAAGTCCCCTCAGAAACTTCTGCAGTTGCTGCTGCTGGAGTTCAAATCTGGGGCACAGCTTTCACGAGAGCAGCGGGTGGCTGTAACCTGGGGACAGGGGGTAGCACTGCCATGGCCATCCTGCAGAGTCTGAGAGGTCACAGGCCAGGCCTGGCAGCCCAGCCCCCACGGGTGACTCCAGGAAGGTGGGTTTCGTGCTTCAAATGACATTGTCTCCTCTGTGCTCTTTCCTTGCAGTTCCTCCAGATGACCCTGTCATCATGGGGGGGCCCATCATCAGCCTGAGAGCAGGAGACCCCCTGAACCTGACCTGCCACGCAGACAACGCCAAGCCAGCAGCCTCCATCATCTGGATGAGGAGGGGAGAAGTCATCAATGGAGCCACCTATTCCAAGGTGAGGCAGGATGGGGCTGGGACAAGGCCCGTGCTCTTCCCTGGCTTCTGAAAGGGGTACCAGGCCTGGCACTGCTCTTCACACAACCCCAAAACATTTGGGGCAGCACCCTCAGCTCCGCAGAGCTGAGACTCTCACCCTGCATCCCTCCATAAAGCCTTCCCAGTGGGGAGGCTGGGCAGAAAACAGTCAGGAGGATGCAAATGAGGAACCACAAACTGTCACCAGAATGGGCTCTGCTCTGAATTTGGCTTTTTGTACCTTCTCACAGCTTGTAATCACCTGGCGTGGCCACTTTTCCCCCCTAAATCCCCCCTGAGATTTGTGTACAGTAACACTGACCCAGCCCTGGCTGCAACAGAACCTCTGGATCAAAAGGTGCTTGCAGTGACATGTGTCCCCTCCTCCAACTGCAGTTTTCCATGAAAAATTGTCAGGGTTGCTGGCATTTTTTAATTTAGACAGAAAGTCTTTATCAGGTCATGAAGGAAATCATCAAAGAGCAATCAGCAGCACACTGGGAATGGGCCCCCACATGTTCTCCTGTTTATGGGCTCCTGATGGCTGGTGAGTGAAAAAGGGTTGGTAACACTTGATATTTTTAATGAAAATTTCTAAACAGCAAAATTCGAGACCTAAAATGGGTCAGTTTGCAGCCGAAACTTCAAAGTGGGCAGTCAGAGCCATTCCTCGAGCTCGCGAAGATCTTTAATAAACATTTCATCCTCTGCTGCCACTGTGAAGCCTCCATCCAGCCTCATTCCAGCGATATCCTGATTTGCTGGGAGAGCAGAGGAGGCAGAACACCCTCCCTGCCTCCTCCTCCTCCTCCTGGCTGAGGCTGAGCTGCTTCCCTGCAGCCGAGGGTGAGCAGAGGGAAACTTGCCCCATCTCCCTGCATGCGATGCTAGCGGCAGCACTAATTAGAGCCACAGAGAACTGACCTCTCCCTCTCTCAAATCGAGTGGAATTAATTAAAATCCAGGCTGTTGACGTGCAGTTGTTTGTAGCTTATCCCCCTCACCCCCAGCATTCCCTTCCAGGGCTGTCAGGCCTGGCCCTGGGGAGACAACTTTTGAGCCCTGTCCCTTTCAGACCCACAAGCAGTGGGGAGCAGAGAAGGGGCAAGGCCCATTCGTTAAAATATTTCCAGCAAAACACCCTTCCAAAGCAGAGTTTTCCAGGCTGCAGATCCATGTCCCACAGCACAGAGATTTCCATGGCATTTTAAGCACTTGGCAGGGATGGGCAGGGAGGGGAGCCCTGTTCTGCGTGGGGAAAGCATCCTTCCCTCCCCCTGGAGTCAGGAAAACCTCTGTTTCTGAGGCTGAACCTCAGTTTCTCCTGACTGCCTGGGGGTTTCCATGAAGCCCTTCCACATTAAAAAAGAAAATCAGCCTTTAGAAAATCTAACAGACAATTTTAGAAATTTTTTGAGTGGGAAGTCTGGATTTTTGGGTTCTTAGAAACGTTTCCCTTTTGAAGCTCCCTTTAAAATAGTTCCTCAATTTGCCTCTTTCTGCTCTTTCAAGAAAACTGAAACCCAACCCAGCTTTCATTTGATCCAGATATTCCAGCCAACCAAAAAGACGCCCTGTTTGGGTTACCAACTGCCTGAAACCATTCATACTGAGTGATAATTTCTTTGTTACTCTGAATTTCCAGTCCACCAACTGATCCATATGCAGCCCCCTGCAATCCCAGCCAGGCAGCACAGAACAGCCACGGCTGACTGAAATCCCCCTGATCCGTATTGAAGGGGACAGGGAATATTACAAGATCCTGCAGGATTTGGAGGTTAACCTCAAACAGGGGGGAAGTTCTGCACAGACTTAGGGTTCACCACAACCCCAGCACCAAAAGTGGGCCCGCTCCCTGAGGGGAGGGCACACGGGGTGACAATAAAGCAAGGACAGGGCAGCATCCTGCATTTGTGTCCACATGTGGGAACGGAGCTGGGGAAGGGGCTGGAGCACCAGGAGTGTCTGAGGGAGCTGGGGGTGCTCAGCCTGGAAAAGAAGAGGCTCAGGGGGGACCTTCTGGCTCTCCTCAACTCCCTGACAGGAGGGGGCAGCCAGGTTGGGGGTTGGGCTCTGCTCCCAGGGAATAGGGACAGGATGAGAGGAAATGGCCTCAAATTGTGCCAGGGGATGTTTAGATTGGATATTGGTAAAATTTCTTTACTGGAAAGGTATTCAGGCATTGGAACGGGCTCTCAGCGTGGTGGTGGATTCCCCATCCCTGGAAGTGTTCCAAAAACCTGTGGATGTGGTGGAGAGGGACGTGGTTTAGTGGGTCAGTGCTGTCAGTGCTGGGTAGATGGATGGACTCGATCTCAGAGGGCTTTTCCAACCTTAATGACTCTGGGATTCTGGGCTGATTGTGGTGACAATTTCTCAGCATCATTCCTTGTCTCGTGTGCTTGAGAGGCACAAACTTGTGTGCATGAAGGCTGTGCCACGATGAGCCCAGGGAAAGCATTAGTCTTAGACTCAAAGAAACATTTTGGTTGGAAAAGCCCTCCAAAGTCAAGTCCAGCCATTCCCCCAGCACTGCCAAGGCCACCACTAAACCATGTCCCCAGGTGCCACATGCACACATCTTGCTGATATCTGTTTATCTCCAATAAAGCCCTGTCTTACACTGTGAGGAACAAACTTCAGGGATACTAACTTAGAAGGAAAAACTGCCTGGCAGGGTCCAAAATCCAGAGTGTTGATAAACCAGAGAGAGGTCAGAGGTTGGAGAATGATTAAAAGACTGAAAACCACACAACATCTTGAGAGCTCCGAGGGCTCAGTTTATCAAAGTCAGGGTTACAGGGTGACGTGACCTCCTGTAAGAGCTTGCAGGAGGATTAGGGGATGGTGAGGAAGCGCTCCCAGGTTCCTGTGCTCCCAAAAGAGGCGTGGCAGGGCACCAGGGCTGAAGTCAGATAAATCCAGGGAAGAAGCACGGTGCCAAGGCTGAGCAGGCAGAGCTGGTTACCACCAGGGTCTGGATCTCTGGCCCTCATCAGTGACCACCTGAGAGGTGATGATTTACCATGGGCTGGGCCAGACCACAGCACGGCAGCCAAGGATCCATGGCCAGGGTCCGTCCGTGCCGCTGGCAGCCGGCACCACCACTCATTGCTATGGGAAGTGCCCAGGCAGCTTTGAGCACTCACCTGGCAGAAGACGACAGCAGGGTCACGAAGCCATTTGCCTCTGGCTCCCTCTTTCCTAGGATGGTGGGTGACGTATCTCGCTGGAGCTTTCCTCCCCAGCCTAGGCACAGCAGGGCTGCAGGGAAGCAGATGGGAGTTAAGAGCCCAGTTCCCAGGGAAGTGCAGTGAAATTTGTCTTTGTTATTCCCCTAAGGCTTTTGGCAGATCTCAGCCAGAGGAATTGTTATTGCAGGAAGCTGCTTGGCTGAGAAGCTCGTATTGAGCCCAGGGATGGGGACAGGCCCCTCTCCAGTAGGAAAGTCCTTCCCTCATCCCTGTTTCCCCCTCACAGACGCTCCTCCGTGACGGCAAGAGGGAGAGCATCATGAGCACCCTGTTCATCGCCCCCTCCGACATCGAGAACGGGGAGAGCATCGTGTGCCGTGCCACCAACAAAGCCATTCCCAGCGGGAAGGAGACTTCTGTCACCATTGACATCCAGCGTGAGTACACGGCCGGCTGAGCCACCTCTGGCTGCTGGGGGATCCTGGCCTCTCTCTGCCCTCTCCATCGCTGCCCCAGGGCTGTCCGCAGGGCTCTGACTCCAGTCAGGAGCAGCATGCTGGGACTGGGGTTTTCTCTTTACTGGGATTTACTGGTGTATCGACAGAGTGAAGTCACAGCTGGGAGATTTCATGTCCCTGGAGCTCCCTCGGGCACCGAGGAGCGCCCACACTACAGGGATATCCTGCTTCCCATGTGTCCATGGATTTGAGCAAACTCCACCAGCTGCCATGCTCTGGGTGGCCCAACTGTGCCCTGATCCAAGCCCTCGGGGGTCTTTGGAGCAGGGATGGATCCCAGGGGGTTTTGGGTGAGCAAGCAACATCCCTGGGCATGGCCAGTAGCAGAGATAAGTCCCATTAGGATTTCTGGTGCAGAATCGTGTGTTTGCAGACTTACAGGCAGTTCAGTGATACGTTTTTTGTGAGACACCTGATCGGGACAGTGTCCCTCCCATGACACAAAGCCAGCGCCAGTCACCCCCTCAGGGGACAGGGCTCTGTTCAGAGCTGTACCATTCACCCTTTACTGTAAATCCACAGAGCAAAATCTGCCATCCTCCAAACGTCACATTTCACAGGCCTCTTCCCTCCTCCTCTGCAGTTGCTCTCGGGCTCCTCCTGATCTCTTCCAGCCAGGCTCCATTCACACACCCAGTTCCTGCAGCTGTATTTACCCACGACTTGCAAAAGCAGGGTGTTCAATATTAGCATGCCAGCTGCTTTCCAGAGACCAATTAAAACTGGCAAACTCAACTGAACAAACTCAAGCGCAGCAGAAAATTCACCATTTAAGACTTCCAGCTTTTGCTGCCGGAAGATTACCAGGCTCTTGGGTCGCTGGCTGCATGTCCTGACAGAACTGGGCAGATAAAATGAGATAATAGCTTGGGTTATTTCACAGCCAGCAAACAGCTACAATAGCTGGAGACACACTCACACAAACAACACGGAGCGGAGACATCATTACACCGGGCAGTACAGTGTGGGCTGGAGACGTGAGCTGAATCCCCGAGCCACGTGGAATCTGCTTGGGAAAGAGAAAAACCTGATGAAGAACACCAATTTCCACTCTGAGCTATTAAATACTCCATGCTGTGAATATAATAACAATAATATTCTACCAAGCTACTAAAAGTATGTTGTTCTTAATGGGGGCTAATGAGGATATCAATTTCCCGAAGCTGGATGGGTGATGGGATAGAAAAATACTAAGATGGATTAACCAAGCTGAGGTGGGATGGATTTTGACTCGGATGCAAAAGCCTGCTCTAGCTGCATCTAGTAACAGAATTGTTAAGGTGGAAAAGACCTCTAGGATCATCAAGTGCAACTGTTAACCCAGCTTTAGCTCATGAGGTTTCACTCCCAGCCTTGTAGACAGCCAGCTGCATTCACTTTGCGAGGAGCTAAAGGTGCTTTTCCTGAGCAAAAAATATCTGGGCCACTCGCTTTTCCCTAGGGAATTGTTCTGGAAAGTCCTGCTTGTGCTTCTTCTTCTAATATCTAGCAGAGAAGCAGCACCTTGGGGAGAGAAAGGAGTGGTTTCTGCAAGAATAAAGAAAAGCAGGCAGCAGTTGTTGGCTGGGGAGCTCTTCCCAACCTGGCATGAGCTTCTGCATCCCCCTGGACCCTGCACTCTCCACCTCCAGCAGTGGAGCAGTGGAGGTTGAATTCACACCACAGCAAACATCACCCAGCTGCATGGTTTGAGAGATGGCCTTGCAAAATAATCCCAGGGAACCAAAAATAATCCTTCCCAGGAAGCAGCAGCCTGGTAAATCACTCCTACTGCTTTCTTTCATTTTCTTCTGCAACTCAAAAGAGCATCAGCAATGCTCCCAGGCAGCAGAGAAACGCCAGGATGGAGGTTATTCCTAGGAAGGGAAGAGAGTGGGAGAGATTATCCTCTTTCAGCTGATGGAAAGTTGAAGTTGGGCTCCCATCAATCTCATGCCTGACCATCATAGCAGCAATGAAAGAGCTGAGTCATAAAACCCTCCCCTTCCAAACAGAAAAAAGGGGGGGTTGTTGGAAAGAGCTGGAAAAAGCCCCAGTGCAGGGTCTGTAATGGAAACACTAAGCGGCTCCAGCTGGAACATCTGTTCAATGTGATTTCCGTTCCACCAGCCACATCAAAGTCAGCCTCCTGTGAGTTATGCGTCGAACATCACAAGTGGGATTAAAATCATGTTTAATAGTTTGATATGCCATAAACTATTTATACTGCAGGAGCCCAGTGGCTCCATGGAAATGCACACCCGGCGTGCCGGGATGGGGAGGAGCAGGGTTATTGCTTATCCAAAGCCATTGCTCCAAGCCTCTGCACACACATGTGCAGTTGCTCATTTTTACACCTTTTTTTTGTCATGGAAAGAAGGGATTTGGCTGCATCTGTATGTTTTTGCAGGAGGTGGGAGGAGGAGAAGGAAGGTGGAGGGTGATGAGGGGCACATCGCTGTGCTGGAGGGTCTCCTGCTGCGTTTATCCTTGGAGCTTTGCAGTGTTTGATTCCCGTCTGTGCTTCCCACTGGGGAGTGGAAAGCCCAGAGCTGAAGTGGCATCTTAGCCTCAGTGAAGAGGTTTGGAAGGGCTCATCCGCAGGGGAGAGGAGCACGGAGGGGGATCTGCACCTGGCAGGGCAAGTGCCAGCACAGTGCCCGCAGCCCACGGAGCTCAGCCTGCGGCCATTCCCGACGTGCTGAGCGGGAACAGTGGGAGCTGAGAGGTTTCCGAGGTGCTTCCCGGGCTGCAGGGCTGGTGAGGAATGGTGCCGGTCCCGGTGCCGGTCCCGGTGCCGGTCCCGGTGCCGGTCCCGGTGCCGGTCCCGGTGCCGGTCCCGGTGCCGGTCCCGGTGCCGGTCCCGGTGAGACGCGGTACCTGCACGAGCACTCACACCCTCTCCTCTCCCCGCCTGTGGGCTGGCTCTATCTCATTCCATCATTCAAATTCATTACAAGAAGCCAGGCAGGAATTATAATTGTAACCGAGCGGAATTACATCCTGATGAGCTACAATTTGTGTCTTTTTTGCCTTTAAAATGCCCCGAAACACACTGGCACACACAAGCCCACGCTATCCGCGGCACCCGCAATACTCGAAAGCCCGATCCCGTTTCTGAAAGGCGAGATCAAAGAATTTAATTCATTTCCTTTGCTTTTTTTTTGTTTTGTCTTTTTAATTTATTTTTTATTGTTATTTTGAGTGCGGGAGGGAGCCGGGCTCATTTTAATACAAAGAGGCTCCTCTGTAAATCGTAGGCACAGCTCCTAACCCATCAAACAATGGGGAAGCTACTAAAGAGAAGTGTGATTCATACTTAACAAAGGAAGGTGATTAGCTGTTGTTGTCTAACAATAGGGAAGTGTCAGGATGCCTGGGAATGAATTAGGAGCCCGCTATACATCTCTGGGCTGCTATGTCAGGGAAGCTCATTTATATTCCCAACTGCGCCCATCTTTATTGTCATTTGAATTGCACATTTTAAAATGAAATTAGGGTAAATTGAAAATACCTATAATTTCCCCGTCATAATTTCCCATCAGGAAGGCAGGTGGCTTTGCTCATAACGAAGCCAGGCTCCGGCTGGGTAAATACCACGGGGTGGAGGAGAAGGAGGCACTGGAGCGCCGCCGGGACTCCGCCTTCCCTTCTCCCCTCCCGCCCAGCCAAGGTCACTGCCGAGGCCACCTCCGAGACTCCGCTTCCCTCCCCAAGCTGCTGACCTTGCACCTCGCAGGCTTGGAGTAACACGGGGTTGCTTTGGATGCTGTTCCCACACCAGTATGCCCAGTTGGAGCCCCCTCCCTCCAGCAAAGGCGCTGAGCAGCTGCCAGAGCCAGGTCACTCCAGCAGGACCCTGACTTGTGTACAGCAGAGGGAGAGGCCGGCAGGGAAACTTCCATCCCTGTTAGACACAAGGACACTCCTGGGGCTTGGTTGGAGCCGTGGCCCCACAGCATCCCCTCAAGCAGGAGCTCGAGCACTGGGCCGTGTCCAGCCCTGCAGCGCTGACCCCACAGCCCAGCCCCGGGCTCCGGGATGCCCCAGCACACCCGAGGCCAAGGCAGGTGCCCTGGACCAGGGGGTACCACCCAGCTTCTCTGCCCCCCCACCCTGTCAGCTGCAGCCTTTCCCCATTTTCCAGCTGGGAAGGACATTGCTGAGACACTTGGAAGAGCAGAGAGGCAGCAGGTACAGCTGAATACGTAACATATTCTATTTTAGGATGTATTTTTGCATATGTGCAGCAGACTCCACCTCAAGGGCAGGAGAGCCCCTCAGCTGGGTCGAGTGAGGTCTCGTGCTTAAAACCTAAAGCTGAAGGCCTGACACCACCTCAGTCATCATGAAAAATTAAAACAGCTTTGGATATTCTTCATCTAAACATTTCACCCATTTCCCACTTGCTTTCATCGGTTCTCTCCTAAATTTTATTTGCTGCTGAAGCATTTAGATGCTTCTCATGTGAAAAGAAGGAGAGAAAGTGAGGAGCAGTTGGAAGGCTGGAGCAGCCTGTGACACCAGTAAGGCCCTGGCAGAGATGATTAGGCTGATGAAAGAGCAGAAATGCCACTTTAAAGTTAGAGGATAGACAAAAGATCATTGTTACACAGCGAGATATTAAACTGGAGTGTCTCAAAGCAGGCGAGTTTATGTCCTTAAATGAGAATCAGAGCCAGCAGTCACATTTTCCAAGTGCAATGTTACATCAAATGGTGTCTGTGGCTCCTCTTCCTGTCTTAGTCTGAAGCCCTTCAAGAGAAGAGCAGCGTTCATGGCATCAGCCTGTCTGACAATCGTTATATGGCTTTAAACTGAAAAAAGGCTTCCCACTGCCAGAGGGCAGGGTTAGATGAGATTTCTGGAAGAGATTCTTCCCTGTGAGGCTGGTGAGGCCCTGGCACGTGTTGTCCAGAGAAGCTGGAAGTGTCCAAGACCAGGTTGGATGAGACTTGGAGCAACCTGGTCTAGTGGAAGGTGTCCCTGCCCGTGGCAGGGGGTGGAATTGGATGATCTTTAAGGTCCCTTCCAACCCAAACCATTCTGGGATTCTGTGATATCACAGCATCAAGGACTCTCAGTGCTTTTGCCAGGCTTTCTTACAGCCAAATTTTGCCTCGTAGCCTGAGAACCTGGCAGGCAGCAGGCGGGGGGGTGCTGCACCGTGACCTTGGGTTGCTCATGGGCCTGTCTCCCTTTGCAGACCCCCCCCTGGTGAACCTGTCCGTGGAGCCGCAGCCGGTGCTAGAGGACAACACTGTGAAGTTCCACTGCTCTGCCAAGGCCAACCCTGCTGTCACCCAGTACAGGTAAGGTGGCACTCTTGGCACCCCTGGCACCTCGGTCCAGCCCTCTGCTGAGAGCATCTCGCCTTCCCCCTGCAACACTTCCCCTCCAGGTGACCCAAAAGAGCTCAGCACCTCTGGCTGTGGTTTCTGGTGGCCGTTCCACCTCCTCCCGTGTTTCTCACTGCTGGGTGCTCACTGTGGCTCATCCCCACGGCCTCTGCTGTCCCCAGCCGAGGGATGCGATGGCTGGAGCCAGCCCCTCATCCCTGCTGTGGCAGGGTCCCTATCCCACACCCCCACTCCGGCAGCTCCCCGGTGCTGCTCTGGCCGTGATGATGCTGTTGCACGTTGAGAGGCTCTGCTTTTGTGTCTGCCACGTTCTGCTGCATGCAACAGCTCCTCGGTCAGGGGTTCACTGGCGCTTGGAGTGGATTAAGAGGCCTGGCACCGAGCTGGCAGAGCCATCTGTTTGGGGACATCGCAAGCAATGCACGCCAACTGAAAAGTCTATTATGGGAAAATTCCTCTCCTTTTTTTGCCCACTTTTTTATGATTCGAAGAAAGCAGCTCTATTGCCATCTCCATGTAACCCTTAAGCAACCACCATAAGCCTCTCTGTGCCCAGCATGGCGGAGCTGAGCTTGGGAGGAGCCAGAGCAAAGGTGCAGGCACTGGAGATGTGGGGAGACACAGGGGATGGGATCTACTTGAGTGGGACATCCTCCCTGAATGGGTGGGGTCATCACTGCTCGGCATGGTCTGCAGTGCCCCTGCACTGGCCATGGTGAGCTCGGAGCAGGGCACAGGTGGTTGAGGAGATTTGGAGCAGGAGGAAATGCTTGTTGCTGAGAGAGGTCTGGGGTGCAAGTGGTGCATGGGGTCCCTGCCAGCCCCGAGCCTCCCTGGGTCCTCTCTTCTCTCTGATGCCCAGGGACAGGACCTGAGAGAACAGCTGGAGCTGTGCCAGGGGAGGTTTAGGTTGCATTTCAGGGAAAGGTTCTTCCCCCAGAGGGTGCTGGGCACTGCCCAGGCTCCCCAGGGAATGGGCACAGCCCCGAGGCTGCCAGAGCTCCAGGAGCGTTTGGACAGCGCTGCCAGGGATGCCCAGGGTGGGATTGTTGGGGTGTCTGTGCAGGGCCAGGGGTTGGACTGGATGATCCTGGTGGATGCCTCCCAGCTCAGGAGATTCTGTGGTTCTGTGAGTGCTCATCCAGGGACTGACGAGCAGGACTCCGAGCACAGCCAGACCCTGCTCACCGTGTCACGTCCAGTCGGTCACTGCAGGAGAGCAGATGCTCTGCACTGAGCAGTCGCTGCCATGGGCCCTTGGCTTTGGGCATGAGGGCTCCTGCATCAGAAAACACCCCTCCTCTCACAGGTTTTTTTTGTCTAAGCAGACAAAATATGGGTATGGAAAGCGGGGCAGGCTGTCAGCACACTTTGGGAGAAAAGAGCATTGTGTAGCCAGGTACATCCCTGTCCTGCCTCATCCATCAGCCACTCATCCCTCCTGCCTGGAAGGCCTGAGCGTGCACACACAGGCTCACCATCCATTCTGGCTCTGCAGAACCGTCCATGGATAATAACAGAGGAGGCACCTCTGGGGACAGGTTACCACGACCCCCCCCGTTAGGCTCGTACAGCTTAATTAGTACAATCGAGTTTCCTGGTAGGAGCGATTCCTTCCAGCTGAATATCAGCACAACAAAGCAATAATTGTGTTCCTGGTTACACAGAAGAGTTATTAATTCGAGAAGTCAATTAATGTCAAAGATACAAATAGCTCTGGTTTCATATTTACAGCTGGTAGGAAAACAAAATGTGTGGCAGGCTGGGTGAAGGACCCACGTGGTTTTACCCCAGGATTAATTCTGGTACGGTCCAAGGCAAAGCAACCATCTCTGGTCAAGGAACCAGACAGTGGGAAGACCCTGGCAAAACTTCTGCTCCATCACCCTGATTCTCACCAAAGAGACCTTCCACATCATCCCTGAACCCAGCTGGGCTGATCCCTTGTGCACTGGAGCAGCCTGCAAGGCTCCAGTCTAGGGTTTCCACTTCCTTGGACAGGGACTTTGGACAAGGGAGAATGGCTTCCCACTGCCAGAGTGCAGGGTTAGATGGGATATTGGGAAGAAATTCTTCCCTGTGAGGGGGGGGAGGCCCTGGCACAGGGTGCCCAGAGCAGCTGTGGCTGCCCCTGGATCCCTGGAAGTGTCCAATGCCAGGTTGGACAGGGCTTGGAGCAGTCTGGGACACGGGAAGGTGTCCCTGCCCATGGCAGGGGGTTGAACAGGAAGAGCTTTAAGGTTCCTTCCAGCCCAAACCATTTTGGCGTTCTGTGATTCCTCTTGCCTGTATCCACCCTTTGGATCCATGCCCAAGCCAGCTTGGGTTCTCTTCTCCACCAAGCAGAGGTGGACCAAACGATTTTCTCCCATCTTCATTGCCACCTCGGTAGTGCAGGGCTTTGCTGTCCCCTCTGGCTGCAAATGCCACCCTCTACCCTCTTCCTTCCTTCTCACCCATCCCAAGGCCTCGGGTCTTGTCCCCCTTCCTGTTCCCTGAGCCTCCAGGTTTCTACTTCGCTGCAAATGGCTTTGGGATTCATTTCATGATGGATTTTACTCTTAAAATTAATTGCATGTTTTTTCAGGCTATGCTTTGCCATAAAAAGGGGTTTGGGCAGGGAAAAAAAGAGGCATGACAAATTCAAGCACTTTGGGTTTTTCATTTCTTGAGTTGCCTTAACATGTAAACTTCACACGAGGCTTTTTCCCTACCACTGTGACAAGCAAACAGGACTCAGCAGCGCTCGCTGGGGCTGTTTTCTGCTTAATGGCTCTGATTGATGGAGGGGGGATTTGTTTCCCTTCCATAAGATCCCAAAGCTCTTCACTATGTAAAGGTGGCAGATGTTTCAGCACTGAAGCTTGGAGCCCTCTGGAGCAGGACATCTGAGCAAGGAGCCCCCTGCACCTCGACACTGGTGAGGAGAGAAGGACGGGACGTGTAAAGCCCCAGGACTGAGACATCTGGAGGTTTGAGAAGGCAGAACATGAGCTCGGTGCCATCCCCAGGGTCACTCAGGACCCCAGCACTGGTGAAAATGAACTTATTCTGCCTTAAGAAAAACCAATAGAAAATGGGATTTTTTTTCTCCTCGGGCAAGGACTACTCTGATATATCTCCTGTGGCTTCCCTCATGCTTGGACAGAGATCCCAAATCTTCAGCCAATATTTATTTTTAAATCCCCCCAATATGTTTATCAGTAAATAACTCTGAACACAAAGGAAGAATGTTTAAACAACCTAAATCCCCTTTTGTGGGCATAAATCCACAGCCAGCTCCGCAGGGCCATCCCTGCTACCAACACACCAGCAAGCTGTCACCTTGCTGGAATTTTTGAGGAGCCATAGGTTTTGCATTGGGTTTGTATCCCAGTTTTTCTGCCTGGGAAAAGCACACGAGGTCGAATATTTGACCCATAGATGTTCCCTTGGGAAGCATCCATGAACTGGGCTTTTTGTTTGGATGAGGCCGCTAAACCACCCCTGTGGTCCTGCCCACCCAAGATTTTAAGCCCAGACCTGTTGTTCTCTTAGTTAGGAGGGCAAGGGAAAAGAAAGAAAATTCAACCCAATTCCCCAGGAAACAAAAATCCCCCTCTGCCCCTACAGAGCACATAAGTTTGATGAAATTGAGTCAGCTGCTTTTTCTTTCCTTAGGAAGTTTTCTTTGTGCTCTCTTATATAATCACACACAGGTGGATTTTAATGCAAGGAAAACCTGGTTGGAAAAAAGACTTCGGAGCAATCCACTCCCAGAGCCAGAGTGGAAAGTTACAGCCTGCACCATGTCTTCTCTTCTGAAGGCAGAGGGTTAATGGCATTTTCTCAAAACTGACAGATTTTCACAAAATCTTTGGCCTCAGTGGCATTTTCTAAGTCAGAATCCCTCTTCCTTAAAATCTGCTGGCATCTCATGATGTTGGGAAGCAGGCAGGGCTGGGGCAGGCTGTCCTGTGCTGGAGGCAAAGCTCCTCTGCTCCTTTCCTTAGCTGAGGACGCTGGAGCTGAAATCCCAGCCCTCCTCCCTCGCTGGCAGCAGCCATTTCCTGACAAGGAGCAGCTTTTTCCCCAGGGAGGTTTGTTTGCCCACGATGTCACCTGGGCTGTCACTCGCTTTTGGACACGGGACAGGCCAGTGTCACCAAAAGCAAGTGGAGGGAGTCAGGCAGAGGCTGGTGAGGTGTCACAGCGATCCTGAGCAGGGGGTTCTGGCACAGGGGTGAATTAACCCTCTGGCAGCAGCAGTTTGCTCATTTGGATGTTTTCCCTCTTACCGTATAAAGCAGGCTTTGCACAGACACATCCTACAGCTTCTGTAGGGTCTTGTACCCCGTCTGGCCTGGGTTTATCCCACCTCTGTCTGGGCGCAGGTTCCCTTTGGAGCCGAAGAACAGCTCAGCCCACCAAACAGCTCCTTGGCGTTGCCAGTGCAGCATCCTCCACTTGGAAAAGGCTCAAGGGGACCTGGGCTCCTCGGCAGCACTTCCATGGATGTGTCCCTGTCTGCTTTAGCACCATGGGCATGGGGCTGGAAGCCCAAAGAGGCTCCCTGGTGCCCCAAGGGTGGCAGGGGACCACACTAACCTTTCCTCTCCCCCTGTCTTGAGCCACTGCCAGCCTCTGCCAGCCCCTTTGCTGGCAGAGCATCCCGGTGCCAGGCTGGAGCAGCAAACGGCTCCGGCGGGCAGCCGGCACGTGTGGGCACATCCCACCTCAACAACCCTCCTCCCACGCGCCTCTGCTGCTTCCTGGACAGGTCTGGGATGGGGAAGGGGGAGTTTGGGAATTTACTGGCTTTCTTTTGCTGCAAGCAAACGGGCAGGAAAGGGAAAGGGAGAGTAATTAGCTGTCGCCATTGTTCTGCCACCTGCGATGGCGGGTAAAATTAATGGAAAGCAACAGAAGTCGGGGCTACGTGAACTGACTCCCAACCAGGGCTCCTCTTTGCTCCCTTCAGATCTCTCTATTTGCCAATCTTCTCGTGGCTTTTGATGTCTGTTGTGTGTCTGTGGGGTGTTTTTTTGCTGTTATTATTTATCACTCGCAGTAAGAAAGAGAATCTTTAAAGTGGCAGAAGAAAATGGGAAGGTTTAATATTGCAGGAGGCAGAGTCCCTGAGCCTTTCGGGCTCCTCGGCTGATGATTATTTTTGCGGAGCAATGGCGAGTTGGTGCAGGCAGGGCAGTGATACAAATCTCATTCTGTGCATCCACACAGAGCTCTCGCCCCCAGGGCTGGCAGAGACCTTTGCAAATAATGTTATCTTTGGAGGCAGAGGGGGACATGTGGGGCCACCCTCCAGCAGCAGCTGCCGTTCTGGGGACCATTGCAGTTCCAAAGAAAGGTGTGGGCCTGACAGACAGACACATAGACATAGCTGGGACGAGGGAGACATCCCTCCCAGCTGCTGCAAGGTGCTGAGCACGGCGGCTGTGAGCAACGCACAGCTCTTCATAGCTGAGGGATGTTGCAGGAGGTGCAGCCAGTGCTGCAGCAGGAGCAGAGGTCAGGAGGAGCTGGGGGGCATTTATTTATCAGCCACCCAAGGTGCTGCCCCACTTCTTCCCATCCCACGGCCAAAGAGGGATCACATCAGGTGCAGTCCAAGCAAGCCCCACCCACCCTTGCTGGGCTGAAGCCCAGGGTGCCGCCTGCCCAGATCCTCCTGCATCAGCCACTTTGTGAGTGGCAGCTGCAGCTCAGGGCTTGAACCCCACCATCCCCCTGGTCATGCTGTGCCCAGCTCAGAGCCATCCCACAGCATCCCCCTGTCCTCACCTCCACGTGCTTCCCCCCAGAGCACTGTTTGTTTGTTTGTTTGTTGGCTCAGTGAGCTCAGTGAGCTCGGGCGGCAGGAAAGCCCTTGCTCAGTAAATACTGTTTTATCTCTGAACAGCAGCTCACTGTCACTCATCAAATATTAATCCGAACTCAACTGCTTCTTAACGAGGTTTTCTTTAAAGGCGTTGGAGCTCGAACACACCTGGTGGGAGGCAGTGTCCTGGCTTCCCCCTGGCTTTGCCCAGGGAAGACAAAGGGACAACAACCGGGAAGAGATCCCTGGTCCTGTTCCTCCAGCCTTCTCCACGGGGCAGGCATTTCCCACCCAGCTTTAGGAAAACAAGTGGATGAAGATCCTAAGTGCCTTTGGTAGATCTGGTGTCCCCAAGGATCGTACATGCCCAGGTACAGGTTTGGGGTGTTTTGGCTGCTGGCTTCAGAGAGAAAAGTGGCAGATTTTTGTGGGCTCAGGTAGATACAGAAAAATTTTACCTGATATCAAGGAGCAGTGAGAGAGAAAGAGAAAATCACAATGTGCATGAGCTGTGCTTTGGCCTGCCTGCCTTATACTGTGCATCTTGGAGGCATTCCTCCCACAGGGACACATTCCCACAGTTTGTTTGAACAAACCTGGGGAGAAGTTCAAACTCCACAGGGCTTTGCTGCTCTTTACCCTTTGAGCCTTGTCTGCACCTTTTGGGGACCTGCTGGCATCTCACCAGATTTATTCATGAGACACCTCAGCTCCCACGGGGGAGTCAAGTTCTCCAAGAGCACGTGCCCCATGTCCTGCTGGAAACAGCTTGGAAGTTTGCTCAGACACTTGAACCAGCTCCCTCGTGGCTCAGCATTGCTTTGGTGCCTGGCAAAGAGCAGGAAAAGCAGCAGAAAACTGGGAGAGCCTTATCAAAGGGATGGGGAATGGAGGAGGGAATGAGCAGCTGGCCAGCCTTTGCTTGGCTTGGCAGAATCATTGCACTTTCACAGCCCCAGTGGACGTGGCTGGGTGGACCAACTCACTGCCAGGAGCGCATCCGTTATCAGTCAGTCATGGGCCCGACACACAGACCCAGCTTCTCCAAAACAAATCCCAAGGAAAGAGCCAAGAGACATTCCCTGCTGTCCCTGAGTGGTTGGTTACAGCAGAGGGGGAAGCCCAGAGTGAAGGTCAGCGAGTCATGGAATCACAGAATCAATTAGGTTGGAAAAACCCTCTAAAATCATTGAATCCAACTGTTACCCCTGCACTTCCAAGGCCACCACTAACCCATGTCCCCAAGTGCCACATCCACACATCTTTTAAATTCCTCCAGGGACGGGAACCCTACCACTGTCCTGGGCAGTCTGTTTTAATGTCTGACCCACATTTTAGTGAAGAAATGTCTCCCAATATCCAATCTAATCCTCCCTTGATGAAATTTGAGGCTGTTTCCACTTGTCCCACATCACTGATTCACATGGAGAACCCAAGGATTCCCATCCCTAATTCCTCACGCTCACTGCCCAGGGAGCAGACCTGTTTGGATGGGGACCCCCATGCCAGAGGTCTGCTCCAGGGATGCAGCCTCAGCAGCATAAAAGAGAAAGTGAAATAAAACTGCCTCCCACATCCAGGCAGTGAGGAGAGCTGGGCTCGTAGATGGGTGCACCCTGTTTCATCTGAGCATGAGGAAGCCACATCTACAATAGAGTCAAGGAATTCAGGTCTTAGGGAAGGAAGGGCCACGGGAATTGTTTGCTGCTGCCAGGTCAGGTGAGCAAAAGGACAAATCACCCCAGACAGTGGGAGCAAGATGTCTTTGTTCCAGCTGGATTTCCATTGCTCCTTTGCTTGTTCAGTAAAGCTTCTGGATGTGCACAGGTCCCTGTTCCTGGGTGAAAAGCCAAGGAAAGGCAAATCTGGAGTTTAACACCCTTTCACGACCCCAGAGTTGTCCCTGCCTCTTCCATTGGGCTGAATATATTCACAGATCCATAGGCTGTAAAGGCCAGAAGGGATTATTGGATCGTGGGAAGCTGATGCAGAGATTCAGGGCAATCATTTCATTGGCAACTTTTGAGTGAGAAGTGGCAAACGATCCATTTAATGGGCACTGCCTCCAGCCAAGCCACAGCAGGGGCCGTTTTCCCTCTTCTGGCACTATAAAACCTGGATATATTGTAATATGCAATTCTGATGGCTTTGAAAAGTGTCTCCTGGGAGTTGGTGTGTTTTTGTGTTCCTTGCTTTCCTCTGCCCGTTCATGGAAGGCCCAGGATAAAAGTGACCAACCCCTCGTGCCCTGCATTCCCAGAGCTTCTGATCACCGAGACCAGACTGGCCCAGTCTCTGCCAGGGAAGGGGGATCTGCCCTATTAACTCTTATTAAATTACAAACACGTTTCTCTTAACATTTAAAAGGGACTGTCAAGGGTTTGAAATGCTGCAGGGCCCCGGTGACTGCAGACAAGGTGTGGAGTCTGTGGGTGCGTGGGCACGTTCCTCCACATCCATTGCACTCAGTGTCCCACTCAGAGGAAAATCACCCAGACTTCTCCTCTGGGGACTGCGCGGGGACCTGTTCAAGGCTGGGTTGGATGGGGCTTGGAGCAGCTTGGTCTAGTGGAAGGCATTGGAATGAGATGAGCATTAAGGTCCTTTCCCACCCAAACTATTCTGGGATTCTATGGTCTGGGGCAGCCCCACAAGAGCTTCTGCAGAGTGTCAGGGGTCCCAGAAGGCTGCAGAGGGACGAGGTGGGGAGCAGCTCAACAAATGGTCCAGACCAGAGGCGTTTCAGCATCTTCAAATGGAATGGTCACTTTGGCTTTGCTGCCATTTCTTGGCACACTTTGGACCTTCTCCCCCCCAACCAGCTCCCTCCTCCAGTCCAGCTTGGGAAAGTTCTCATTTATGCCAGTGTGCAGTTTTTGTTGCTTTCCTCCCCCCGCTCCCATCTGCTCCCTCCCGCTCCGATGGCCGAGGCTGCCGTCTGTCCAGCGGCAGGACGCTGTGAGTCCATATGTTGTCCCTCGGCAGGGCTGTCACCTCTCCTGCTGCCTCCCGCAGCCAAACTTGGCAGGGGAGGGAAGAGAAGCTGGAGTGGGGAAGGGGCCTGCAGGCATTTCACAGCAGTAACAGAATAAATCTAATTTATAGACATAGCAAAATGCAGCTAAAGCGGGAGTTGAAATAAATGCAAAGCACACCGAGGTCTCAAGTTATCGGCACTGTAACATTTTTCCTGACTATCTCTGTTTTCCTGCCTGGGTTTGTCTTTGTAGCTTCCTCCCAGACAACTGGACCTTTGCTCTGAAGTGAAAATGAAAGCTGGGGAAAAAAAAATAATAACAGGAAATGAATTCTTCAGATCTCCTTCGTGATGCATCAGCCCCATCTGCCAGCTCCCTGTGACAGGGAGCAGAGCATGGCTGGGTGGCAGGTGGAGAGACAGGCTTTAAAAAAAGGAAATAAAGTAAAATAAAAGGCACAACTATCCCTGCAGCTGGGAAGTGAGCCTGGGCTGCTGGGGGGGCTCTGCCAAGGCACAGAGCTCCAGGTGAGACTGGGAAGACAGGGCTGGAAGAGCCTTCGCTCATGGAGGTGTGAGGACAGGGAGATTTGTCTTCCCATTCCCTGGCTTGTCAAGGTAATGGGAACAAGCAGGTGGGAGATGTTCGGAGGCAGCTTGAACTAATTAGGAGAGAGCGTAGAGGAGAGAGAGTCTGATGGAGGGGGGGAAAGGGGGGGTAAAGGAAAACGCTTTGTACTGGTGAGCACCATCCCTGATGTGGAGATGATGAAAGGTACCAAAGCACAGAGTGTTGGAGCAGCCAGCCCTAACTGGGTCTGGATGGAGCCTCTCCGATGGAGGGGGCTGCCAGAGGGGGTTGGGTGTTCCAGGAGAGCTCACAGAAACATGGGGTGCCCCATGGTGGTGTTCATCACCATCCCAGCCAGGACCACCGGCATCCCAGGGGTTGGCAGCATCATGAGTTTTCCAAACTCTGCTCCAGCCCTTTCCCAGCGTTAGGGTGAACCTGTCTCCAAAGTAGCATCTCATTTCCAGCAGACCTTAGGGCTGTGGCTGTGTTTTCCCAGCCTTGTCAGTCACCCCTTGTTCAAGACTTGCTCCTGGAGCTGGGAATGTGATTCGGAAGGGAGCATCATTGCCTCCTCTGGCCAGATCTCCTCTCCCTTTGCAAGAAGTGGCAGCTTTTTGAGCCTAATTTAGCAGTCTTTAATCTGAGTTATTCCAAACCACACTTGCCACTTCCTTCATGTGTTCCTGCAGGATGATGGGCTGATTTCACAGAACGAAAAGCCTTAAGCAAATCTTGTCACACAAGAAAATTGATTTTTCAAAACTGACTTTTACAAGATTACTGGTGGTTTTTTTCCCCTCATCTTTCTTCTATATCATTCCCTTCCAGTCTCACGAGGTGGCTTCAGATCTAAGGAAATTAGAGATGCTGTGACTAAATTGAAAATGTAAAAATGGGGAGAAAGAGGGGGAAAAAAAGACACCCAGCACCTCCTCTGCTGCTGCCTCTGAAGGATACAGCTGCATGTGCTTGTGAAGGAGCAGAGCTGCCTCCTTGACCTCTCCCACTGCCGTAACATCGATGCCACGTCACAACAGAGTCTGTCCAAGGATTATGCCAGCACCTCACAGGGAACATCCCCTGATGGGCATTCCTTGGTGATCCCAAGCTAGATCACGGGGGGTTTTCATTCTCTCCCTCAATCTACACATATTATTTTATCTCTTGGAATTAAAAAAACAGTTTCCCCCTGCTGCTCAGTTCAGAGACATCTCAATGTGTTCTATTAAAAAAAAGAAGACAGAGGAAGAGTTGCCTTGAAGTTGTTTCAGACAGCTTAAAATATGCTAAGCTTTTGTGTTTCTGCCACATAAATAATGAATCCTCTTACAGCTTCTGAGTCAGGAAGGACGTTGATTTAAGAGGCCTTCAGCTCTGTTTGAGGCTTTTCTCTTTTTGTGCCAGAAAGGGAAGAATGTGACCAGGGACAAGCAAGGCGTGAAAGATGAAGCAGGGTGTGCAAGGAGGACGTGGGATAGGGACAGAGGTGGCACCCGCCACAGCCCTGCAGGAGTTTTTCTAAGGCATTTCACTTCTTGATTCCCTCTTTGCTCCTTTATTGCAGATTTTGGGGGCTAGAGGTGTGTTTAAATGGAGGACAAATCTGTGAGCATCTACTCCTGTCACTGTCTCTGCCCCAGTAAACCAGTGGGGATTTGGTGACTGCAGCAGCATCAGTTGTTCATTTGACCCATTCCCCAAGTGCCACCCTTGGAGACGTCTCTGCCAAAAGAGTGGTCAGGAGAGCTGCAAAATGCAGGCCAGGAGGCGTGGAAGGAGAATGGGAAAACCCAGTGGGTGCTGGTGTCCCACAGCAAACCCAGTGGGTCCCACATGCCCTCCAGGACCGCGTGTCCTGGTGACTTCCCCAGTAGCCATGACTGGACACTGGCAGTCAGAGGGCTCATCCTGCCGTAGATCAGCCGTTGGAATGTGGATCCACTGAGCTGGAGCTGGGAAGTCAGGCTGAGTTCATCAGGAAACAGCAAATCGAGGAGAAGCAAGGGACGAGCTGGCTCAGGCTGAGCTGGGGCAGGGGAGCCTTTCCTCCCCAAACCTGGGTGACAGTGGTACCTGTGCCGAGGACGTGCTGTGCACCCTGAGCATCCTCTCCACCTGGCGTAGAGTTATCTTGGCACAACTGTTTGGGGTACACAGCACCTACCCCTGCACACCCCATCCCACAGAGACCCCAAAGGAATTCTGGTCTCATCCAGCATGAGACTGGGGAGTAACCCTGTTCACTTCAGGTCTCAAAGATACCCTTGGCTTTCTGTGCTGGTCTAGAAGCTGCTGGCAAAGAGAAAAGGCAGGATGTTGGCTCTGGATTAGAAGGTTGTTTGTAAAGCATCAACCAGCATTTATTGCTCAGCTCCACTTTGTTACTGAAGTGGGTAGTGAAGAACTTCATGGTTGTTACTTGTGGAGATTTTTTTTCTTTTTTCTAAATGCTGTTTCGTGCTGTTTTATACAGAAGTCGATAGATAATCACAGAGCTCTTTGGGTCAGTCTGCTGTACCAGGACACAGCCACACTGGGTTGTTTTCCCATGACGTGGCTGAGAAGGGCGGAGTTGCACCAGGGTGTCAAGGGCATTCCAGAGGCTTGGGAGAAAAGAAGGACTTGACCATAATTTTGGGGATGGATGGATGGATGGATGGATGGATGGATGGATGGATGGATGGA
>VZTF01001311.1:1061737-1143039 GCA_013397755.1 Cnemophilus loriae
GATGGATGGATGAATGGATGGATGGACGGACGGCTGAGGGAGCTGGGGTTGTTTCAGCTGGCGAAAAGGAGGCTCAAGAGAGACTTTACTGCTCTCTACAGCTGCCTGAAAGGAGGTTGTAGTGAGGTGGGGGTTGGTTTCTTGTCTCAAGTAACAAGTAATAGGATAAGAACAAACAGCCTCACGTTGCACCAGCAGAGGTTTATATTGGATGTTAGGAACAATTTCTTCCCCGAAAAGGCTGAACAGCCCTGGCACAGTCTGCCCAGGACACTGGTGGAGCCATCCCTGGAGAGATTTGGGCGGTGTGTAGCTGAAGCACTTGGGGACGTGGGTTAGTGGTGGCCTTGGCAGTGCCAGGTAACGCCTGGACTTGATGATCTTGGAGGTCTTTTCCAAACTGAGCAGTTCTGCGATCCATGGATGAATTTCATACTGAAAACATGAACAGATCTTTTGGTGAACTCGTGACTTTATTGTAGTCCCCTGTGAGCTGCCTGTGTGTTTGCATTCGCACAGACGGAACGCACTCGGGATAGCTGCTCACACTCCAGCCAGCAGAAGCCCAAGTTCCTTACACAGAAATCCCTGCCCTTGGCATCTTCTGTGAGGAGATTCCCACAAAATGAGAGCTTAGCCCGTCTCACCCAGGGTGCCTCCTCCAGACTCAGCTGCCTCTGTTGATAATCCTAACATGAACCTGGTATCCTGTTGATAATCCTAATGTGAACCATCTGATCTAGACACAGTTGAGCCCTGAATAATTAACTGTTCTGGCAGGGCAGGCCAGGGAACCTGCCAGAGGAGGAGCTGTGCCTCACACCAACCTGAGGACGTGCCAGGAGTCGGACAGAGCACAAGGAACAAGCCTGAGCGATGGGATGGGAACAGTGGCTGTCATAGAGAAAGAGAGGCTTTAGGGTCACTTCTGGGGCTGGAAAGTCAGACAGAGCCGGCTCAGGCTGGTGGGCACCATTTTTGGTGGCCCAAAGCATTGCCTGGGCTGTTTGACATGTCCGAGGCTGGCCACCATCCTTGAAGAGTTAATATAAACCTGGCCCGAGGTCTGTCTCCTCTTGCCATGCCAGAGAGAGGGCAGACCCTCTCAAGCTACAGAGATAAACCACAAAGCCCTTGAAAACATCCCAAACTCAGGACCAGGTCACAGCCTCAGAGGAGCTTTAGGAGCCAGCCAAGAGAAAGAAAATCCTTGGAGAAGACCCAGACACCCAGCAACTCTCTGTTGCATGAGTTCCATGTGCAGAAAGGCACGAGCTGTTCCTGCCTGCTGTGCCAATCATTTCTGCTCTGAAATGTGTGGATTTGACAGCTCCAGTGATCTGGAACATGAGGTCCCAGCCCAGCACCACTTTCAAGATCCCCAAGCAGCAGATTTCTTATGCTGATGAAGATCTGTGAGTTTGTGTCTCCATTCACCATTGTCTTTTTCATGCCAACCTCAAAGGAATTGCACATCGAGGTGTAAAGTTGCAAAGGCCTTAAGCGCAGGTGGAAAATAAGAACTGGAGTACAGGGAAAGGCAAGTTCGAGCAGCTTCACAGCACTAAGATTCACTTTGCACTGAGGAAGAGGATAAACACAGCAGAGAATTAGCTCTTCAACATGCCAGCATCCATAAATCTGGCTAAAGACATTCTGCTACGGGGGTGGAGTGGGGCAGGAACACCCCAGAAAGGACTAATCCTGTTAAACGATTTGAGAAAACACAAGCCACGTGATGAAATTGGATTACCCAAAATAATAGTTAAGCTATTAGTCATGTCTGTTGTGTGGCGGGGTAAGTCAAGATGATGTAGGCAGGAAAAATGAAATGCAGCATCGCTGCCAGAGAGGTAAAAAACTCCCCGAGGAGAGGTGACACCTCCAAGCTCATCCAGGACTGGGGGGTGACTCACATCCCAGTATTTCCCCAGGATAAGCAGTTTTGGCAGCTGGCTGTCATAGTCTGAATGGTTTTAAACTTTCTCTACATACATTAAAATGAGGAATTTGATGTTCGTAATTTAACTTGGGGGAAAAAAGTACAATTTTCATGTGATTCCACAACTCTGGGGCCAAAGATTCTTAAATCCAAAGTCCCCTCCTTGGAGGGAAAAGGAGTTACTGTGAAACAGGGTGAATTTGTGAAAGGGGAGGGGCAGAAAAACATGCCTAGTGGCAAGAGAAGTGCCAAACAGGGATTAATGGGGACAGGTTTGCTGCCCAGCCCTGTCATGTGATGGGGTGGAGGAAGAGGGGGGATTTTAAACAGCGGGATTAAAACAGCACAACATCTAAAGCGTCTGCATTTGTTTTGATCTGTCAAGAAAACAGCTCGATTTGCAGAAGGAATCACCCAGTCCATGAAGTTTGATGCTTTCCCTTTGAAACAGTAACAGCTTTTCCAGCAGGGCCTCTCTGGTTTCCTTCCAGGGGAGGGACAAGGGTCCTTCCCAGCCCCTGGTGCAGGGAACGAGCCAGGTGGACACGGTGGGATGGGCTTTGGCCAACCCCTCCCTGCGGCGAAATCCGGTGTCCGTAATCCTGCCGGGTCTGCTCCGCGTGTGCTGCAGCGTGGGGGGAGCACATGCACCGGGCAGATTTTATTCCCCACCGTCCCCTGGCCAAGCCCAGCCCGTGGGCTCCGAGGCCTCTCCATGGCTCCGGAGCTCTGTGCACCAGCTGCAGTGCCGGGTTCATTGATTATCTGCACGGCTCATCAGCCCTCTCCGACTATTCCCCACGGTTGATCAGTCAAGTCATTGACAAGTTAACAGCTTTGTTTACTTCTCCCTCTCCCTTCTGCAGCCAATTTGTTCCGATCACTGTGCTAAGAGAAAGATTGTTTTGATTGGTCTCTCACCAATCAAAAAAATGAACCACGGCAGGTGCATGGACTGGTGACATGGCTTTGATTGTGTCATCTGGGAGAGAGAAACCTTCTCACCCCACTTCTTTCAGGTTCCTGTGCCTTGGTCAGCACGGACCTGACCCCAGGGTGTCCCTGATCTTCTCTCTTCCAGTGCCCCAATGCTCTCCTCACAGCTGAATTCTCACTGAACATCTTCAGGTGTGATTTGGGGAGCTCTAAGTAGCCCCTCATGGATTTTTCCCATCCACGGGACCTGCTGATGGCAAGGAGGAGATGCAAAACCCAGGCACTGCCCTTGAAGGCTGCAGCTGATGAGCAATCAGGCTCATCCCAGCCTCCTGGCTTGGCAGGAGGGGGAACACCAGAGCCAAGATGAGATGGAAAATCAAGCCAGAATTTTCCTCTGCAGTGAAGTGTTATTATTATCATCAAAATCCCAGAGTGTTTAAAAACAATCCAACCCCAGTAGCGGCAACTGGTGCGTTGTGGCGAGCGCAATCAGACACCAAACATGTCCTTATCAGGGGTAAAAGTCTGAAATTTGGGAAAAGGTTGCAATCTTTCCCCTTCTTTATTTGTTTTTTGAAAAAAAAAAAAACATATGGGAAAAAAATAGGTAGGAGGAGATGAACAAAGTTGGCATCTCTGCATCCGAGCTGTGGCATTTCCACCACTGGGACTTGAGGTTCACTTCGTGGTGGAGCCAAGATCTCTACAT
Source organism: Cnemophilus loriae (assembly GCA_013397755.1). NCBI lineage: Eukaryota > Metazoa > Chordata > Aves > Passeriformes > Corvidae > Cnemophilus > Cnemophilus loriae. Next base: position 1,065,328 of record VZTF01001311.1, read on the forward strand.
TGGGATAGAGAGGTCTGGGAAGAGGTCATCACTGCAGCAGCTGTGTGTGCATGGAGGTTTGTCAGGACGGGAGCTGGAGGCTTGGAAGCCTTTCCTTGAGTACAGTGGATACAATACACAAGGAAATACCTTTCCATGTGCTTTCTTCTCCTGTAGTCAGCACAGGTGAGGCCACATCTCAAATCCTGCGGCCAGTTTTGGGCCCCTCACTACAAAAAAAGACATTGAGGTGCTGGAGCGTGTCCAGAGACGGGAATGGAGCTGGGGAAGGGGCTGGAGCACCAGGAACTGCTGAGGGAGCTGGGAAAGGGGCTCAGCCTGGAGAAGAGGAGGCTCAGGGGGGACCTTCGTGCTCTGCACAACTCCCTGACAGGAGGGGGCAGCCAGGGGGGGTCAGGCTCTGCTCCCAGGGAACAAGGGACAGGACAAGAGGAAATGGCCTGAAGTTGCCCTAGGGGAGGTTTAGGTTGGATATTAGGGAAAGTTTCTTCATGGAAAGGGTTGTCAGGTGTTGGCACAGGCTGCTCAGGGCAGTGGTGGTGTCACCATCCCTGGAGGTGTTAAAAAACCTTGTGGATGTGGTGTTTAGGGACACGGGTTAGAGCAGCCTTGGCAGTGCTGGGTTAGCGGGTGGGCTGATGATCTCAGAGGTCCTTTCCAACCTGAACAATTCCCTGGCTCTGTAACTCCACACCCCAGTCCCCGTGCTCGAGGGCCAGCCAGGCCTCAGCCAGAATTCTCAGGGCTCTTTCCTCCTGAGCTTGATGAAACCCAAGCTGGAAGGCCCAGCCGTGTAATTCAGATGGTGGAGAGGTTACCCAGGGCCTGCCCGCTGATAAATGAACCCACGCGCAGAGGGGGAGGCGGAGGAGCCGCAGAGGAACCGCGCGAGGCCCACACGTCTTCATTAGGGAAGGGAGCAGGCGGGAGAAGAGGAATAACCCCATACATCACCATTATGAAAATTTACCCGTAATAAAGAAATAATTTGTGCGATGCATCACGCCGGAGCCGTGCGGGGGGTACCGTGACACCGCTCGGGCTGAGAACCTCACTCCATCATTTCTCACAAGGCTGTCACTAGCAGGAGACACCAGCACCAGCCATCCATTGCCCCTGTCCCCTTCGGACCTCCGAAGGATGCCGGAATGTCATCCTCAAAACACCGTCTCCTCCCCGTGGAGGATACCAGGGCTCTGGGGCCTAGGGGGATTTGGGGTGGTGGTCACAGCATCCCGCCAGGGACGGCTCTCCTGTGAGGATGAGAGGAGGGGACTGCCACATCACACACTGGAACTGAAGGTACTGCTGGCAATAAAGCAGCAAAACCCATTCTCTGAGCAGTTTGTAGCAATTAATCGCCATTCCCAGGAATGAAATGTTAATTAATTCTTTCCCTGAACCATGCATTTATTTAAGGTATTTGTGGGTGTTCTTGGTACTTTTATTAAGCAATTAAAATGCGTCCAAGAAAATATTTATCTATTTTAAGTAATTCTTAGTAAACACGATTTATATGGCAAGCAACCACTTTATTTTGCGTTGTTAATTAAAACCGACGACACACTCCACTTCCCCGGGTTATTCGCCACCAGAGCAGCCACTCTGCCAGGAGCTCTGGTTCAGGGCTGCTGGCAGCTCCAAAATCCTCCCTCGGAACCTGCAGGGTGGATTTGTGCAGTGCTTGATGGGGCGTTTCAGAGTCCAGAGAGCCCCAGCAGCCCCGTGTTGCTCCCCAGGAGTTCTTGTGCTGCTGGAAGGAGCCGTGGCCTGATGAAGACCTTTCTAAAGAAGATTTTGTAGAGTCCTACAGCTTTCCCAGGGCTGGGAAGCCAGTAGTTTGTTCCCACACTGGGTGTTGAAGGATTACAAGCCCTTGTAGGGCAGAGAGAGGGAGGTGTTTGTTCAGGTGAGCGTGGGCAGTGCTCGGGGGGATGAAGTGCTTTAGCAACGCTCCTCCGCGGACTGACACCCTGTGGGGTTTGCTGTGCTCTCGCTGTCAGCGTGGGGAACTCTTCGGAGGCTCCACCAACCGGGAAGCCCAGCCAGAAACAGGATTTATGGGAAAAAGGGATGGAACTGCCGGGTGAAACCCCTTGTGCAGAAGGAGACGCAGCTGAGCATCCCACGGAGAGCCTGGGAAGAAGCGCAGGTGTGTCATCCCAGATTTCGGCAGGTTTCCTTCAGAAACCAGAGCAGAAGAGGAAAAAGCACTAAGACGTGGAAACCAAAACAAAGTCCCAGCATTGTTTAGGAGCTGACAAATCCCAAACTGTCCTCTCTTATTTGCTTCTGTGTACTCTTAGCTGGGAAGCAGTCGATGGAGTCAGAAAAATGATATTTCCCTGAAGAATGTCTCCCTAGAAAAGTCCCTCCCTCCCTCTTCAGTGTTAAAAGGACCCACTGCAGGTATTCTATTTTTTGTTCATTCTTTAATCACCAGCTTTTCAGTGCTGACTGTAATAACCCCTTTGAAACTTGGATCAAAATATCTCTTTCCTGGTTGAAATTTGTTTTCTTCCATCACCTGAGAAAATTCAATTTGCAGAAGATACTGAATTTGGAGGCACCTGGTACCCCCTCCAGAGAGGCCAGAGGAAAACAAAAGCACATTAGAAATATGGAAAAGGAAACAACAGAATGAAGCCCAGCCTTCAGGGGGAGAAATGCCCATCTGGGGACACAGATTGAGATGGTGCTTGGTGAAGAGAAGGGAAGATGAGAAAATGTGCACATCTGCTCTGGAGCCAGGCTGGGAGAGCTGGGGGTGTCCAGCCTGGAGAAGAGAAGGCTCCAGGGAGACCTCAGAGCCCCTTCCAGCGCCTAAAGGGGCTCCAGGAGAGCTGGAGAGGGACTTTGGACAAGGGCCTGGAGGGACGGGACACAGGGAATGGCTTCCCACTGTCAGAGGGCAGGGATAGGTGGGATATTGGGAGAAATTCTTCCCTGTGAGGGTGGGAAAGCCCTGGCACAGGTTGCCCAGAGAAGCTGTGGCTGCCCCTGGATCCCTGGAAGTGTCCAAGGCCAGGCTGGACGGGGCTTGGAGCAACCTGGGATAGTGGGAGGTGTCCCTGCCCATGGGACAAGATGAGCTTTAAGGTCCCTTCCAAGCCAAACCCTTCTGGGATTAGGATTCCATGATCTGCATTGGTCATATGACATGGGATAGTGGGAGCAGGGGTGAAATTGGAGCTGGGTACTCCAAAGGTGCCTGTCAGTGGCAGAGGACAGGAAATGAAGACACCCCACTGTCACCCTGTGGGGACCACCCGAGAGGCACAGGGGCATGGGGATGGGTCCCACAGCATCCCCTCTGCCGTGCTACCCTTCAGCCTGGAGAGCCCAAGGGAGTCACAGGAACAGGTCCTGTGGGTGGGATCCCCACAGACAGACCCTCACCCCCCTCCTGGTGCAGGAGGAGCCCCCCTGCCCAGCCCTGCCCCTGCAGTGGGGTCTGGCCGAGGGTGAAAATCAGCGCAAACAGTGACAGGCGAGTTAGTGGCCAAGTCATCCAGGGAGAGAGTAAAGCAGGTAAATTTATATAGTCTGAAAAAGACCGTGGGTGGCACATTTGCAATCTATAAATACCTTCAAGGGAACAACGTAAATGAAAGGAGCCCCTGCTCTCCAGGCTGGCAGGACCAGGAGCGCTGGCTGGGAGCCAGGCTTGGTGCAGTACAGCCACGGAGACAGGAGGAAGAAACACAGAGAGCCGCAGCAGGGGAGGTGGTGGATGGGGCTGCAGGAGCATCCTCCTGTCTTCTCTGCTCCATTTTATTCAGATTCTGTTTATTAATAATAGCTGAATGGTTAATAGGTGAGCAAGGCACGTTATGGGCTCGTTAAAACCCTCAGTAAGTTGCCTTCTGGCTGTCCATGAGCCCATCACGGGAAGCTTTACAAGAGGGTTATCAGCTGCCATGATTAAAAACCAATTTGACATTATAAAAGATCTATACTGCTCGTTCAGCCACATTGATTTAGCCATGTTAAGCCTTGGAAAACTGGAGCAAGAACCTTGATCTCTGCTGAAGCACGAAAAATTCATGTTTGTGACACATCTCCGCGCTCAGGAAATCCAGTTTTGCAGCAGCGATGGGTTTTGAACAAATCCATAAAGCAGCATGCCACGGTTGTTGGAGGGTGTTTTCCCGAGCAGCTGCGATGTCAAACAGCTCTTGGAAACCTTGTTCTCTGTGTTGCAACATCCAGAAGGATCTCACCTGAAGTCTGCCCAGCTCAAACCCACCTCCAGACACTTCTCCATCTGGTTCCAATTCCCGGTGCCCTCCGGGAATGTTGGGAGGATGAGCTGCGGGCAGGTGCAAGGACATGACCCAGGGAGCCCACAGGTCACTTTTATCCTCCTCTTGGAGCCTCCTTCTTGTCCTTCGCACAGCAGGGAAGGTGGATTTGTGCAAAATAACCAGGGAAGGGCCTGGCACAAGAGAAGCTCTGGATTGTCCCAAAGGTTTGGTGCCGCACCCTGCCCCACTGACCGCTGAAAGAAATGGCTTCATGTACCTGGTGCCTCCCTTGAGCACTTGAGGAGCAGAACAAGACCCTCCTGAGGCTGGAAATCCGCTCATGGCTGGGAATCTCTACAGGGACAAAGTTGTAAAAGGAGCTTAATGGAGCAGAACTATTCCTGACAAAAAGCATGGGACATTTCCACGTTCACCAGCTGGAGTTTCCCTGTCACTCTAGCTTTCTACCTTCCTTCCTTCCCTCCTTGCTTTCCTTCATCCACAGTTCCTGAGATGTGAATTCAGGCCTTTTAGACCAGCAAACCAAACAGGAGACGACGGGAACGTGTCTCCTCTCCATCCCACAAGCTGTGCAAAGCTTCGGGGGTGAGGTACCAGACCTCTGGCAGATCCCCCCGTCCCTCTCCTGCCCCATCCCCAAGGAACCAGCCGCTGCCACGGCACTGGCAGGTGCTCTCCACAACGGGCAGCAGCGTTCCTGCGGCAGGGAGGCAGCAGGGCAAGGCAGATCCATCGAGAGGCAGGGAAGCGGGATGCTGAGCTCAGCCTTGCAGGCTGACCCTGAACAAGCCGCTGGGCTTGGGCTGCAATTCCCTCCGGGAGGAGAAAGGAGTCACCAAAGCATCGCTGACCATTCAGACCTTCGGAGCAGCACCTGGAAGGCTCCGCTTGTGCAGGTTTTTCCATATGGAATCTCCCTCATTAACACACGAAGCGCAGCCCTAGAAATAAAACCGGCATCTCCTGATTAATTATTGGAGGGGGAGGCCAGGGAGGAGGGAGGCAGGGGAGGGAAGCTGAAGTGGCCAGTCAGCATCTGTTAGAAGTGCAAAGATAGATGGAAGGCGAGGGCAGGTCAGCGCATACAAATCACTTCATCCGCCCGGGAACACCTCTCGGAGCGCTGTGTCATCACGGGGGAGGCTGAGCAGGTCACTGGCAGGAGGCACTGAGGTTCACAGTAGCAGGTGCTCGGGTAATTGGCTCTGGCAGCACTCAGGGTATTCTCCAGCCTGCCATGGACCAGCACTCCGCTCTCTCTCCAGCCCCACTGAGGCACGTCAGTGCCTATGGACCTTCAGCAGAGCTCCCTGCAGCTCCAGTTGTCCTCGGCTGCCTTTGGGGCAGCATTGAAGCAGTGGGGAACCACGGCAGAGTGACAGGACCAAGCAGAGGAAAGCAGGAGACCCCTGGGAGGACCAGGAGCCGATACTGCTTGCCTTGAAGAGGACAGCTTTCCCAAAACCTCCCCACCGACCCCGCGGGGGGAGCAGCCTCCGTGGCTCCTTCCTCTCTCCAGAGCCCAGTGCCTGCATCTTTCCCAACCCATCCAGCGCAACCAGAAAAGCAGCCCCAAAACAACAAGGCAGAGACTCCTCAGGGAAACCCTCTTCCCTCCAATTTACCTGTCAGTTGTTTGGGGAGGATTATTATATGTTTTTTCCCAGGCTGTTTTTTCCCTTCCCCAAAGAGTGGCTGGAGTTTCACACTGCCTGACAGCATCTCCCGCCTTTCCCACCCGTTCCCGAGTGGCAGGTTGCCAGATGGTGCCCCATTAGGTCACATTTGCTCATTGTTTGGCAAACAGGGCTTAATTCAAGTGCTGAGTTGACAGCTTGTTCTCCAAGACAATTTGCAAGTTGCAGTGTTGCAAATGCCAGCTTGGCTTTTCGGGGAATGTTATTTCAGCTGCCTTAAAGGGATAAAGTTCTCTTTGACTGGGGAAGAAGAAAAGGAAGAAAAGGGCCAAAGTGGGGGGCAGCAGAAAATGTTTTTAGTGGTTTTGATGCGGAAGGACCAGCAGTGTTGTTGGCAGGCGTTCAGGAAGGGACTGTCATTCCTCATCAAATAGAGACCCTCCATGTCCCATTCCTCCCATCACTGAGGTCCTTCACAATCCTAAGGAACGAGGTGTATTCCCAGTGAAACAGGGAAATAGAATTTCGATTTCTTTTGGAAGGGTTTCAGTAGGGGTATACGTACACATCTCTCTGATGGCTCCTCTCCAAAACCTGTGGCTCTAGTCCCTAAATCCCCGGGGAAGGGGACGATGCTGAGAACAAGTTCATGTCCTTTCTGAAGTCAAGGGCACCCTGCGTGTGCTGCCCCCAGCTCCGTGACAGCTGCACATGGACATGGCAAGAGACACAAAGCAGCACCACGACGATGCTCTGTTTTCTTCAACAGGTGGGCAAAAAAAGGCCAGGTTATAAAGGAAGCCTCTGGTGACTTCTATGAAACCATCGTGGACCACACATTCTTCTTCGAGCCCGTCTCCTGCGAGGTCACCAACGCGCTGGGCAGCACAAACATCAGCAGGACCGTGGATGTCTACTGTGAGTAACCTCTTGGCTCGAGTCCGGCTTCCAGGCTCAGCAGAGCTGCTGAAATTCAGCAGGAATGAGGCAAAGCTCAGTCTGACCTGCCCAGGGTGGCAGGACTTGTTGGGCTCTCCTGCAGCTCGCACTTTGTAAATGCACCTGTGGCTGGACCTGTGATTTCCTTGCAAGCTTGTGGGTTGGTCCCTGGGGAGCTGCTCCCTCTGGAGTTGCAGCAGGCACCTACCTAGGGCTTTTCTTTATTTGGGGCCCGTCAAGATCTACCACTTCTCCTTCTGACCTGTTTGGTTGGAGGGTTTGTGGCTGGCAGAGCCCGTCACTGGCATTAACTCCAGCTTCCTCTGCGCAGTTGGGCCCAGGATGGCGACAGAACCGCAGTCCCTCCTGGTGGACCTGGGCTCGGACGCGGTGTTCAACTGTGCCTGGACTGGGAACCCCTCTCTCACCATCGTCTGGATGAAGCGAGGCTCGGGCGTGGTAAGAACCGCTGCGGGGCAGGGGGCGTGTCCAGGGCATGGGGTGCTGCAGGACACTTCACATGGAGCAGAACCCGTGTGGTCTGGGAGCTCCTGGCTGGATGAATGCTGGCTCCTCCAAGTGCAAAGGGGTCCTGAGAGTGGGGGAATTTCTTTCCGTGATGATGGACAGAAGGGTTGAACCAGAGCATCACTTAACACCTCACTGATGGGGAGCAGTTCTGCAATTCACCTGCATGTGGTTCCTTCTGGGACGGTCCTATGTGGGATGGTCCTTTCTGGGATGGTCCTCCCTGGGATGGTCCTTTCTGGGATAGTCCTTTCTGGGATGGCCCTTCCTGGCCCCCAGGCCTGGGATCTCACATCCCTACATGTTCACCCCAGCACTTCCTGCTGTCAACTGGAGCCTTCTCCAGGGAGGAGCTTGGATCTGTCCCAGCAGACTTCTCCACATCTCTTTTGTCCTGAAAATCGTAAGGAGCTTTGCCAATCGTAATCATGGCTCAGTCAGCCCCGGGAGGCAGGAGATGCTCTGATCCCTCTTTACAGACAGGAGGGCTGAGCAGAGCCACGGGAAAAAGCTAAAGGAGGGCTGAGACGTGAAACTTATTCAGAAGCACACACAGGTTTGGGTTTGAAAAGCATCTCCCAGCTTCACCTGGGCAGATCTGTGGATGAGGAAACGCTGCCATTCCAGCTCAAGGCTGTAATTGGAGACTTCGACCCCCGTGGAGGGGCTGAGTCCTCTCCTCCACTCCCTGGAGACACTGAGGCATTAACTGCTGGGGTGTTTTTTCCAAACCATAATGGCCTTGGTGAAGGCCATCTCCTGGGAAGAAATTATAGACTTGGGAGAGCTGATGGCTTGAATCAGCAAAGGAATCCCAGTGGGTCAGTAATTCCTGGGTGGTTCCCCATCCCACAGCGGCCGTGGCTGTTCCTCCAGGTTATCACTGTAGGCTCTCACACACAGACAGTTGTTCCACTGTCTCAAGGTGGCTGCAGGAGCTGGGAACAAGGGCTGCCTCACCCTCCTGCTCCTGCTCCAGCCCCCCATCAAGGCTTGCCTTGGCTATCGAGCAGTGGCCAGGTACAGCCTCCTTCTCCCTTTTTATCTGCCTCCCTCCAGCTGAGTTCCATCACACTGGAACCTCTTGGAGCAGAATGAAGGAGATGATTCTGCCCTTCCACTCCGCCCTCATGAGACCCCATCTGCAATGCTGGGTCCAGCTCTGGAGCCCCCAACATCAGAAGGACATGAAGCTGCTGGAGCAAGTCCAGAGGAGGCCACGGAGATGCTCCAGGGCTGGAGCCCCTCTGCTCTGGAGCCAGGCGGGGAGAGCTGGGGCTGTTCACCTGGAGAACAGAAGGCTCCAGGGAGACCTTAGAGCCCCTGTCAGTGCCTAAAGGGGCTCCAAGAGAGATGGAGAGGGACTTGGGACAAGGGTCTGAAGTGACAGGACTAGGGGGAGTGGCTTCCAACTACCAGAGGCTAGGGTTAGATGGGATACTGGGAAGAAATTCTCCATGTTAGGGTGGAGAATCCCTGGCACAGGTTGTCCAGGGAAGCTGTGGCTGCCCCATCCCTGGAAGTGTCCAAGGCCAGGTTGGATGGGACTTGGAGCAACCTGGGATAGAGGAAGGTGTCCCTGCCCATGGCAGGAGATTGGAATGAGATGGTCTTCGAGGTCCCTTCCAAGCCAAACAATTCCATGATTCTGTGATCTCAGGACAGACCCTCCAGCTGGTCTAACCCAGCAGAGATGTTTATGCAGGTCACCAGAGCCACGTCCATCCTTCCAGAGGGATGCTGGCAGGGGATGCTGCTTTGTAAAGCCATCAGCACCCAGCCATCCCAGTGGGATGTGGGATCAGGGCTGCTTATTCCCCAGCCCCTCTGTTTTCAGAGCCGGGCTGAAGTCCCTCAAGATTGCCTTCTTTTCTCCTTTTTTCGCAAAAGGAAGCAAGTCAGAGACCAAAAAGAGGTTGAGGCCAAGTAAACACAGGCATTTTTATGGCAAACTCTGCAATCGATGCTAACACAGTGGGTTTAAAAGGGATCTGACCCTCTGTGCCTCTGCCTCGTGCCGGGTTAGGGCTGAGATCCCCACCTTGCCGCAGGTGAAGCCTTTTCCTTGGTCCTAAAATGAGGAGCCAGACACGGTTAAGGGATAAAGGGTCTTTACCTCAGTATTTAATAAGGATCCTTATGGTGCAACATTTCGCCAAGGTGGAATGCACTGAAATGCACACACACGACAGATCACGTGTACAATTTTATAGACCATGCAAATTAGCATATCTATCAAAGATGCCCCAATGAGAGGCCTGAATGAATAGCGTGATATCCCCCTATCTCGAGGTATTTCCCCCCTGGATGGGCCTAATCTTAATTTACATCTTAATTAGGATGTATTCTAGAAGGGACCTTGGTTTTTCAAGGTAGCGTGGGGCTTTCCGGCCTCCAGCTGCGAGGCCTTCAGGATGTTTGGTCTTCTGGCCTAAGAGAATACCAGGACTATGCTAAATTATCAGACTTAAGGAATTACAAGCATGCATGCTAAGAGCACTGAGAATACATAAAAGGTATATAAAAGAAAAGGCAAAAAATCATCATGGCATCAAGGAGACCCAGATCCACATCCAACCACTGCATCAGCACTAATTCCCGGAGCTGTGGGACCAGCAACCAGCACAGCCAGAGGCTCACCCAGCAGTGGGTGCTGAGGAGGAGGAGCAAGGATGGGCTGTGACCTGCAGAGCCATGGGGGAGAAAGCCAAGGGCAACCGCAGGAGTTTGCTCCCAGTCATTGCTCCAGAAACCACTCTCTGAGATCTGCCGTGTTTTTTTCAAACCCAGCAGTGCCAAGATCCTGCTGACAGCCTCAGCCAGATCCCTCGGCTTCCGTGCTTTTCCAGGTTTAATAAAGCTGCTCATTGCACAGCGGGGCAGGGGAGCAGCAGGGCTGAGACACCATCAGCCAGTCCATAGCAGGGGGCTGGCCAAAGCCAGCTGAGATTTCCCTGAGTATCCAGACCCAGTTCCAAGGTGTCTGCTACCTCTGCCACCACTTCTGGGCTTGAAATCCCTGAGTCAATCCCAGCAGCCTCTCCTGTGCCTGCAAATGTGGAGGTGCAAGTGTGGAGTGTGGTTCTCTCTGAGGTTTTTCTGCCTGTGTCACTGCAGCCACCAAAATTTTTCTCTTGTATCTTGAACTTCTTGCAAAACTGGAGTTTGTAAAAATTCAAACGAATAGGAACAGGATTTCTAATTCCCCTGAAAAAAACCTGTGGTGTTTCTTTATTCTTTGGTTGACAGCAGTAAGTGATATTTCCATACAATGCCAGACTTTGGGCTCATCCACTTGGCTTTCAAAGGATGCTCAGGAGCTGGTGACACAGCTCTTGTAACTCAGGACATTTGTTTTGTTTGTAATTTCTCATGGCCCACTTGAAAGCCGCCTCCCTCCTCTCTTTCAGGTCCTGAGCAATGAGAACAAGCTGATCCTGAAGTCAGTCCGCCAGGAAGATGCCGGGAAATACGTGTGCCGAGCCGTGGTGCCGCGGGTGGGCGCGGGCGAGCGGGAGGTGACGCTCACCGTCAACGGTACCTCCTGCTTCCCTACCACCATTCATTCCCTCCTGCTTCCCTTCCACCATTCATTCCCTCCTGCTTCCCTTCCACCATTCATTCCCTCCTGCTTCCCTTCTGCCATTCCCTCCTGCTTCCCTTCCACCATTCATTCCTGCTTCTCCACCGTCATTCCCTCCTGCTTCCCTTCTTCCATTCCTTCCTGCTTCGTTTCCGCCATTCATTCCCTCCTGCTTCCCTTCCACCATTCCCTCCTTCTTCCCTACCACCATTCCCCTCCTGCCTTGATCCTGTTGCTCTGGCAGCTCCTGTTCCCAACTTATCCCCTTGAATACTTTCTTTTGGAGCAAATCCCACCCCCAGCTGGATCAGGGATCCAGGCAATTGGAGTAAAGTTGATTTTGCATTTTTTTGCCTGGAAATGTGCAAGTTAAAGCAAAAAAAATGAACATTTGCTCAGCCCTGCTCAGTTCCTTATTATCAACAGGGGTTTATTGAGTAGTTGGGAGCTGGCAGCTTTAAATCTTTAATAGATTAATCTTGCAAAACCCTCACAAGGTCGGAGAGTGCTGCTGTCTCTGTTGCACACCTGGAGAGCTGGGAATTGAGTCTGGATCCAAGACCAGCAGCCTAATCACTCTCTCCAACCCACCCGAGGATTCCTGTGGGGATTCCTGTGAGGATACTTGTGAACATTCCTGCCAGGATTCCTGTCAGGATACCTCCATGGCTGCTTGGGGCTCACCCAGCGCTGTGTCAGGATGTGCCCTGAACTCACACCCAGAGCTCTGGAGTTTAATGATGCCCTGGCCAGGACCTCGCAGCAGCTGGTAACAAATTTCAGCATAAATACGGCAGGGAAAGAGCCAGGCAGGCTGCAAATGGTATAAGCAGAGGATGAATTTTGCATTGTCTCTCACCTGCATGACAAACTGGCAGGTTTCACTCCCCACTCACTGTCACAAGAGAAGAATACAAGCAGGAGGCAGCTCAGGCAGCAACAAGCATTGATTTCAAACACAGATAATGCAGATGGTGGGTGCCCCAGTTCCCTGGAAATATTCAAGAACAGGCTGGACTGGGCTCTGAGCAACCTGATGTAGCTGAAGATGTCCCTGTCATGGCAAGGGGGTTGGACTGGATGACCTTTAAAGGTCACTTCCCACCCAAACTATTCCACAATTCTATAATCCTAGAAAGGGAAGCCAAGGGCGACGCAGCAGGGACTGAAAACCAACCACTCCCTCGACTTGGACTCAGCTCCTCGGCGCCTTCAGTCTCCTTCCCCAGTAGCTGCTGGGTTTTAATTACAATTAAATGAGCTCATGGAAAACAAAGCAACAAAGAACATGCTCCTTCCCTGACACCTACCAGGCACAGGGAAGCCTGGAAAAGCTGCTCTCCACAGCTTTGCAGCTCATGCCTGGGGAAACTGATGGGGAGCAAATGAAATCCATGCGTGGGGTTCACTGCTCAGCCTTGAGCATCTCCCACAAACTGACTGCCTGCACACCCCATCCCATGGGATGTGCTGCCAGGGGCTTGGTGCACCCCGAAGGCGACAGTGTTGGGATGTATTCACCGCAGGTGTTGGACCAAGGGAGAATCCCACACCTCTGGGTCAGGATGGTCTCGTGGCCCTCCAAGTGAGGAGAACCGAGCCCCTGAGCAGCACCCCCACATCCAACATCCACCAAGCACCAGGGCTTGGCAGCCTGTCCTGCAGCGGGAGCAGCGTTCCAGCTCTGGAGCACGGCGCAGTGTGTCTAATCCAGCTAATGAATTCTGCTGGAAGCTTGTTCTGATGTATTTCAAGGGGGAAGTTGAATGCCTCGTATTTTGAACTGATTTTAGATCCAGAAGGTGAAACAATTGTCTTGGTATTACCAGATGCCTCCCTCTGCGGTCTGGGATTTGTCACAGAAAAATCAGGCATCGAGAAGTTGTGTTCTGGGCTGGCTGCACACCCCTTAGCAGGGGACGTGGGCTTTGGGGGGCGATCCATCCCACCAGGCACAGAGACCCCAGCTAAGGGATCACCCAACCCACTCTGAGCCTGCAGTCCCACCAGCCCATCCACTCCCAAAGTTGTCCAAAACCATGGCAGGATGATGTTGGGGTGGGAGAACATCCTCCTGCCCTTCCCACCCAGCCTCACCAGACAGGGCTGTGGTTGCAGAGGAGTCCAGTCCCATGCCAGAGCCAAGGCCACCAGCCTGCAAGGAAGCAGATAGGATTCAGAGTCTGGTGAGTGGGAAGGAGGATTATGCAAAGCAGCAGCATTTGGCAGGGCCTGAGGAGCAGAGGCTGGAGGGAAGGGAGGAACTCGGTGCCATCATAAATCAGCAGCAGCTGGATTTACAGCCAAAGCCTCTCGATGCTCTTGACTGCACCCAGCCTGGTCGCAGCTCCCACCCCAGCAGAAGCCCCCCAAGGTCACCTTGACAGGCGGATCACCAGCAGTCCCATCTGTCACTGCATCATCCGGGCTTGGCAGGGGCTGCTGAGCAGGGACCACCAGCCCTGCTCACCTTGCTCTGCAAGAGAAGGCTTGTTGGAAGGGCTGGACAACTCCAGGTGACTAATTCGGGATGTAATTTCCCTGGGATTCACCCCGACAAAGAAGCCTGGCTGGGAGCAGGGCAGCAGCTGAGCTGCCACCCTGCTTGGTCAGGAGCACATCATGGTGTCAGGAAGTGCTCAAGGCCAGGTTGGAACAGCCTGGTCTGGTGGGAAGTGTCTCTGCCCATGGCAGGGGATCTGGAATGAGATGGGTTTTAAAGTCTTTTCCAACCCAAATCCAAATGTGATGGTCCTTTACAATACCAGGCAGAACCAGCCAGCCCGGGACTTCTGCAGGAAGCAAGGAGTTAAACAAAACTCTCCTGCCAAACCATTTTGAGTTCTTGGGAGAAAGGTTCAGATGGACTCGAGCAGACTGGAGAAGCCAAGGCCATCCTTTCACTCCTGAAGGCTCCCACCTCAGACTTCTCTTTTGTGTGAGCTGCCAGGACCGCACAAATAAATTGGCACTGAGGTGCTAAAAATAACCTCCACCAATAGCTCCATCATTTATATCCATAGCAACATTGCTTAGAGCCTTTTCCCTGCCTGTGGGCTGTCTCACACTCGGCGCTGAATGCCAAGCTGGAGATTGGCAGCTTTCATAAGGAGCCAGAGCCTGGTGGAGAATCAAACGCCGGCCCTGAATGCGAAGAGGCTGCAACTTCGTGCTATTATTTCTGGGCATGTTCATCTCACAAATAGTCTTTAGTCATCCACTATTATCATGATGATAAGCCTTCGACTCTGAACTCCTGAAGCAATAATAAAAGCCAAAGCCATTGGCATTTGTGCCATTTCAAATCCACTCGCCCTGGGGAAAATGATCCTTTTAATGATTATTAAGCCATTTTTCTCTAGCGTCACCCAGTCTTGGAGCACTTCCAGAATGTATAAGTAACACGCAACCATCAAAATGGAAAGGAGATGGTTCTTTTTATTACTGTTTAGGCCTGGTCTGCAGATCCCATCACTGCTCTTGCCTCTGCTGGCTGTGGGATCATCAGGTGAGCAGGAGCATCAATGACCACAGGAGGCTCCTCAGGCAAAGCAAGGAGTCACCTCCACTGAGACCCTTTGGAAAGCTGGGCTTTCAGCGATGGATAAATGAGAACTCACACCTTGGGATCGTGCCTACTACAACATCTCGAGTATTTAGAGAGAAAAACACAACAAAGTGTCTTTTTTTTTTGGCCTTCTTCGATCAAAAAGGGCACAACTGTTTCCACTACTGTACTGCTATGCCCATTACAGCAAAACAAGTCCTGACCTTCACGCCCAGCTCCTGCTATTCCTGATGTTGATGGCAGCTCCCTTCCAGCAGTAATTTCCTGAGCTGCCAGAACCGTGGTCACTGGCCAGTGAATTGTGCTTCAATGAGCTTGTTTTCCATCCATCTCCCCTTGGAACCGTGCAAGGAAGCAGGGACAGGGCTGTGCCTCAGTGGGAAGTGTGTGGGGAGTGTGCAAGTTTGGTGCAGGAAGGGGTTACTGGGATAGTTCCAAAAGGCAGCTGAATTTACAAATGCACGAGAGCGAAGGATTTAGCATTTTGGTACATTTTTGTGCATTCTTGAAATTTATAAATGGGTGCTTTGGATGAGAATCAGGCAGGAATACTCAGGCAAATCTTTCTCCCCACTTTACTCCAAATCCCTGAGACTTTTTTTGAGGGAACACATCAGGTGCAGAGCAGGGAGGTGGGGAAAATGGCAAAAAAATCCACAAGGCTGTATTTCCTGATAAACTCAGTGACGTACTCGAAACCAGGCGTGACAACACTGAATGAAAACCCGAAATTCCGGAGCTGGAGCAGGGGGAGTTCTGCCAGCCCCTGCCTCCCCTCTCTCCCTGCCCTGCAGCCCAGTTGCTGCTGTTTTCTTTTCTGCCAGCAGCAAGCCACTCATGGAAATGCAAATCTGCTTTAATTAAGGAGGTTAATAAACAGCAATTAGGATCTCAGCTCTTATGCTGCTCCCCGGGGGTGATCAGGGCTGTTAGAAGAGTGAGGGACATGCCAAGCCCACCAAGTCATGCTCTCCTCTCCCACCCCTTTTCTCCCAATCACAGGATGTTCATCAAGGCAGGACAAGGATATTTCCCATCCCATGCCAGCTCAGCTGGTGTTTGGCTCAGGAAGAGCCTTTCCCACCCTTTCTGACCCGGGCTGGGCTCCTTTCATGATCCACAAGGTGCAGGAGAGCCCAGCTGATGGGTGTCAAGGTCTTCCAGCAGAAAATTCTCCACCACATCTTCCTTAATGCCCTGGAGAGCAATTAGTTTAATGGTTGCTTAAGGAATCTGGGAGAGCACAGCAGGGGAACACCAGGTGGGATGGGATGGGATCCTGCTTTGCTTCTGCAGCAAACAGCCCTTCTCAGAGGCCAGGCTCACCAAGGAGATGGGGGCAGGATCATTTACACCAGGGAAGGGGGTACAGAGATGGGGGGACCCTGGTGCTTTGTGGGGGCTTTGCAGAAACCCAGCAGAGCCCAAAGTCTCCACTTGATGTTCTCCATCACAAAAAGTGATGGGTCTGTTTCTCCATCCTTGCCTCTCAGAGATGGACCCCAGTGTCCATCTGGGGCTCCACTAACACCCCCCTTCCCCACCAGCCCCATGGGGTGCCAGCAGCCTCTCCTGTCTCCACAGGGCCCCCCATTATCTCCAGCACCCAGACCCAGCACGCCCTGCACGGCCAGAAGGGGCAGATCAAGTGCTTCATCCGCAGCACTCCGCCACCAGACCGAATTGTGAGTATCACCCTGGGGCACAGCGGGTGCCTGGAACACCTCGGGGTGCCCCGGGCTCACCCCTCTCTCACTTGGCAGGCTTGGTCCTGGAAGGAGAATGTCCTGGAATCTGGGACCTCCGGGCGCTACACGGTGGAGACGGTGAGCACAGATGAGGGGGTCATCTCCACACTGACCATCAGCAACATTGTCCGGGCTGATTTCCAAACCATCTACAACTGCACCGCCTGGAACAGCTTCGGCTCCGACACGGAGATCATCCGGCTCAAGGAGCAAGGTGGGCACTGCTGGGGAGCTGCTGGGGGCTGGGGGGCAGCGGGAATTAGCCTGGCTGGGCTGTGAGAGTGGGCAGATGCTGCGAGAGGCAGGAGGTGCTCAGGAGAGCTCTTGGGATGCCAAAGAGGAAATGAGGAAGGATGGTGACAAGGCTCCAGCTGTGCTAGCTGTAGGATTGCATCCTTAGGGTTGCAATGACCTTGGAAAAGGGGCAGGAGCAGGGACAAGCCCTGTAAAGTCTCTGCTTCATAAGGTATTCCTGATTTTACCTGTCCTGCTAAAGCTGGAGGGCACGGGCTGATCCTGCACCCCTTACTCCCTGTCCCACAGTACAAGGTGGTGTCACTGCCCCAGGCTGGAGGATCATTTATAGCCTTGGAGAAACAGGAGTGGCTGCTCCCAGCAGACCCCACTGCTCCACAGTGATAGGGGTGAGCGGGAGGAAGGTGTTTGGGCTGGTGGCAACCCTCCATCCCAGCCACCAGCCACAGTACCAGCCTGTCATACGGGGCTGGGCTCACACACCCAGCAATTCCCAGGGGATGGCCAGGGAAATTCCACTCTCGGGGCTCTCCCTAGCAAGGGAGGGAGACGGCTTGTGTGAGGAATGCTTAGCTCCTGGAGGAACTCCAGTTCTCCTCTATTTTATTAAATGCCAGGGCAGGCAGGTGGATTGTTCTCATTAAGCCGTGATTTATAGGCAAGGCTGGCGTCCAGATTAAATCAGAGCTAAATGAACCCCTTAAAATTAGCCTTGGGCTTCTTCCAATGCAAACAGAGCCAGTGGTTTTTCCAGGTCGTCTGCCAGTCAGCGGGAGCGCTCGGCGGCGAGCCTGGGTCCCGGCGGAGGGTGGCCGGGCAGCCGAGCCGGCTCCGAGCTCAGGTCCAGGCGTCCCTGCTAAGCCACACCAGGGGACAGCCCTGCCCGGGCCAGGGGGACACCGCAGGGTGGCAGAGGCCATCCCCTTCACGGGGCTGGCCCCGGAGCAGAGCGGAGCAGAGGGCTGAGCGCTCAGGAAGGCTGCGGTGGGCGCGTGGGCTGTGCAAGGCTGTGGACACTTGCTTTATTTTCAAACAGGTACGGAAATGAAATCAGGAGCTGGTATTCAAGCAGGTATGGAAATCATGAGCTGACGGTGAATGTGAATTGTCCCCAGCCATTACCACACCTGAGGGCCCGGCGTCCTCCTCCTGGCCCGGCAGCTTTCCGTAGGGCAGGCAGGGCAGGAAGGGGCGTAGCGAACCTGCAGGGCAGTGACTGGGGCAGGACTGGGAAGCTGGAGTGGTCCAGTCTCCCCTGTGCCACTGACCCACTCTGGAAACCAGCACTTGCTGTGCCCCAGCTCCCCAGTCACTGGGAGGGGGATGCTGTTACTCAGCCGTGTTTAAAATGTTGTGGCAGTTCCACAGAGTGCTACTTTGGGACAAAAACAAAGAGGGAAAAGTACGTGTTTCCAGGGTCATTTGCAGACATCAGCTTGGTTCAGCATCGTGGGAGAGTGCTGGCCAGCATCCATTGGCACCAGAGCGGGTTTGGATGGATCTTGGGGCAGATGCTGCGGGATGTGCTGCCCTTGTGGCTCGTCGTCCTGTGCCCCAGAGCAGGGTTCCTGGGGGAGCCAGCAATCTGCCCCTCCTCAGCTCACCCACCCCTACAGGACAGTTCACCATCCCCACCATTCCTGTCACTGCCCCTTTGCAGTTACCTTTATCCCAGCCCAGGAGATCCCTGGGCACTTTCCCCACCCCATTCCCTGCATGGTTCTCCATCATCTTCATTCCCATCACCACCTGCTTCTCTCTGAGCTCTGCCCTGCAGATCTCACTCCCCCAAAGCTGAGAGCCAGCCAGCCCTCCCAAGGCCTCCAGGCTCCTGTATCTCTACCCCCTTGCTCCATATTCCCCTGGGAAAGCCAAAAAATCCCACGAGGAGCTACCACGGTTGGCAGGAGCACTGCCTAACAGGCAGCCTCAGAAAATCCTGGTTTCTTCTTGCCATGGCTCAGCTGCTGTGTTGGAGGATGCTGATTTTAGGGTGAGCTCCTTGAGGCAGCTGGACCCAGCTGCAGCACCTCTTCCCTGAGCTCCAGCTCAAGGCAGCAGAGCACTGAGGGGATTTGCCTTTTCACCACCTGGACACTCTCAGAGGTTTGGTGATGGATTGATTCAGTGCCACTTGAGTCATGTCACCAGTGGCCTGGCTTGAGTGACATGCGACACATCAAGGGGCCAGCAGGCCCAAGCAGGAAATCCATGAGCAAGCCAGAAAGAGAGAAACATCAGTTCTACTTTGATCAAATGTGAGCAGAGCCTAAACTCAGTCAGCACCACATTTTTGTCACCCTGCAGTTCCCAAATTAGGGCTCAGGACCCAGGAGCCCCACAGGCATGGCTTAAGGGTGCCATGAAGTGGCTTTAGAACTCCCCTGTCCCACCTGGGGTAGGGTAACAAGGAAGACACCCTTTGCTGACTATGCAGTGGGTGCTGTTGGAATGACAGCTGCCCCCAGTCCCACCAGTAGGGATGTGTGTGCCCCTCGGGGAGGATGAAAGGCACAGGTGGGATCTGTGGTCTCAGGTCCAGGATGAAATTCGTGCCCAACCCCAGCTCCACACCAGTGGGCAATGGGAAATGGTTCCTGTATCACCCAGTCAAGTGATAATCCCTGGGCTTTGCTTCTCAGCTGGGTCACCCCTTGTGTCCCCAGGGTCCAGCAGCATTATCCGTGTCCCCCATCTGCACAGACCTCTGAGGAGAACCACCCCCCTGCATACATCTTTCCATAAATTCATCCCATCCATTTCCAAGGCACGGGCTCCAAGGAGAAAACACTTTGCAAGGAGGTGTCCAGGAAAGTTGTGAGGACACACTCACCCTGGTCATCCCAGGTCATCCCAGACAGGATTATCCCTCTTTTGGTTCACAAGATCCTACAGGGTGCTTGGAAAGAGAAGGAACGGGGACCTAGAGATACCTGCAGTTTTAGGGGAGAGGGTCTTTGGGATGTAGTTTATCATCGCAGCCAAGGAAGGCCATTTGTGGTACCCACAGCTGTGGTGTCCTGCGGTGGAAGTGCTGCCCATCACTGCCCCTCCTTAATCCAGGGAGCACCAACCCAACACTCACTGTAAAGTCAGAGCTGTGCCTGGAGGCACTGGAGAGACAGAGCAGGGAGATAACAAGGCTTTGGGGCTCCAAATCTGACCCTCTCACCATGAATGTGATTTCCCATTCCGCCCTCCCCACACCTCACAAGCTGCTGCCAGGGCCTGCATAGATAAATCAGCTTTGCTGGCTGAGCCACAGCCCAAAATCCCCACCAGGAACTCGGTGGCTCAGTTCTTGTAGGCAGAAGGGTGTGAGGATGCATCCCCTGCTCTGCCTCCCACAGACCCTGGCCACATCCCACCCCACAGTGCTCAGCCCTGGAATGGGCCATCCCTCCTGTCCCAGTCTTTGTAGCACCCTCAGGAATTTGGGAAGGATGACAGTTGATAAGCCACGGGAGAAGGCAGGAAATTGGGATATAAAATAGGCAGGGGCTGTGAAGGATGACTTGGGTAAAGTCATCCATCAGCCTGCTCGGATGCCATTTCTCTTTCTTAATAATATTAACACACGGTCTTCTTTTGCACTTCATCCTTTAGAGAAGCTCATTCATTAACCCGCAGG
The DNA here is from genome assembly GCA_013397755.1 of Cnemophilus loriae. Lineage (NCBI taxonomy): Eukaryota > Metazoa > Chordata > Aves > Passeriformes > Corvidae > Cnemophilus > Cnemophilus loriae. The sequence continues at coordinate 1,085,485 of VZTF01001311.1, forward strand.
GCACTAACGAGAGGAGTTGCTAATCTGCTCCTCTGGCTCCCCCCTCTTCTCCTCCCAGGGTAAACTGAGGCACAGAACAAGCAGGGCTGTACAAATTGCAGTGTCCCACGGGCAGCCCGTGCCGACATCACCACGCAGGGATGGGGGAGCAGGGAAGGAGGCCCCAAAACCCTCCCTGGGCTCATCACTGAGCCTCTCGCCAGTAGCCAGGGGTGGGTCCCTGGGGGAAAAGCCCCCTCTGAGACCTTCATCCCGCTTCATGCTTCCTCTCCTTCCTCTTGCAGAGTCGGTGCCGATGGCGGTGATCATCGGAGTGGCCGTGGGGGCCGGCGTGGCGTTCCTGGTGCTGATGGCCACCATCGTCGCCTTCTGCTGCGCCCGCTCCCAGAGGAGTAAGTGTCACCCCCACCACGCTGCATCCCTTTGGAAGGGCTGGGGGGGAGAACTTTGGGGAGAGGGTAAATCGAGTGAACCAGGGAGAAATCAGAGCCTGAATTTACTGACACAACTTAATTTACTGAATTTACTTCTCAGCACAAGCTGCTGCTCATGTTGGTCTACCAAGTGTTTGCTGCAAACGGCAGCCCTGTGGGAAAAGGGAAGGGTTTATGGAAAACATGCCGGGGTGACTGCTGATCGCTGTGAGCAGCACAGGCAGCTCAGGAGGTGTGCAGGGGACCTCTTAATTCCTCCCTTGGAGAAATCCTGGTGTCCAAGAGGGAGAAGCATCCTCACAGTGCCACATCAGTGCTTAAAAACCCTCCACAGTTCTGCTTCTGTTTTAATTCCAGTTTTCCTGACATGCATATTCCTAGCAGGAATGACAGCCAGCAGAGGGGTTTTTCATGGGGATTGTGCCTTTTGGAGTCTGGCTGCAGTGGGAATAGAAGTTAAAGTGACATTAGAGACGCAGGTAGAGGAGGAGGAGGAGGGGGAAACAGTGTGGCATTGTCTGGCCTCATTAAAAAGACAGCGGGAAATGAAAGGAGGATTGTTGGCTCCATGAAAAGGCACCAAACCAGGAGGGGGAAGAGTGTGATTGTCTAGAGCATTCCAAGCCTCTGGAGAGAGGAGATCCTTGGCGCTGCTCCTAGCTTGCGAGACGCGTGGTACGGATTCCGGGATGCCAAACTCTCCCCGTGTGTGCCAGAAAACCCAGTTGTTGTTCTTTTATTTTTCCCCCCTTGATGGTTTACAAAGCCATCAAAGACACCAGGCTGCTCCTGGATTCAGTACGGACACACGGCCCCCCACTGCAGAAATGTGTTTAATTTTCAGCGTGATAATGATGCCTCTCCCTGTTTTATCCCATTTTTTTGAACTCTCACAGCCTCCATTAGCAAGAATTAACGAAATAAATGGGGAATTCATTAATCTTGCTTTTTGGGAAAGGATTACTGATGGACAGGACTCAAGATCAGGCCAGTTTGATGTCGTGGAGGTCATTTGGCAGCAAGGGACAACGCAAGCACCTGAAGGAAGCAGGGCCAAGCCGTGTTCCCGTGTCCATGGGCTGTGCTTTCCCCATGCCACATTCTTCAGAGAAACAGAGATCGTGTGGTTCATTATTTCCCTCTTGTTTGATAGAACCAGATGGTGCAGGGCTCTTTACAGGACACATGATTTCACAGCAATGCCATGACAACAGATCCCAGACATGGTGAAAACGCCAGGATTTAGAACCTCACAAGCTGGAGGCGTGCAAGGATGGGCTGCTCTTCAAGGTGAAAGCCAGGAGGGGACAAGGCCATCCCAGCCAAATGCCTTGTGTGATTTATCCCATTGGTAAATCAGGAAGAAGAGGCATTTTCCTCACCAGGGCTGAGAATATCGGTTCTGAAAAGAGGGCACTGGGGACACGGTGGCAGGGTTTGAAGTCCCTTTCCTCCGCTGTGCTTCCAGTGCTGTCCCACTTAGAAAAGGTTGTTGGGTCTCCAATACACAACAGGCTGCTGGGTCTGGGCATCTTCCCTGCTCTGCTGCTCCTCTGGCACTGTGATTCCCTGGGGAGGGGTCGGCAGCATCCCCAGACCAGGGGACCTGGCAGGGGTCTGATGCAGGGGTCTGATGCAGGGGTCCCTGTGCCCCCTACAAGGCCCCTTTGCCACTTCCCTTTGGGATCAGAATAAGCAAGAGATCACCCAAGAGATCAGTGAAGATCCCTGCCCTGATCTCCCTTCCCTGCCCAAAGCCTAACGGGAAGGGAAGAGCCGGGCCCAGCTGGGGACAGCGGCACACCCAGAGTGCAGGTGGGATTCCCCAGCCTGGGATCCACGCATGGGGTGCTGGTGGCACTGAAGCCGCTCAGTTCTCCTTCACCTGGCTCCAAAAGCTGCTGGAAGCTACCAGAAAAAAGTCTCTCCTTGGGTGTGGGGAGAACTGGGAGCATCAGCAGCTGAACCAGACCCCAGTGACACTCAGGGTGCAGAACCCTGCAGGGAGGGACTTGGATGTGCCAGGTGGACGGGCTTTTACCTCAGTTTTGAGGTGCTGATGCCAACTGAATGCTGTGGCCACTGTCTCCAGTGGCAGGAGGGTAGGAACACCAGGCTGGAAAGTGAAGAAAGGAATTTCATCACTGTTAGAGGTGTGTGATGTGCAGAGTTATTACAGAGATCAGCTCAGGAACGATGGGATCGACAGAGCACTTGGATATCAGGAGAAGGACTCATTTCCTGCCAGGATGAACGCAGATTCCCAGGCAAATACTGGAGCGCTGTGCCATCATTCACAACAACAACCTGGTGCAGGCTGTTGTGTGGAGGGGACACAGTGACCCAGCAGTTACTCTGGAGAAGGAATCTCCTGACCTGGCCACTGACAACTAACAGCAATGGGGGAGGCAATTCCTCACCATGTTTTGGGAAAATGCAGCAAAAATAAAAAAAAAGGACCAGATGCAGACACACCGAGCCTGGAGGCTCTGGAAAAGAAAAAAAAATTACTTTACTGCACATCTGTTGTTGTATCTTCAGTGACTTAACGGCCCAGAGTTATTTAAGGGGGAACACTCCTGGGAGAGGAGCTGCAAGACACTGATTAGCTTCTCCTTGTGATTAAAGACGGAGGCTGCAGCACCAGGAACGTGGTCCCAGCAGGACAACATTAAAAAAAGAAAGCTGTAGTAACTTCCCAGTGAAAGCCTGTGCCTTGTGCCCTGAGACTTGGAGAGGTCTGGGGGCTGCAGGTGTCAAGGACAGGGGATGCCAGGAGAGGTGGATTCAAGGATGGAGCTTCGAGCTGGTGTCGGTTACATCATTCAGTTTGGTTTAGAGATAAAACTCTTGGGGGGTCCAGCCTTTTCTGGGCTGATCCCCGCAATCCTGGCTTGGCAGGGCACGGCTGGAGCCGTCAGCTGGAGGCAGATCTGACAAACCGGCGGTTCAAGGCAGTTTTTGGGTCCAGGAGGGCTGGCACAGCCATCCTGGGAGGTGAAAGCCAGATCCGTGGCTGGGGGCCGGCTTCAAAGCTGTTGAGGTCTCGCTGCTCAGATTTGCCTCCATCTCTGCTTTTCATCTCGGCTTTGCGCCGCCGTTCTGCTCCCGCTGCTCCTCGCCTGTGGTTTAATTCTGCTAAAATGACTTGTTCAAAGCACGCCTGACACCTTCAGGGAAGGCAGGGAGTCTCTCCAGGAATGTTTCTCTCTCGTTGTCATTTCCAGGCTGCTTGGAGATGATAAAACCGTCCCTGGCTATGTCTGTGCTCGTTGCTTGGCCTTTTCCACGTGTTGTCTGCACCCCAGACTGGGGGAGGCTTTTCTCAGGGGTTCCCAGTGCCTGGGCAGAGCTGATCCATCCCTCAGGAGCAGCATTTCCTACGGATCAGCAGGCCGGACAACGATCCCCCTCCCTGTGGGAGCAGTTCTGCCACAGCCCAGCCCCTGGTAACAGCATCGTGAGGGTGGCAGAGGCCAACTGAGCTCCCAAAGGACTTCCTATAGGAGTCTGAGCTGTCCGTACCTCATGGCAGTGCAGATATTGCTCCTCCAGCTCTCCACTGAGCTTGCTGAGCCGAGTTTGTTTTCCCTGATGCTGCCAGGCATCCTCAGTCAGGTCCCTGCAGAAGCTCCACCACTGCCTCGGACTAACCCCCTTCTCCACGTCCCTCCTTTCCCAGATCTCAAGGGTGTGGTTTCTGCCAAGAACGATATCCGTGTGGAGATCGTGCACAAGGAGCCGGCCTCGGGCAGGGAGGCGGAGGAGCACCCGACCATCAAGCAGCTGATGGTAAGGAATTCCTGCCCCTCCCTCGGCGATTGCTCCGGGCAAAAGCTTGATGGTAACGAGCCCAGGCAGGTGTCGTTCAGCCTCGTAATAACCACTCGAGGCAAAGATGCTCTTCCAAAAATCCTCGAGATCCACATCCTCCTGCCATAAAAACTCCTCGAGTGAAACTTGGCTAATGAAGAGGGAGAGCTGGTAGGGATTTATTGCAGTGGCCCGGCTGCCCGCCGGGCTAATTGCGAAGCAAATTTGCCACCTCACACCTGGAAAGCTGCGGAGAGCAGGGAGACACACAGTGGTTGAGCGCGCGGTGATAACGAGCTCATTAACCAGTGAGGGCTGCGCCCAGAGAATTCTGTGTGTGCACAGGGCTGGATGCACACCCGGAACGCCGGGAGTGTGGGGCCAGTCTGCACCTGGGTCTGTAACAGCTGGGGAGGTGTCACCTTCCCGAGGCCACTGCCCTCACCCCAGGGGACCGACAGACACGGGCAGGGCAAGAGGTGGGTGGTTGAGATCCCAGGAAACCCAGCTGGTGCCTGTGGACCGGTTCATCGTCACCACCAGCCCCTCTGGCTGCTGTGGTCACTGTTCTCTGTGTCTCAGCCCCAGTTTGCCTTTGCTTTCACTTGCTGGTGACAAATAGAAGCTGAAAAATGGCAAAGAAAGGCGAGTGGCTGTAAAAAAGGAGAGAAAAGAGTGGATGGGAAAGGGAGAAGGGATTGAAGGAGCCGGGGGCTGCTTTCTAGGTTGCTGGGTGGTTTTTTCCTCCTCTAACTCTCCATTTTTTGGGCAGCATTTGTATGCCCTGCCTGCAAAAGCTGTTCCATGAATAACTGGTGGGAAGGCAAGGCTGAGCATCGTAGGGTGGGTGGAATTGCTTGCTGAAATTGTCGGGATTGCCAGAGCATTTAGACAGCCAGGGAGCCTCCAAACAATGAGGCAGGAGCAGGTAGAGATCTGGCAACTTATCCCAGCACCGCTGAGGTTTCTGTGCAAGACCCTTCGTTCCCAGTAGGGCTTTGCCCTGAGAAATCTGCAAGTCCGTGGTGGGATTTGCAAGGCTGGAAGGACAGGGGAGGCTGGGTTTGGGTTTGGGTTTGGACCAATCTGAGGATGAGGGGGAATGAGAAGCTTCCTCTCCATGGGACCCTGGACATCATCTGTGTGATCAGCAGTGCCAAGCCCAGATCTGGCTCCCACAGGGGCATCTGGGATCATCCCAAATCCCACTCCAGACCCTAACTGCCAGGCTGGAAGCACAAACAGAGCCTCAGCAGAAGAGAACATTTACCACTGTGAGTGAACAAGGAAGAGGATGGTGATGGGAGGTCAGGCACAAGATCTTGGAAGCCATCCTGGGGACTTTCTTCGGTTATTTGCAGGAGCCAGAGGGTGATTCCACATCAGCGTGTGCCTTGGTGAGGCTGGGAGCGGAGCAGTGCCGGGCACGCTGCAGTGAGGATTCCGGCAGGGTGAAAATGGTGCAGAAAAAAATGACAACATTTATTTGGGAGAGCTGGGAAAAAAATGCCTTGCAGGGAGAGGTTGTGGAGCTCCTGGGTTTATGAGCCAGACTGGTGAGAGGTGGTTTGATCACAGCAGAAAGGAACCGTTTAAGTGTGAACAGGGAAGGCAAAGCTGATCGCTTTTGGACGTGGCACAACAGAGACTCACAGCCTGGCTGGACTGGAAGAGGGCAATTCTTCCCTTTTCCTGGCCAAATCCAGGCATTTTTCCTGAAAATACAGCATTTGGAAATTATATCGTTGCATCAGCGCCCTTCAGGAGCTGGAAGAGATGGTCCTTGATCTCTGCTCCTGATGCTGGGAGGGTTTAGCACCTGCTGGGACATCCTACCTGCAGGGAGGAGGCATCAGAGCCCCCTCCCCTGCCTGGATCAGAGCCTCCCCACCCTCATCTGCCCTCGGCAAGCACATTCCCAGGAAATACTCGCCAGTTCCTTCTCTCCTCAGAGTCCGCAGGGACCCCCACTCTCCCTCATCCACCTCCTTGCTGTGTCCAACAGCCAGTGTGGGCATCCTCCTCTGGCCATCGGACACCCAGCCTTGGATGCCAAACAGATTCCTGATAAAATGTTCCAACTTTGTCAATGAAATGAAGGATTGAGTTAAAAACTTCCTCTTGCTGATGAGCAGCAATGAGACCTCTCTGGCAGGAGGAGGAGGGCAGTGCCCAGCACCTCCCTATCCTCACCCCGAGATTTTCCAGCTCTCCCTCCTCCCAGCGCCAGCATTATTCCCTCTGCTTCCCCATTTGCCTTCTCCGAGCGTCCTGTGAGATGTCCATCCTTCGAGATGATCTCCTCGCCCTCACCAGTGTTCATCACACCTTGCAGTTTAATAGCAGCTGTGACTGTCCTTGCCATGCCGGGGGCTCGGGATCATTAACGTGGATGTTAATGAGGAGCAGCCACGCTGGCAAACAGCTCCTCGCTGCTCTCCATCCTAACCCCATCCCAGCCTCTCGGCCGAGCCTCTGAGTCCAGCACAGCCTGACCTGCGCCTGCTGAATTTCAGGATCCTCAGCACCGTGGGTGTGCCTTTGCTCCTCGGTTCCCCACCGTGTCCCGCTCTGCCGGAGCGCTCCTGGCCGCAGAGTGCCAGCCTGACTCTCCGTCCCCCCAAACGCTGTTTTGTCATTCTCCAGCCATCTGTGACCTCGGCAGCTCACCGTGCTTTTCACAAGTAATTATTCATGCATCTATAAATTCATTAACACCTTAGGATACGCGTCACGCTGGCTGATTTGCATATGTTCACATTGCCTCAGCGCCGTTCCCACCCCCCCGCTCCGAGAGCTGTTCTGCCAGGCAGTGCCTACGGGCAGGGAAAAGGCTGCCAGCTCTAGTGGCTGGAGGCAAAAGAGCCTGTAAAGGGTCTGATCCTGCGGAAAATAAACCACAACAGCCGCATTCTCCCTCCTGCGGGATGCATTGCATGGGCACGGCAGCTCCGTCGAGCCCGGAATGTGAGGAGGGAGATGAAGAGCGTCGTCAGCTCCGGCGTGGCACAGCCTCCCCCCTTACCCTGGCTGGGTTCATTCCTGGCCGATCGGACCCCGTGCCTCCCCATCTGTGAAATGGGGCCGGTAATCCCAAAGGAGCCGCCCCAATGCCATGAGCAGTCAGAGGCGACCCCAAAGTGACAGGCAGGCGGAGCATCCCCGAGATCTCATCTCTGGATCATCCCTTCCATCGGAGGGGATCCACTGTGGCCAGGCAGATCCAGGCATCACCTTTGGTTCATATTTGGAGTGCAACAGTCAAAATAATCAATCCAGTGATAGGTTTGTCTTCTCCTGTCTCCTTAAACCCATTCCTCTGCTCCAAGGGCTGTTCCTAGTTTGTTCACAGCCTTCACAGGTGATCAGCACCAGACACCTTTTCCAGACCGGCGCTCAGCTCAGATCCCTGTGGAAGAGGAAAAATCAAAGAAGGAGAATTTCCATTCTGGGCGAGGCTCCTTCCTACCTGCCCAGTGGACACAGCATCCCTTTCTCTGCCTTCCTCCCGTGCCCGCGGGCTGGGACATCTTCCGTGTGCCACTGCCACCGCCACCCTGGGCAGCGCCGAGCTGGCAGCGCCAGGTCTGAATTGGAGCCAGGCTGTGTCTCCACAACATCCAGCCTCGCCCAGGAGGCCCCGGGAGCATCCCTCCCACACAGCCGACCCCTTCCAGCGGCTCCAGCCCATCCAAAAGCAATATTTTGGGGAGAGGTGGAACAAGGCGCTGCAGCTTCTCCTGTGGTGGGCAGCCACACCCACCCCAGCGGGAGTTCACATCACTGGGCGACCGAGGCCAGAGCCGGTGTTTGAAGGTGATAAAGCTTCATCCAGCTGGGAATTCCCAGAGGGGTTCTTTATTCCTGGGCTTCTTCCCTCCCTGGGAGCAGAGGAAGTCGCTGTTCGAGAATCGTCATCAGCATCCCTCACCCTGGTGACGTCTGGCCCGCACAAGTGCTGCCGGGTGGCATCCAATTACCCAACCAGCCGGAAATATTGTAATTAAACCTGGAGCGAGGTGGGGGGAGGCACTTCGAGCCCGCCAGGTCTGGAGGATACTCAGGGACCTGGAGCAGCATTTTAAAAAACATATTGTGCCCACTAATGAAAGCCAAGAATTTAATATCCTGTCGGATTCTCCATCTCAGAGGCTTCATTTGGTGGCGTGAAATGCGGGAGAGCTCCGCATTTCCGGAGCGGAGCGGGAGGCACGGCACTGCCTGCTGCTTCCATGCGGTGTTCCCTGCGCTGAGTGACCCTGGGAAGGCGCTTTGCTCCGCGGGGCTGCGCTCCCTGGGCGGCGGGAGCCAGCACAGCGAGGCTGAGGGGCTGCCTCAGGATCTCGAGGGGGTCCCTGCCCTTTGCAGTGGGGGAAACCGAGGCAGTGGCAGTCAGGGATGCAGGGATGCGGTTTGCCACATCCCTCAGCCACGCTGCTCCAGGAGGGACCGGCGAGGTTTGGGAACGGGCAGGACTTCACACCCCACCTGCGATGCCCCGCTATTCTAGGGATGGGGAAGGCTGCTGGCGCCTGGCAGTGCCAAGCAGGATTAAGTCCTGGCATGAGGTTCCCAGGATGGGAACGGCGCTGGCAGCAGGGGAATGGTGTACCAGGCAGGTGTATCCCCAGCCATCTGCACGGCAGCGCTGCGGCCGAGGCCCGGAGCATATTGGTGCTGGCACCCGGCTGGAGAAAGCCATGGCTCTGGAAAAGTCCAGGAATGACACTGGGGCATCCCATGCCAGGGCACTCAGACATCTCTGGTCTCTTTTTCCATTTCTTTTCCCTCTTCCCCCCTCATAATCCCAATTAATACTGGTGATGGAGTGAACTTGAGTTAACTTCCGTCACTTTCCGGTGTTTACTCAGTGATGACAAAGCGGGAATCACACTAACGACAATCCCACCGCCCACTAATTAATGGTGTAAGACTTTAACAAAGGTGACGTTAATGACCGACTGTAATGGGGGAACTGGAGATTCAGTGATGTGTTGGCGCTTTGTGGACCCCGTGTGGGGACTCCCTGCAGTCCCCAAATCCACGGGGTGCAGCCGAATTCAGAGCGTCCTGCCAGCCCCAGGGACAGGCAGGGTCCCCACGGGGCTGAGGGAGCATCCCAGTGCCTGGATCCTTCCCACCATCACTTCGAGAGGCAACATAAAATGGCTTAAAACACCCCATCAAACCCGACATTAATTCCAGGGAGGTTTGGTCACAGTGGGACCAGGTGGGTCACAGTTCCCACCTCCCTTCTTCCGTCTCCATCTCTGGGTCTGGCTCTGCCCACCTGGATCATCCACCCCAACAAAAAAAAAAAAAAGCCAAATCCAAGGAGAAGTGGTTTTTCCTTTTCTTTCCGAGCTAGGACCTGTTACACCCTTTCGATAGGGTTAACAGCCCCAGTCTCTGCGTTTCAGAGAGGTGCTTCAGAGGATCGAGGGGGTCGCTGGGGCTGGCAGAGCAAAAAAACCCCTCCACGTCCCATTTTAGCTGCACTCGTTTAATCCTCGGCGACACTTGTATTTATCCTGGTAAATCAATGGCTGATTCAGGCTTTCTTTTCCCTAGGAAAACTCAGGTACTTTAATTTATTGCCTTTAACAGCCACATCAAAGGCTTTCGGGAGATGAACAGCAAGTGCCGCGGGGTGAATTTCCACAGCCACTTACCATCTTAAAGAGGAGAGAATCTGGGCAATAAAAGGGGATTTTGGGGCTGATGTGGGGCTGTGATCCCAGAGAAGCCGAGCTGGAGGCGTCCGGTGAATACGGGAGAAGCTAAAAAAAGGCAACTGAGAAATTGGTTGATAATTATCCTGCTTCCTGCACAGCCCCGCGTGCTGAAGGAAGGGTAATTAAAGCCATGGTGTAANGTTCAGCTGAGGAGGAAAGGATGAAAAGAAGGGAACCAAAAAAAAAAAAAAATACATTTTGGGGGTGTTGCTTCGGGCAGGCGGGTGTAGCCCCAACCCTCACCATGGCAAATAATTCGTTTTCTGCATCAGCCCGGCTTTTTCTGTCCTAGACAGGGAAAAACAGTCTGTAACCCAGGGAACTGTGTGGCTTTTGGGCGTCCACCGGCTCCACCGCCCTCGGACATTGCTGGGGCACCCCTGGGCAAGTCCTTGAATCCGGCTGGTGGCAAATTCCCCGTGCCGTGGGGCTGATGATGGATGTGGGGCTCGCCTCACATGGCCTGGGGGTGGTGGGGACAGACGGGGGACAGGCGGTGCCTGGGATGCTGACCCCTGTCTGCATCCTTTCCTAGATGGACCGGGGGGAGTTCCAGCAGGATTCGGTGCTGAAGCAGCTCGAGGTGCTCAAGGAAGAGGAGAAGGAGTTTCAAAACCTGAAGGTGAGCTGGATCCTGGGGCCTGCCTCTGTCCTCAGCCCCACGGAGAGATGGGGTCAGAGCTCCCCTGGTCAATCCTGGCAGGGGGGCTGCACCCGGGGGGCTGGGAACCCCTCCCTGTGCCCACCACCAGGCAGAACCAGCTCGTGCCTCACCCGGCGTTGCTGCTGCCAGGCTGTCTGTCCTTGGGCCGTGTCCCCAGGGGTGGCCTGTCCCAGAGGGCTGTCCCTGTGCACGGAGAGAGGCTCTGGTATGCTGGCACTGTTTTGTGGCCCCAGCAGCTTTTGGGAAATAACATGAAGGTGTAGTGCCAGGACAGTGGAGTGCAAGGGACACTTGTGTCCCGCCTGGGCAGAGTGGAATCCACTGGTGGCACAAGAGGACATTGCTGGACAGTTTAGTGGTTGAGGGTGTCCTCCAAAGAGGGTCTATGAAAAGGGGGAAGGATCTGGAGGGGCCATATGAGGAGCGGCTGAGGTGACTTGGGTTGTTCAGCCTGGAGGAGACCGAGGGGAGACTCATCAGGGTCTGCAGCTTCTTCCTGAGGGACAGCTTTGATCTCTGCTTTCTGTGACCAGCGACAGGACCTGAGAGAACGGCTGGAGCTGTACCAGGGGAGGGTCAGGCTGGAGATCAGGAAAAGGTTCTTCCCCCAGAGGGGGCTGGGCACTGCCCAGGCTCCCCAGGGAATGCGCACAGCCCAAGGCTGACAGAGCTCCAGGAGCGTTTGGACAATGCTCTCAGGCACAGGATGGGATTGTTGGGGTGTCTGTGCAGGGCCAGGAGTTGGACTGGATGGTCCTTGCGGGTCTCTTCCAGCTCAGGATATTCCATGATTTGGATAAGTCTCGCATGTCCTGCATGTATGGGCAGGGTGGGCACCCCAAATGCCACGGTACTCAGGGAGGTCACCACCAACCTGCCCCCGCTTCTCCACTCCCCAGGACCCCACCAACGGCTACTACAGCGTGAACACCTTCAAGGAGCACCACTCCACCCCCACCATCTCGCTGTCGGGCTGCCCGGCTGACCTGCGCCCGGCCGGCAAGCAGCGGGTGCCCACGGGCATGTCCTTCACCAACATCTACAGCACCCTGAGCGGGCAGAGCCGCCTCTACGACTACAGCCAGCGCTTCGTGCTGGGCATGGGCAGCAGCTCCATCGAGCTGTGCGAGCGCGAGTTCCAGCGCGGCTCCATGAGCGACAGCAGCTCCTTCCTCGACACCCAGTGCGACAGCAGCATCAGCAGCAGCGGCAAGCAGGACGGCTACGTGCAGTTCGACAAGGCCAGCAAGGCCTCCGCATCCTCCTCCCACCACTCCCAGTCGTCTTCCCAAAACTCAGACCCCAGCCGGCCCCTGCAGAGGCGGATGCAGACGCACGTTTGAGCCCCTCCAGGGACGCTCGGGACCCTCGGCGTGGGCGCCGTGGCTCCGTGCTCGGACAGTGGCGCCCGCCGGCAGCGGCGGTGGGAAGAGGCCGGATCCAGCCCCCCCAGAGCGGGGCTGCGGGGCAGGGGACCGGCCGAGCATCCCCCCTCCCTGGTACATGCTAAGCACAACCCCGCCGAGGACGCGCTGAGCCCCGGGGAGCCGTCCCCTCCGCGGGGCTGGGGACGGCCGCGGCCCCACCACGCACCCCCGCGCCCCCCCCAGCCGCTCGCCTCCGCTTCCCGCTGCCCTCTCCCACCCGGCTCCTTCCCTTCCTTCGTGGTGTTCGGTGTCCATACTTATAGAGTCCGTTTCGGGGGGGTCGGGGGGGTCCCGCCATGTGGGACAGGATGGGGGGACATCGGTGGGACAGGGACCCCCCGGGAAGGGCCTCTCCACGCTGTATCGCGGCACCGCGGTCAATACAAGAGGTGTTTCTCGTGGCACGCCTGGGCTGATGGCCACCCCGCGGGGACATCGGCTTCCCTGACACTCTACCCCGGCACAAACCTGGCCTGGAGCCTGGCTGTGCCAGGGCCTCCTGGGGGACGCCCCATGGGGGCAGAAATGGCCGGTGGTGGAGGGGAACTGAGGCACGGGGCAGATGGAACCCCACAAGCCCAGCGTGGGAGCCAGGAGATAGGGCATCGCAACAGGTAAGGGGATGTGGGGACACAAGGTCATGGGGACGGGCCACCCTCCCTGCATCTCACAGCCCCAAAACTCCCTCACACCCCCCCATCACGGCCCAGGAGCGCCCAGCCCATCCCAGCCTCACCAGGACTTTATTGGGTGCCAGCATGAGCCCCAAACACCCCCATCCATGGGTCCCCCCAACACCTGCAGCCCCACGGGGGCAGAGAGGACCCTACACCAGCAGGGAGAAGGCACCAGTCAACCCCTCCATGGTGGGGGGACATCCCAAATGCCCACCCCTGGAGCCAAGCACACGCCAGCCCACCCAAGGCCCCTTGTCCCTGACACCAGTGGCATACGGGCCCTGGGTGAAGGCTCCACCATAAATAAGCATTTAAATTAATTAAATTAATCTGCACCACCAAAGGGCCCTGGCAGACCCTGAAGCCAAGCACCCCAGGGTGCCCCCACCCAGGGTGGCTGCGGGGACGAGTCCCTACGCCAGCGCTAAGGCACAGGACAGGGCCGCCAAGTAAAAAAGGAAATTAAAAAAAAAAGGGAATTAAATATTTGGGGGGAGGTCCAGGGCAGGGAGGAGGCAACATTAGCCTCCAAAGGCTCCCATTCCCTTGGCGGGGAGGGGCTGGGACCCCCAAAATCAGCCCCTCAGCAGGGCCCTCGTCAGTGTATGAGGGAATTAAGGGAAAGAGAATGTCCAGGGCAAGGGCTTCTGCCCTGATTCACCCCCTCAGGCCCGCTGGGAGGGAGGACCCGCCTACCCCAAAAATCCCCTCCAAGTCCTTGGTAGCTTCAGTGCGTCAGTAGAAAAGGCGCTGGGCCACGGCCCCGCCGGGCTCCCTGCGCCCCCCAAGAGCTGCTCCACCCCGGGGACCCGCGGTCCAGCACGGCCCCCCAGCCCCAGCCCTGCTCCAAGAGTCCCAGGGCGTGGTGGCGGCGGCGGTGACAAGGATGCTCTGCCCTCGGTCACTCTGGCCATGCCAGTGCAGTGTCCCCTCACTGTGCAGGATGGTGTCCCCTCACTGCAGGGGACGGTGTGTCCTCGCCCCAGGGACGCTGTCCCTGTGCAGCCCCGCTGCCCTCAGAAGTAGGTGAGGTTCTTGACGAGTCCCAGCTCCAGCATCCGCTTGATGGCCACGGCCTCGTGTGACACGTTGTGCTCTGACGCCTGCGGGATGGGGAGCAGGGGGTGAGGCCAGAGGCTGGCAAGGTGGGGCCATGCACTTTGCTTCCACCTTCCCACCCTCCACCTTGCCCACCCCACCAGCAGGGACTTCAGCCCCCCAAAAGAAGGGACGGAACTCTCCCCGCCCAATCCCCCTGTCCATGAACCCTTCTCCTCACACATGAACTGGGGATGGATCCAACTCTCCATACCTCCAAAGACATTCAGCTACTGAGAGAAGTTGGATGATGACCATCCAAAGGTGGACTTCAACATCCATCATGGGAGAGGACTGAGAGGGAAGAGCCTCCCACGCCATTCGGCATCCTGGCACTGCTCTCTGGGGCTGCCATCCCCCATCCAGGGGGAAAAATGGGGGGAACAGGGACAAAACTGTGGGGCAGACACTTACGGCCATGGACTTGAGCGTGATCTGTTCGTAGTAGTGGATGGTTTGCTTCTTGTTGGTCGAATCGGGGTAGCCAAAGCCGGCGATGTGCACCAGGTCACAGAAGTGCAGCGCCAAGGTGATGGCCAGCAGCCCTGTGGTGGGCTTCTAGGGGACAGAGCGCCACAGCCTTCACGGAGCTGCACAGGGACAGGCTGTCCCCACTCCGGGGGTGCAGGGTGACCAGCCAGCCCCACCCCTTACCTGTTTGACCTTCCGTGGTTGCTTCATGGGGAGGTTGAGCAGTTTAGCAGCAGTTACTTCCATGTAGTAGGGGTTGAGGATGCGCACTTGTTCTGGGTTGGCATCCCAGATCAACGGGGGCTGCTTCCAAAAGCCTTTCCGAACCTGCAAGAGGCCAGATGTCCCCAAGCGTGGGGTGGCATGACAGCTGGAGCCTGGAGCAGCCAGGGAGGGGTTGGACCCGGTTCCCCACCACGCTCACCCTCTTCTTGTCGTTGAGGATGGCCTCCATCCACTGGAAGTCCATGGGCTTGAAGGGCACGAGCACCAGCAGCGTGTCGGGGTTGTTCTCGGTGCGGGGGTCGAAGTGGGCCGACTCCGGGTAGAAGAGGCGCATGGTGGTCTTGGAGCCCACGTCCTGCTCATAACCATGGACCGGGGCGTTGTTCAGCCTTGGGGACATCACAGGTGTCAGCCCCAGCTGCGGATGGCACTGGGGAGGGAGCGGTGGGCCGGGCCCAGGGCTGTACCTGATCACGACATCGTAGGTGTTGATGGTGTCCCCCATGGAGCTGTTGCGGAGCCGGTGGCCGTTGCCCACCACTGCACACCTCCGGCACTTCAGGCTGCGAGAGAAAACCCCATCTCAATCAGACCTGTTCCAAAACTGGGGTGCTTTTAACCCCCAGGGGGGTTGAACCCAGTGTTGTCCAGTCTCCAAACCTTCCCATGCTCCGTCCACCACCCCTGGGTTGCAGAGGTTCATTTTGCCAAATCTTGGGCCCACAACAGACAAATTTCAACTGCCCCCCAAGAGAGCAACGATGAAGCAAAAGAAAGAAAAAGAAAAGCCCCTAAACCCACCCCGGTGTTACCTCTGGATGCTCTCAGGCACGGAGTAGTGGGTGATGGACAGCAGGCGCAGGAGGACGTCTTCTGCAAAGCAAGGACAAGGTGATGAAGGTGAGGAAGGGGAGAGGGTGAGGAAGGCAGCTCCTGCCTGGCATAACACCCTGGGTGCTGCCCCATCCCTGACGAATTTGCTCCTGCTGTTAATCCGAGTTTCAGGCAGATAATCTGTTGCCAGGGCTTAGTACAACCTGGCCCACCCTAAACTCTTTTAGAGGCACCATGTGCACCCAGGGTGAGGAGATACGCACTGCAGAGTCTAAAAAACAACAAAATAGCTTAGGAATAGTCCCCAGCAAAATCAACCTGCAGATATCTTTAGCAAAAAGGAAGTTGAAACCCCAGGAGCAGCAGCACAACAGAGAGACAGACAGACCCCACTGAGCACTGCCGGGCTTACCACTTCCTTTGGTGCCATAGGGCAGCTCATAGAGTGACGGTGTCTTCACCCAAAAATAGTCCTTCAACTGCAAGAACAGTGGGTGGTCCCTCGTGTAGCTGCCAAGGAGCAAAGGGCCAGTGAGACTGGGATCGGGGATGGCACAAGGAGGGGGGTCCTGGCTCTGCACCCCCCCCCACTCCCTGCTCCCAGCCCCAAAACTCACTTCCCGATGAGCTGCGCTGCTTTCTTTTCCACCTCCCCCAGGGGACATGCTGTCTTGTTGTTTTCTTGCACAGGGAAATAAAAGCTGTAAAGGAAGAGGTTAATTAAATCAAATGATGCCTGTTCCTCTGCAGCCCCTTCCTGGAAGAAGGGGCTCCAGCACCCCCAGGCATCCCCACTGTAGGATTCAAGCTGTGAGAGAGAGATTTCCAGCCGGATTTAAGGCCGGCACTGCCTGGGTATTTATCTGCTGGGCTTGCAGCCTTGCATCAGAAGAGGTCTCTCTTGCTCTGCTCATGAACCTCACACTCCGCTTTCCCCGTCTCCATCAGCATCGCTGGCCCTGGGAAGAGAGCGGGGTTTTCCCACCCTCCCGGGCTCAGAATAGCACCAGCATTTGTGAAAAAACCCGCAGAGCCCAATCACCACCACGCATGGAGGGGGAACCTCGTTTGTGTCCCCCATTCTCCAGCAGCAGCCGAGCATGCTGCCACCTCCCCAGTCCCCTGGGATCCAGTCAGACGATGCTCTGGCATCCCTGTGCGGGGTGGGCGGGAAGAAGCCGCCTCCCGGCAGTGAAGGAAAGGGCAGGAGGTCTTTTAAACTTGAGTAAGAAGCACTCACAGCTGTGTGTACCTGTCTTCCCGGTAGATCGAGTACCAAACCATCACCAGAAACAGCGCCAGCACCCCGAGTATCTTCCCTCCTGCATGCCCAGAGGAGAGGGGGAGAGAAAAACCACCGTCAACTGTGGGGTTTGGATGATTGCTTGTGGGGTCCCACAGCATCCCTAGCTAGATGCAGGATGGCAGAGCCTTATCCCCATGGAGCAGCCGAGGTTGGCTGGCACCATGTCCCAGAGGGGAGCAGCTCTGAGATGAGCTGGGTGGTTTTGTCCCAGGTTTAAAAGCCACTGTGACGTTTCTGTTTCCTCCTGCCTGCTTTGCATCAAAGCCTAGGCAAACATCCCTTTTTCCATGTGCCTCCGCCCCATTTCTGTGCCACGAACTCCAAGGAGTTCCAGGTGCCCAAGCCCAGAGATCAAGGTCCCTGAAACCATCCTCCCCGCTGCGACTTTCTCCTGTGATACCCCGATACTCCATCACTCAACTGGAACCACGGCGAAGCAGCATCCCACCCCCAGATTTCCAAATGCAAACTCCCCAGGCTCCCTATCCCTGCTTGGACAGACAGGACCTCCCGTGGGACTCACGAGACTTGTTGATCATTTTTATCAGCAGGAAAGGGATCAGGCGAGGGCCGGAGCTCTCATCGTGGCTGGTCACCTGCAGCAGGAAAACAGGGAATGGCATCGGATCAGGGCAAAACCCATCGGAGCCCAAAACCCCATCCAAGAGGCATCACCCCCTGCTTGCCCGTCTGCATCTGCGGACAAGCAGGTGCGAGGGTTCTCCAAGGGATTTATTTATTTAAATTCACATTTCTTTGCTGCCAAAAGGTTCGTTTAGAGAGCTTATCAAAGCCAGGCAAGTGGCCGCGCTTCCCAAGGAGCTTCAGTCCTACAAGTTAAAGGCCAGAGGAAAAAAGGAATTAGAGAGGAAAAACAAGCCCCCAGTGGGGTTTCAACCACGAAATCCCATGGGGGGAGACTTTAGCCCAGCTTAAGCATCCACCTGGCACCAGCAGGTACGAAGGACAACGTGCCACCACAAAGCCAGTCAGAAAGGACAGGAGCAGCTGAGCAGGATCAAACTAAAGAGCATCACGTACTTGGGGAGCCTCCAACGCCTTGGATTCACCCATCCTGGCCCGGGGAAAGGAGGTGCCGCGAGCTTAGTGCCCGCACAAACTCTGCCCAGGGAAGTGGGGCCACTTTTGTCCTCCTTCGGAACCTCTCGCTCCTGGAATAAGGAGCAAAGAGCCCTGGTCGGAGCCATCCCGGGATCGGCTCATCCCATCCCGCCAGGACACGGCAAGGACGGAAAATGAACTTACCGGGTGGGAGAAGCTTTGGGGTAGAGGGGAGGCTTTGCTCCCGGGGTGAATTCTGCTCTAAGCCAGGCTCGGAGCTGGGCTTGGCTTCGCCACCCGGTAACAGAGCTCCTCCCGGCTCCGAGCAGCCACGTCTCGGTGTGTTAAATGCCAGCCAAGGGGAAGGGTGCACGCCCGGGCTGGGTCTCTGGATCAGAGCCTGCCCATCAGTCTCCAGGGATTAGTCACCACCTCACCCCCTCCGTGCCCAAGGAAGTGCCGCTAACGAACCTGACACCTGCACACCGCCCGGCAGGGCCACGGCCTCAGCCAGCCAAGAACACCAGGTTCGGGGGCAAAAATGTATCAAGAATGAGGAGAAATGGGACCAAAGATGGTCCCACAAGAGCCAGGCTCTTCCTTTCCCTATCACGGGCTTCTGAAGTTAAAAGGGCAGGAGAGCAATTAATTAAAAAGGGCAGAGAGGGCAATTAAAAGGCAATTAAGGACAATTAAGCCACACTAAAAGCAACGGGACAGGACACTAGAAAAAGAAAATTGTGTCCATTTGACAGCAGAGAGATGGGGACAGGGATGGGGACAGGTGAGGTGGTCCCCTCAGAAAGCACCTCTCTCCCTCTGAACTGTTTGTCCTTCATAAAACATGAATAACTGTGCCCCACCATCACCTGGAGGCTCCAGGAAGGGGAAGCAACCCCCCCATCCCAACTTACACCCTGGCTCTCATCCTGCATCTGTATTTCTGGCTCAACAAGCCCCTCCTGCTTGGGAACATGAAACCCACAGCTGGATCTTCAAGGGTCGGAGCATACGGGGAGGAGGCACTGGGGGGTCTCACCCCTTTACATGTTACAGTTGCTTGGAAAACGCAAAATTAGGGCAAGGTAAAAAGCAGCTTGTGCTTCCTGGGGGGTTTTGCTCTTAGCAAAACTGGGCACAAAAGCCTCAAGGGGAAATCCACTGCCGCAGCTGGAGCCTGGGGATGCTCCTGGGGGACCTGAGTACCCCTGTCTGCCCAGGGCTGGGAAACTGCTGGGCATCAAGACCTGATTTTAGCACCAAATTCACCCCCCAGCTTCATCCTTGGGCGCCAAAACACCCAAGCAAGAGCACTTCGCCCCTTCCACCAGTGAAGCCACTGGGAAAATCCGCTCTGCCCACAATGTTTACCTTTACATACCAGCTTTTTTTAAATAATATTTTTTGACAGCTTTATGATCTTTTCCCAGGCTTGTATGCACAAGCTGGGCCTGATGCAAAACTTATCTAAGGCAAACACGGCTAATAATCCCCGAGGAGAAGGAACGTTGTTTGGTGAAGTGTTCAGGGAATGTGGAGCAAAACAGAGCACACCCGGCTGCCCCCGCGGTGCCTCTGGAATGAACTCAAGCTCCCCACAGCCCTCCCAGAACCACAGCCCAAACCAGAGCAGCTGCCGAAAGCCGGAAGGTCTGAACACCCTGAGCCAGGTCCTGTGTCCTCCTCGTAGGGCTGCTGCAGGGAGCGATGCCAAAGGATCCTGCTGGTCCCCACAGAATCCCCAGTACAGCAGCATCCTCAGAGCCTGCAGCATCCCTGTCCCATCACAGCACCCTCAGAGCCCCCTGCAGTATCCCTGTCCCATCACAGTATCCTCAGAGTTCCCCATGGCAACTTGGTCTCACAGCATCCTCAGAGCCCTCCCACAGCATCCCTAGTCCTGCAATATCCCTGTTCCTGCAGCATCCCTGGTCCCCCACAAAGTCCTCAGAGTCCCCTCCCACTGGCATCCCTGTCCCACACAGCATCCTCCGAGCCCCCACAGCATCCTTTGAGCCTCCCTGAGTATCCCTATCCCATCACAGCATCCTCAGAGCCCCCCTGGGCATCCCTGTCCCATCACAGCATCCTCAGAGTGCGTGCAGCATCCCTCAGATCCCCCAACACGGACCCCTCACCCCAACATCCTCCCTGGATCCCTCACTGCAGCATCCCTGTCCTGCAGAGAGGGACTCAGCACTCGTTGGGATCAACCTCCACTCCCCCAGGGTCGGTCCAGGGCATCGCCTGCCCCGCCAAGCCCTGAAGCTGGGGGGAAAGTCCCAGCTGGATTCAGCTCCCCACACCTGGAAGAAGTGAGTGGAAAAGCCCCTCTTTGATGTTGAAGGATGCACCCCCACAGCACCACAGGCTGCGATTATCGCTGCACAAAGGATTCAAAAGCCCCATGGCCCATTCTCCCTCTCCCACTCCCTTCCCCACCCCGTGTTCTGGGAAAGCCCCATCCCAGGATGCTGCCGAGGCTGCTCATGTCCAAGCCTCATGGAGTTTCCCTGTCTACCTCTGACCTGGAGCAGGGTTTTGCCTCCCGGTTCCACCACGTCCCCTGGGAGATGCCAGCAACATCCACACGCACCACACGCAATGGATCTCCATCCATCCATTCCCATCTCCCCCCATGGCCTCAACGGCTCCAGCATTTCCAGACTGAAGTCACGTCAATCCACAAAGTGGCAGCAAGCACCTGCCAAGCTGCTCCCAGGCAAAAAATAGGGAAAAAAGGAACCTGAAGGCATGGAACAAGCACGGAGGTGAGGAGTGGTTATAAACTCCCCCACAGAATCCCAGCATGGATGGATGGTGATCCCAGACCATCCTGGCAAGGCATCATGGACCAGCAGGCCATGCAGCAAAAACTCTTAGTACTTTTATGTTTCCATGGTAACCTATGGATTGGGAAAAGCATGACATGAGGCGAGGACACCTCTCCTGTGCTCCCACCGTCCCATCCCACGTGCCCACGGGACACGGAGCCACCCACTGCCAGGTCCAGCTTCGCTGGTAAGAAGGATGCTCACTGAAAAACAAGCACCTCCAACAGTTTATCCCAAAAAAACATGCCTTTATTTTTAACTGGAGGAGAGTTGGATAGCACCCAAAGAAGGGATGCACCGGCAGCCCCTTGGGATTTGCTCTCAGCAGTGGAAACCAAAGGGAGCAGACAGCCAGGACAGCACGGACCCCTTCAGTCCCAGCCACACCATCTCTCCCGAGCTTCCCAGGCACGCGGAGCTTTCGGGAACCAGCAGGGCAGACCCGGTGCTCCCCAGAGGACAACAACCAGCATCGACCCCCACAGAAGCAGTTTACAGCCCCGGGATGTTCCGAGCCCCCGTCCCGCGGGTGTTCCGCACGCGGTGGGGCTGGGCTCGATGCCGGCTCGCCCCCCACGCCGGCCCTGCCCCGGCACAACCATCGCGTGCCGGAGCCTGAGCGCAACCTGGGAGGCGGCCGGGGGCGATCCTGCGGGGAAAGGATCCAGCCAACTGCAGGCACTGCCTGGGCTTGGCAGAGCATCAAAGACACCCAAATCCCCAGCCTGGCATCCCAAACCTTCCTCGCCCCAGCTGCTGCGAGCTCCCGGTGCTCGGGGAATTTTTTTCCAAGCTGGGAAGAAAAACCTTGTGGGATCACAACAACCACCACTGCAAGACCAAAAGGCAGCAGGGCGTGGATCTGAGCCCCCTCCAAGAGACGTTGCGTGGGATGGGGATGCTGGCAGGGAAAGAGGGACAGGGGGGACCAGGGATGCTGAGAGGGGGCAAGGGATGCGAAAAACCGCAGAGCAGAGCGATGTCAAGAGCCGGAGCTGCAGTGCCGTGGGCTGGGGGGGATGAAGAGGGTCACATGAGGACACAGCACTGCAAAAATCAACTCCACTGGACATTGGGCATGGCCTCACAAAGGGTGTGGAGCCAGCCCAGCCTGTGCACTCATACCCACATTTATCCTATTTTAAGAGCCCTGCAAGTCACTTTAAAGGAATCTTTAAAAGAATCTTAATTGCCTCTTACTCGGAGAAGCAGTGCTGTTTCCCTTGCCGTGGTATCCCAGGCACACAATAACCCAGCCAAAGATTTAAGATAGGGGAAAACAGCAACCCCTCGTTGGCATGTGAGTCTTAACAAAACATTTACCCGTGACCAGGCTGCAATTTTGAAGGTGGCAACACCAAATAAGCTCAGGTACAACAAGTATTTCCACAGTGGCAGGTCCTCAGGATAAATCCAGGCTGCTTCTGCCTTCCCATGGCACTGTTGGTTTTAATGTGCTTCAGAGCAATTCAGACCAGCACTGCCTCCATCTTCTCCTCTCCCCCTGTATTTTTCAATCCTTGCAGTATAAAAAACACAGGGATGGGACACAAATCCCTTCCTACAGCCCCAAAACACCATCCATGTGGGTATACCTGATCTTTGGGGTAACCCCGGGCCATCATGGAGCTACAGGGCTACTTTTAAGCTACAATATTAGAGATTATATATTATTATTATTATTATAATATAGGTTTAATCACTCTTTTGCTATTTGAAACACTAAAATAAAGACCCTTTCTTGCTGTATGCAGCTCGCTACACCCTGGAGGTTATGGCCGAGCTGCTGAAGAGAGCAGAGTCACCCATGGGGTGACAAGCCTCTGCTAAGGAGATGAGGGCAGTGATAATGTGACCCGTGATCCCTGATCCCCTGACATCGGGGAAGCCACACCCTTCTCCTACCTGCCCCGTCCAGCCCCCCTTTGCTGCCACTGTCACCTCAGTGCCGTGTTTACTCTCCAGTATCTCCGTCCTCAGGGATCACCCAGGGATGCAGGCAGCAACAGCAAGAGCAGCTTTGGCAACACAGCTTTGAACCTGTGCTTTGAGCTAAGTCCCCCTAAAAAGCAGCAGAAAGGGGGACGCAGCGAGCTGGGGGTGCTGGCAGGGTGCAGGCAGGGTGCTGGCAGGGTGCTGGCAGCCTCTCCCCGCTCTCCTGGGAGCAGCAGGCAGAACATTCAGAGGGAGCACCACTCCCTTACAGTTCTGGAAGGTAAAAACTAAACCATGGAGATGCTCCGGCCCATCCCCAACCCAAACTCAAGCAATGCCCCAGCTCTTCTGGGAAAAAGGGTGGGAAATTAAGGGATATCAGGCCCCAGGGCTGAGCTATCCTGCAGGCAGCTCCTGCTCCCGGTGCCTTTTGACTCTTTTGGTGGCTCAGAAGCCGCCTGCAGTTACCGTTTCCCTTGCGCTTTCTTCTCCGTTTCCTGTTTTGCACTGGATTCAGAGGAGCGGAACCCCCAGAGCATCCCCACAGCCCGATGTGGCCAGCCCCGAATCCCCTGGGTTCTTACCTGCTCTTTTCTCCCATGCTACCAGCACAGAGGGAGATTCCCAGCAAATAACCCGGCCCATCACTTTGCACCTCCAGCATCACCTCAGTGCTCCATTAACCCACGCAGGGAGGAGGATTCCCACCTCAAGGAGGCTTTTTCCTGCATCCCCAGCAGCGGGAGAGGCTGAGGCCGGTCCCAGCAGGGCGGGGATAAGCTGGCAGCAAGTCACGGCTACTTACGGCCCGTCCTCTTGGTCCAGGCGGAGCAGGCGGGAGCTCTGCGGGATCTACGGAGCCGTCCTCTCTTCCCCTAGGAGAAGGAGAAGGGAGAACATCCTTAGGGCTACAGCCACCCACAGCGGCAGCGCAGCCATTCGCCTCCGGAGGATCCGCGGAGCCCCGCGGATCCCCAGCCAGGGCAGCTCGGAGCGCAGCCGGTCCCGGGGCAGCGGGAGCAGAGCCCCGACGAGCCGGCACAAGCCCCGGGGCCGGGCTCGCAGCCGCTCTTAAGGAAGAGGTGTGGCCGATCGGAGCGCAGACTTCGCCGCAGCTTTACCCAACACCCCCCTTTCACACCGAAATCCCCTGTGTGGCCTTTCACACCGAAATCCCCTGCCGCGACTCACTCGGACCCCACGAGATGGAGTGGTGCCCTTTCCCAGGGCAACGCAGCTTTCCTGCCCTCCTGCGTAGAGAACGCTCATTCCCGCATCTCTGGTATCTTTTCCCCCAAAACTTTCCAAACTGCGCATCCTAGCCCAGCACTGTCATATCCTTATTATTCGGGGGAGGAAAGCCCTGCCGAGAAACCACGCTACGCACAGAAACCCTCCTGCCATGCTGCCACTCAGAGAAAGCCTCTCTGCTCTGCATCCCAAGTGATGCTCCCAGATAAGGGAAAATGAGCCAGCCAGGTGGAGCCAGCCCACTGCTATCCCAGTTGGCCCCCCTGGGCACCAGCTTTGCTCTTCCCCCTGTGCCAGTGGGATGGACGGGGTGTGGTGGGAGTCACGGCTCTCCCCAAAAAAACACACGAGAGGGAATGTCAGCTCATTTCAGTGCAAGAAACAGTGAGGAAGACAAGCCTCTCTCTCCCAGCTGCTCCTTAAGCCCTGGCAGGAAAGGTGCTTCCAAGGGGAAGCTCTGAAGGGCCAGAGGTTTCCTCACCTCTCTCCATCTCCTCCAACTAGGAAAAGCAGAGATGAGAGAGGTGCAAGCCTTCCACACAGCATGCTCCCCTCTTAATATCCCATTAATTTAACAAACAGGGTTACATCCTTGTCTGAGGGCTGGGGAAGGAAACCACCCAGCAGCCTGAGATGGTGTCTCATGGATACTTCTCGCCAGGGATCAGGCGAAAGCAGAAATATACATGCCGTGGGATGACAGGGATGGCTCCATCCCGGTGTCAAATCTTCCCTCTCCACCCGAAGAACTTTTGCTTCCTCCTTCCATCACCATTTACCTCGGTGAGCGATTAATCCCAAGGGCAATCAGCAGCCAAACCAGATGCACTTGGGGCCACAGAATTCACCTTTGGAACCAGGGTCTTTCCAGAAGCCCTGAATTCACCAGAGCATCCAACATCGCTGCCTCTGACAAGGAGCCTTTTCATTTCGAGCTGTGAATTACAGGATCCACTAACAAGGTTAAACTCTCCCTGGGGAGCTCCTGCTAAAACATTTCATGGCACAGCAACAGCCCCTGCCCGTGGAAATGAGGACGAGGATGCTCGGAGCTGCCTGGGGGTTCCAGGAGGATCCTGCAGCCCTGGATGAGCAGGAGCCTGCAACATCTTAAAGCACATCAGCCAGGCAGGATCCTGGTGGATCCGAGGTCTTGCCCTAAGCTGGTCTTTCCAGCCTGACTGGCAGAGCCAGGAGCTGGATTGCTGCCGGTCTTCCCGGGGTTGTTTGCCAGCCGCCCGAGCGGTTTCCCTGCCGTGAGCCGATGCAATCGGTCGTTCCCAGCCCAAGGTCCAGAAAAGTCCCATCGCGGTTCCAGCATCCACCAGGTCGAGAGCCGCCGACTCCACCACTCGCCGCAGGCAGCTCAACCCATCCGGCAGCTGATCCCGGCAGGAAATGAATGTCGCATATCCCAGACCCCTCAAGAAACCCTCGGCAAGCTGGATTTTGCTCCTTTCCTTCTCCAGCTGTGATGCCGGCCTCAGTTGCCTCTCTTGCCTATCAGTATAATCATTTAAATAACAATTTCCAAATCTGAGGGGGAAAAAGGCACCTTCTGCCCACTCCCCAACATCTCCCTCCGGGATGCTCATGGCTTTGGGCGAAAGAAAACAAGAACGCAATGGGCACATCCCTCCCTGCGTTAAAGACTAAAGCCAGAATGGGCCCTTTGAGGGGCTCAGCCCCAGTGCAGGAGCATCCCAGTGGGAACGGATATTCCAGAGGCAGGAGGGGACACACATAGGGCAGGGATGAGCCTCTGAATTCCTCCTGTCATCATCCTCCCCATCGAGGACCAAATCCCCCAGGGCTGTTAAAACAGGGGAGGGGGGGTTAGAGACAAGTCTCTCGCCCTTGCGCCCGCCAGACCTGCAGCGCAGCAGCCGTCCGTCCGTCCGTCCCTCGGTGCTCCATTGCCGGCGCCAGCCTCCCTCGCTTAAAATTACCTCCCGAGGGAGGAGAGAGCAAAAGCCAGGCTGGGAGGGGAATAAAATCCAGGTGAGCTCATCCTCCTCCAGAGAAAACGTCTCCAGTTGGCACGAGTGAGGTGTTTCCAAGCCCGGCACATCCCTCACGTCACCCCAGCCACTACGGCCCTGGGACCAGCAGCTTATTCATTCAGCAAGTATTTAGTGGGAGATAATCCAGCCGCTTCCCAACCATCCTTTGGCCGAGCCAAAGGTGTAATTCCAGTGTGGGAATTACACTTTGGGAAGAGATTTCGCTAATGGCCATCCCAGTGGATGCTCCCTGTCCAAGACAGCACGAAAGGGCCACCACCGGCAGAAGCCCCATCCTCCACCCTGTGTTTCTTTAATTCTATTAATAATTTACTAAATTTATGAAACTATATTATTAAAAATAAAATGATTTAATAAACCTATTTGTATCAAATCCCTGAGAATGGGAAGAAAAGCAAAGCTGCCCAGCCAAGCCGGATTATCCAAAGCAGCGACCGACCTAAAAATAAACCACTGCTATTTAAGGATGAGCCTCCCACAATAACCACCCCCCACCCCAAAAAAATAAAAGGAAAAAATAGCTGTATTTCCAAGCTGGGGTGTTGAGCATCACCCACCACACAAAAAATGCCTATTTTGGGTTCATTTCCTAGCACAAGTCTGCACTTCCAAGAGAACAGCATCCCCAGGCTTAATGCTGCTGATTTCCAGACACCCCATGCAAATAAATAATTAAGATTTAAAGCTGCGTTTGCATAATACAGATAATCTGTCGATTTAACTTGTAAATGCAGGGGGGGATTATGCAGCAACGTTGTTAATTAGGCAGCAAAAGGGCCAGGGAAGCCCCAGCTCCAGGGCAGATGCCCATGGACCATGAGGATGCTGAAGAAGCCGAATGTGCGGGGGCTTTGGCAGGGGGACCAGGTGCTGGGGCAGGTGCCGTGGTGTCGGGGCTCCAAAACCTTGTGTTCATCCATATTTTAACTGAAAATCCCCCCAGTTCCCCCAGCCCTTCATCAGGAGCTGCCCATCCCTTCCCACCCTGCCTGCACCACCCAAGCCCTCGAGGGCTGCCATCACCCCACGAGAAAAAAGGCAGTGGAAAAGGAGCCCGGGGTAAGATTTCTGAGGACAAATCGCATCTTTTTGTTGCATAAAGAGCCTGCTCTCACAGCCGGGCTCTTGGCCGCCCTCAGCTCCCCCACCCCAAATACCAGACCCCGCCTGGGAGCAAAACCTGTTGAGCCCGAATATGCCCAAACAGACAGTTCTTTGTGATTCTTTTTTTTTCCCTTCTATTTTTCGGTTTGGAAGCAGCACTGGTGATCGCACAGGGATGGGCCCGAGGAATTCCCAGCCCTTGGCACTGCTCCTGGTGCCTTGTTCGAGGGCAGCACCACACTTAACCCCTAAAGCCCCTCACTGCCCTTCATTTCTGACACCATCCCACTTCCCACACCCTAGTCCTGTTCAGTCCTGCATCCCCAAAGTTCACTTGCATTCCCCCCGCCTCTGCATTTTTCTCCCTCACTTCTCACTTTCCACCTCATTTTTCCCCTCAGTGCTTCAGCGCTTTCCTCCACTCCCAACACAGACAGGTCTGATCCATCCTCACGCCACAAAATCCCACCCACAGACCACAAGCCAGGGGGGTCAGATGAGCCCAACAGCCACAGAGCTGCTGTGCCGGGGGTTTAATCCCCATGCAGGGGTGTTTTATGAGCCACGGCGAGAATGCTGGGCTGGCTGGGTGCACACAGCATCAGCAAAGCCCCAGAGCAGTGTTAAAGACTCCTCAACTCGTGCTCAGCACTCTCCTGCCTCAGTTTCCTGCCATTTCAGGGCTCAGGGAAGCTCTGCCCCATTGGCAACATGGGCAGAGGGTGCAGCAAGGGAGCCCAAACCCCAAACTCCAACCCTGCTCATTTATCTACATTTTAAAAGAAATTTAAAAACCACCCGATGTCGCAAGCAGCTCAAACCCTGACGGAGGATCCACCCCGGGGCTCTGGCTGGTGCAACACCGCAGGGTGAGTTCCAACCTCCCACCGCTGGCATCAAGCTCTGGTTAAAAAATTAAGGCTCGGCTTACTCAGCCTGGCCGGCTATCAGGATGTCGAATCCGGCTGAGGAAACTTTGGCGGGCTGGGGGAGACATTTTGCAAGGGGAAGAGCCGGAACAGGAATGGCATCTGGAAGCGATTGAAGGCAAGGAGCCTCTCCCTGGCGCGGCAGGGAATTCCAACGGCGTGAGCTCAGGTTAAAGCCTCCTTCACAGACCCAGGATTAAAGAGAAGAACCAAACTTCAGCGCAGATAGGTATTTTTAAACCTGCAAAAAACAAGTGAAAGGGAACCACCTTCCTGCTTGGTCTTATCCAGACGTGGTTTGGTGATTTAGGGCCATTCCAACTTGCAATAAAAAGAAACCAAAACTCCAAAAAGGAGCAGAAATCTCTCCACGGATTTGTGGATCTAACTTCTGGTGTGGTGTCAGGAGTCCTCCTTCAGCACTACACCATCCATCCCTTGGGACCACTGCATCCCATCTCCGAGCATCCTTTGCCAGCACAGGCTGCATCCCACGATGGTCCTTGAGTGGCAGCAAGCCCAGGAGCATCCCAACATCCTCAGGATGGCATGGAAGAGCCAATGGAGATTGCCAGCCCAGCTTGGACCAAGCGATCCTCAGCAAGGAGCTGATGCAGCGGGGAGTCCCCGGCCCCTTCCAGTGTTCCCTGAGTCGAGGGACAGGGAGCAGCCGTTGGTCGAACCCACCTTCGCTGGACATCCCAGCAGAGCAATTTACGGCCGGGCAGGGACGGGCAGGCTCCAGCCCCGCCGCGCGCCTGCCCCGTCCCGCTGCCCCAGAGCGCTGCCTCGGCCCCACCACGCGCCGAGCACCCAGAACCAGCGCTGGCCCCGCAGCCCTGCCCGCTGCCACGCACCTCCCCGGCGCGGCCGGGCCCGTCCCGCGCCGATCCGAGCCTCGGCCGAGCCGGCAGCAGCCCCTGGAGCTCGGAGGACTCCAGCAGACGGCAAAACACATCCTGGAGAGCAGCTGCAGCCTGCGCCAGCCCGAAACCGCTCCGAGCATCCGCCAGGCCAAAGGAAAACCAGGATGGAGAGTGGCTCCTTTGGTTGTTCCGTTCCCTGACAGCCAAATGCCTTTCTCCTTCCTCCAAGGAAACTTTCCAGCCCAACCCCAGTCACATGCAAGGGGTCAGCAGCTGGAAAAGCAAGAGATTAGCAAGTACTGGGGTTTTTCTCCTCTTCTCTCCCAAGAAGACACAAGGTTTTCCTAGAAAAAGCTCAATAAACACGAGGATCACAGCTGGAGGACAGAGAAGTGTGAAAGGAAAGTGATAGGGACTTAAGAAACACCAAAAAAAAAGAGAACCAGAAGTTGCAACAAGCAGCATGAAAGCATCAAATCATTTCCTTTTCTCACTGCAAAACCAAAATCATGCAAGAGTCCCTGGGGGCAGCATATGGGGGGGTCCCAGCCTGGAATGGGTAGAGTGGGATGGGATCCCAGAGGGATCCCGGTGAATCCAGGATGCCAGCCTCTGCAGGAACAGGACCACATCCCTGCTCCTTACACAGCCATCATGCTACATCCAGAGAAAAAAAAATGAAAGAGGAAAAATAACATAATTTTTTTTTTTTTTTTTTTTAAAGAAAGCACAATAGGGAAAGCTGTGGAGAAGCAGATTCCATGCTGCCAGCCCGCATCAGCTCTGGAATATTCAAAGCTAAAGCAATAGGACCATCACTTCATCAAAGAGAATAAGCAACAGAATACATGGGATTTAGACATATTGCCAAATAATTAATTAGCAGGATTCAACCTGAGAACTGCTGCCAGCTGAAAACCCCTGAACACAGGCACGGGGAGGGCACTGGTCACAGCATTCCCACACCCTGCAGCCTGGCATCCACCTCTGATGCTGGTTGCAAGAATGGGGATGACACAAGCTATAGAAATAAAGGCTTGTAGACATCAGTACAGCTACTCCAGAGTTCGAGTTGGATGTTTTCCCGCCAGGGTGGATCCCCCAGGAGGATGCTCCAATCCCAGCTGTGAAACACACCC
Source organism: Cnemophilus loriae (assembly GCA_013397755.1). NCBI lineage: Eukaryota > Metazoa > Chordata > Aves > Passeriformes > Corvidae > Cnemophilus > Cnemophilus loriae. The sequence goes on from VZTF01001311.1 coordinate 1,115,313, forward strand.
TACTTGCAGATCTCCATAGTGGACATCCCTTAAAATCAGTGTCCACAGACAGCTCCTCCTTTCATATTTACATTTGCAGACGCGTTATTTCTCGGAATTTGGTGCCTTCTTGGAGCAGCTGCTATTAACTCCCCGCCTGAAGCTGGATGAGCAAGCAGCCCTCCAATGATGCAGATAATTAAGGACAGGGGTTAGGGAGAGTCCAGCAAAGTGTGTTGATCCCATCCTACGGCTTATAGTGATGTGAGGAGTTCATTAAACACTGGACACATCATTAGGAGCCAGGGTAGGAAGAGGACCCGTAAACCATCAGTTCTACCACTGATCCAAGGTTCTGGGGTGTCTGTCTCACGGACACCCTTGGCAGAGACAGCTGGCAAAGCCTGGGCAATCCATCACCTGCCTCCAGGAGCATCCAGAGGGAGAGCCTACCACAAGAGATGGGGAAATTCAGCAGAGCTTCCCAAAAAGCTCCACCACAAGACTTTACTCAGCTCATCTCGCCAAGAGATGGGGATGGGACTTGCTGAGCAGCCAGCATCAACCCACCGGGCATCGCCCTACTGATCCAATGGGAGAGCTGATGATCCAGTGGTGTCTGAGCTGTGGGACACAAAAAAAACACCCAGAGGAAGATTTTTCCTTTGTTCTCCACTCCCCAGAACAATAGAACACCACTGGTTCACCCTGCAAAGACCTGACATGAAAAGATCAAAGGGGAAAGGTCCAGCTGGTCCTTCTCCTGCTGGTCTCGGGGCAAGCATCCTCATCTCTCCCTGGAAACAATCCTGTCCCGTGGGAGAAGAGGGCTCCAGGCACACAGAGTGGGACGGGACAGGGTTTATCCTGCACTAACATGCCCAGATCCCGCTCCCAGCAGCTCTGTCCACACCAGCACTGGGTGGGGGACTGGCAGGGACCCCTCCTACCCCTTTGGGATCACCAGGCTACTGGAGCACATCCATCAACCAGTCAGCAGATGCTCAGGGATGGAGGAAAAAAGGCTCAGACCACTTAACAAACCCTCCTCAGCCCCTTGTTCCGCACGAGAGCGATGCCGTCCCGAGCTGCACACGGGGCACGTCCTCCCCTCCCAGGGCCTCCGGGAGGATTTTCCCTCCCTTACCCCGGCTCCCGGGCATTCCAATCACCCAGACCCATCGCAACGAGCCCCCTCCGCGCTATGGAGAGACGCCAGACCCCCTCTTCCCGAGGCTCTCGGGGTGGGATCTCCTTCCCCGGGAGTGGCCACGGGCAGGAGCGATGCCAAAGGCCGTCTTTTCCCGACGAGATGAGGGGGTTTGTTTTGTCGGGAATGGGGAGACAGCAGATGGAAGGGCACTGGGAGAGCGGGGGTTTTCCTCTCGCCGCTGCCCACACTCACACTTCAGGCACTGATTAATTGCGTTAATTAGAAAAATAATCATTATAATTATTAAGGGAAAAAAAACCCACAAAACGTAGAAATAAAGCCACTTTCTCCCTTTCCGATGAGCCGCGCTCGCCAGGACATCGATGCCAAAGGCGTGGGATGCTCCGGTGGGGGTCCGAGCTGGGGTTAACGGGGAGTACCCCCATATCCCCAGTCTGCACCCCCCATGCCAACCCTGCCTGGGAGCTGCCAGGCGGGCAGCGCTCCTGCCCTGCCCTGCCCTCTCCCAGCGCGGGGTGCCCCCCTGCGACCCCTCCAGCCCCCCAAAAAACACCGGGGCTTTGCTTCCCTCCCCTCTTCCTTTGCTCAACCCCCCCCGACTCGCGAACCCGCTGTGGACACGCGGACCCGGGGGAAGGCGAGGGGACGCGAGGGGACGCGAGGGGGCCGGGGGGGCCGGAGGGACCCCCGGCTGCAGACTCACCATGGGGCGGCGCGGGGGGGTCGGTGCGGCGGGAGGATGCGGGGGGTGGGCGCGGGATGCGGGGCCGGCCCGGAGGGGCGGGCGGGGGGCGGACACGCTTGCGCACAGCGCGGGATGGGCGGCGGAGGGAGGAGGAGGAGGAGGAAGGAGGGAGGGGGAGGGCATCCCGGGAGCTGGAGGCACCCGGTCCCTCATCCTCGGCACGGGAGAGGTGGGGGAGGACAGCAACGTCCTCCTCGTGCCCTTCGGACCCCCAGAAATCGTGGCGCTGGGGACAGCCCCTCCCAAGGCAACTCCTGCCCAAAACCCGCCAAAATTGGCTCACAGCAGATTTTGGGGGGGTGGGCAAAGCTCATCGTGCTGGAGATTTACACTGAGCCAGGGGGTTCTCACCGCTCCCCCATTGAACCCCCATGAGATTAGGCTCAAACCGTCATGAGATGACACACAAAGACTCTGGGGATGGCTTTGCGTAAAATCATCAACTAATACTAAGTATTTTTCTTTTTCCTGAAAATAAATTAATCCTCACCACAGGAATGCTCCATGTCAGGCCACCTCGCTCTCCCACGGGATTCTGCTTCCATCCCACCCCACAATACACAAAATTAGCAGTCAGCCTTTTGAGGTTTTTTGTATTCCACTCAAAACTTTTTTTTATTTCTGCAGCCTCAAACTCGTCCCTCCTGCCCGGGGTGAGTTTTGCCAATCCCTGAGACAACGTGTCCAGTTCCAATATTAATCGATAAAATACCCGTGTAGCTCACACATCTGATTTTGCCAAGGGAACTACATCAATATTTGAAGAGAATCCTCGCCTTATTCCTCATCCTCCTTAGGCTGGGGTTTCCTTGCCATTAACAAGTGGGGCAGTGTTTTACCCGTGGTGACAGGCGAACTCGCCGTAATTAGGTTTTAATTGCCACGGGCTTGTAGACAATGTGGGGTAATTAGTGGGACCACAGCTCGGCAGGGATTTGCTTGAAGGATATTTTGACCCTTCAGTCTCATGGGTTCCGCTGCTTGGTTTATTGCATCTGAAAATAATAAACGGCATTCAATGAAGCTCCAGCAATAATAATGCATCCCAAATGTCTATTTTTGCCATACCCCCAAGACAGAATATTAAAAGAGGCTGCAAAGCTTCGCTTCCCGGGATCTTCTCAGTCCTCAGAAGCTGCGTCCTGCTGGTGATGGTGGGTGAGCTCGTTTTGGGGTGATGGTCTCCATCCCCAGCATCCCCCCATGACCCAGGGCAACATCAACAGGACTGGGAGCAGAATAAAAGCCCTTGCAGAGATGCAAATCCAGGATCAGGGATCTGCCTTGCCCAGACCTCTGTGCCAAGAGGTCACAGTGCTGAGGCTCAAGCATCACCCAGGTTTGGGGAAGCAATGGTGGTCCCATACCAAGTGTTGGACACCAGCTGTGTCCATCCCACAGGAATCTCAGGATACCTGCTTGCATCCATGGAGCAGTCACATGGTACCTGTGCTGTGGGTGGACCCAAAAACCAGCCACGAGCTTCCTGTGGCCACCACAGCCTCAGCAGACAACAGGGGTTTAAAGCCCACCAGAAAATGGAAATATATTTGCTGCTGTAGCAGAGTGCCAGGAGCCTTTGCTGGGTAGTTAATCACTGTTAATGACTACACCCTGCCCTAATATTTAATTTACAAAGGATAAATTGCCAGTTGGATTAATTCAGCATGATGAGCGCCGAGTAATTTGGAGAAGAACAGAGGGAGAAAAATTGCTGGCTGTTTGAGAAGTGAATTTGTAACGAGCTCTGCCATCACCTGATAGAAGGGTTTGGGAAACACCGCGGCTGCCACGGCGCAGGACAGGACTGGTGTCCTGCCGCACCAGGGCACGGGCAGAGGCTGTGCCATCCATCACACCACAGCCAAAATGCTCCCAAAAGGGTGACGAGGCCAAAGCAGGAGCCAGAGGAGCAGGATCTATTCAGAAAGGGGGAAGGGGATGCCCTCAGCCGGGCTCGCAGCATCTGCTCCAGAGGGACAAGAATGTGGCGATTCATGCCCAGCACAAGCCGGCTTTGTCCTGGATCACCTCGGGCTCGCCCTTCCTCAAGCCACAGCCTGGGAATGCCATCTGGCTTTGCAGGCCCAGCCCCGGACCTCAGCTAATCCTTTGAAGGCTCCAGATCGATCAGAATGCTTTCTCCTGACCCCTTCTTTTGGGACAGGCAGAGACAGCCTCCATCCCAGGCTCCATGTACCCCCCTGCTCTCCAGTCTCCCAGGAAAACAATTCCTCCAGCGGGAGCCAGGCAGATGGTCTGTGGAAGATGTGCTGCTTGGTCGTCTGTCACAGCCCTCAGAGAGTCTATTTTCAAGACTGAGGGTGTTTTTTCAATACCTGAGGACCAGGGAGCCTTCCTGGGAGACAGGATGGGCCTGTGTGTTGTTTAACCATCTCCGTTCCTGGGCCGGCCTGGGTGGAGGCATAAAACTGGGATGTTCTCCCACCAAAGGAGACCAAGCTCCCCCTTAGCAGAGAAAATGCTTCGGTATGGAAAAAAAAATCATCCCTGTTCCTTAGCAATTTAAAACCTAGGGAAGGGGAGAGCTATGGGACAACCCCGCTGACCATGTTCAGATCGTAAAGCTCCCCAGCTCCCCAAATCAACTGGCCTGCTCTGCTCAGGAGGTGGGTAGAGCTGAAGCAAGAGGGAAAGGCTCCCACAGCAGGTCATTGCAGCTTTCTTACTATGGATTGCACTTCTAGACTGCAAGAATAATTTGGAAGATACCTCTAAGATCATCAAGCCCAACTGTTAACCCAGGAAAACGGAATTTCTGCAGAGAAATAAGGGAAGGTGGCTGCATCCAGCTGCCCTGCCTCTCCCTGCTGCTAAAAGGCATCAGGGAGCTGCCTGACCTGAATATTTATAAATGGGATGAGCTGAGCAGAGCCCTGGGGCAGCTCCAGTGATGCCACTTTGATCCAGCCAGCTCCAGGCCGCGCTCCGGCACAGCCAGCAGCCTGGAAAAAATAAATCACATCTGGGATTTCCCCCATCAGCAAAAAAATCCCTCTTAGAGCTCAGGGTGTGGAAAGGAGCAAAGAACTGGGGTAGCAGTGAGATGATTCCTGCAGTTACATCCCTGGTTACCGACCAGAAACCAGAGCCCTTTTTGGCACCAAGAACTCATGAAGTTTTCAGAGGTTGGTGCTCACTGGAGAAGCTGCCAGGGAACCAATGGCTGGGTGGCCAAGCAAGCTCCCTGCATACAGAGAAACTGGGTTTTTCACCACAATGGATCATTGAATCCAACTCCTGGCACTTTCCTGTCCTGCCACCACCTTGGCAGAAGGAAGAGCGCTATTATTTATTTTTGGGGGGCTTTAACCCATAATCCTTGCAAACCCTTAAGCAGCCTCTGTCAGAAGGAGGCTGCCCCTATCCCCAAGGCTGTTTCAGACACAGACGACTGAGGAGCAGCAGAGGGGTGATGGCTGTCGGGCTGGGGATCACGCAACACACAGCGCTTGTCTCCACACAGCCAGACAGGAAGGGTGAGGACTCGGGTTAGTCACTGGAGTTCTTTGGAGCAAGGCACCCCTCCCTGCTCTAGGAAAGCTGCAATCCCACTCCCAGGGGTAAATCTGAAGGAAACACATGAAGCTTTCCGAGCACAGCGGGGTTTTTTGGACCTGTCCATCCACCTACTACCCTGTTTGGGCTGACATCTGGGGACGGGTGGAAAAGATGGATACACACAGCCACTCCTGCCCAAACCCCTCTGCTCACTGCATCCCAGAGGTGCCCAGCCTGAGGTAAAATCCAGCACACTCAAAGGGGTTTATCCAATCAATGTTTTAATGGACTTGAACAGACAACACGGTTTCCATAGCAAAGGATCATCAGCCCCACCTTGTACAAAACCAGAGTTTAAAAACATAAAAGGAACACAACCTTAAAAAAAAAGCCCGAAAATGGGTGTTTATTAAAAAAAAAATTATACAAAAGCACCTCGGCCTCCTCACACTTTTCCTGCCTCCTGGAATTTCTTAAACAGGGGTTCATCAGCCCGCAGGGGGAAGGTCAGAGCCCGTTTCTGGTAGTAGGTGGAGTCCATGGCCAAGTTGTCGATGACATCGGCCAGGAGATGGGCTCTCTCCACGGAGCTGCCCGGTGCGTCATAGCCCAGGGCGGTGAAATGCACGTGCAGGTGGTGGTAGGAGGGCTGGTAGTGCAGGTAGATCCGCAGCTGGGAGCCGGGCACGCCGAAACGCTTCACTATGGCCTCCTGTGGAGGGGAAACAGAGAGCTCAGCACTGGCAAAACCTTGGAATGGATGGAAAAGAGCATCCCTGCATGGCAGGAAAGGCGTAGAAGAAGGTAAAAGGGATTTCTGCTTCCTCACAGCAAGGGAGAGGGGGAAGTTTGGAAGGACAGAGCTCTTCCCTACTCTCCATTTTAGCCTCTGTGGGTAGAGAGCAAGGCCTCCAGCTGCCCCACTTTTATCTCTCCATGATGGGATGTGCTATCCACCCATATCATTTTCCCTTTCACCCTTATCACTCCAACTCATTGGAAAAGTAACAGGGATCCGTTACCAGCCAGTGTAATTAAAGCTATAAACAGCAACGGCGAACTCCGGCACGCCGGCTCCGCTCTGCAATCCCCTGACTAATCTCTTAATTAATCTCCCACCTTCCCCAGTGCAATTACTTTCCAAATTCTAACGCAGTGAAGGAAAGAGAAGCTACTGCACATCCATCTCCCAAACACACCCTGTGGAAAAACACATCAGCGGGTGAGAACAGGCAAGGGGTTGGGACAGAGTTGTTCATATGAGGAGCTCACTGCTATTGGAAGTATAGAGCATTCCTAAAGCAGCTGGATGTGGCATGATCTGGGGAAAGTGCTGATGGAGAGCAGGAACCAGGGTCTCTGGGCAGAGAGGGCAACACAGCCCTGTTTCTTCACTGATTATCTCCTGAGGAGCGGCCCCCAGGCAGATGCTGTGCCAGAAAACCCAGGGAGTGCCTTTGCAGAGGCAGCCGAGCTCTCCCTGGCCAGGACAGCAGCACGGGACCGGTCTCACGCTCACCTTCCCTTCCTGCAGGACGTTCCTGAGCAGCGGGAGGTGCTCGGCCGTGAGATCCCGCAGAGACTTGATCTCCCGGCGGTGCACGAGGGCGATCAGGTACAGGTCATCCAGCTGCAGAGACACAGGATGAGCATGGAGGGGACAGAAAGAGCACATGGAGGGAGCAGCACTTTGGACCTGACACACCATTCACAGCTTCCCAAGCGGTTCTACAGGGATCCTTGTGCCACACAGGGATAGTTGTGTTATACAGGGATATTTCTGCCACATAGGGATATTTGTGCCATACAGGGATACTTGTCCTCAACACCCACACTGGGCTCCATCTCCCAGTATGGGATGTGCTCACCCACAATCCCACTGCACCTCAAAGCATCCCTTCTGAAGAAACTGGGTTTCATCCAGAAATGACCAGAAGAGAACAGCCTCATCCAACCCATAAACAGTGGGATCACAAATACCTTCTCAGCTTTAGAGGCAGATGGAGTGACCAGCCCTCTCATGCTGTGAGCACTGCGCTCAGTGCTGCCCTTCCACCTTCACATCTCCCTAAGCACCTCAAAAATGCTTTCTCTGTGTGACTGAGGCTGGAGACCAGGTGCAGGCACACACCCAAATATGTGGGGTCACTGAAGCCCCAGCCAGGAGCCTGGGGGTCTGCCAGCCCCCACGCACACCCCCCAGGCTTCTCAGTGATGGCTGATCTCCAGCACGCTCAGATGAGGATTTACAGTGAACCACAGCAGCCAAAATTGAAACTGAAAATTCTTCCCAGTGATAAGCTCTCTACTTTTCTGCTGTGCAAGTAGCTGGCCACTTTTGAGTCACATCAGTTCTATAAATAACAATTTTCAAGACCTAACTGGTCACTGTACAAACCCAGGGCAGTTAAAATATGTCCCTTGAGCAGCTCTCAGACAAACCTTTGGCATACCCCGAAGTGCTCAGTGCGTTCAATGTTTAACACGACACAAAGTTGTGGACCATCACACTTCAAAAAAAAAACCAAAAAATCCCCTTCTCCTTCAGCTCAGTTAGTGAATCTCTAATATAAATACTGGAAAGCAAAGGGTTTGGATATTTGAGAACCAGCAGATCTCTTCAGGGCTGTGAGAAACCCAATGCAGCTCTTCGGAAATAGATGCTCATGTCAAAGGATGCTCTCAGGACCCTTCACAGGGCTCTTGAAGCACAGAGCTGTTCCTGCACCCAGCCAGCACAGCCATGCTCATGGTTCCATTTGATTCCCATGCACAGCTCCAGAAAAAGACAGTGTATCAGCTTGTGCTCTTTGGCTCCAGGCTGGCTAGTGGGAGGAAAAGCAAACAGCTCTTCTCCTTAGAACAACATCTGCATGTTGCTGTTTGAAACAAATAAGCCTGTTGCTAAAAAGGAATGATGTCATGCCAGGCATCGCTTCAGGCAACGCCTCAGGGCTCCTGCAGATGTGAAACCAACTCAAAAATTGTGGAAGATAAAAAAAACAAACTAAAAAATGAAAAAAAAAATTTAAAAAATACCCCAAGAAACCAACTCAAACCATTACCGAGGTTGGGCAGCAGCAGCCAGAAGGCTGAGGCCAGCAGATCTCACAGTGCTAAAGAGAAATTTCCCCCCCATCCATTAGCCTGAAACAATTGCAGGTAAATTCACAGGATTTGTGGGCCAGGGACTAAAGGAGTGCAAGGCCACACTGCTGAAAGGACTTCTGAGAGAGGGCTCAGAGAGTCCTGCTAGGAGCTGCATCTCACTTCCCTGATTTCATTCAGCAGCCTTGCCTGTCAGGTGGGATGTGGCAGAAGGAACCGGTGTTCCCGGGCAGCCCCAGGGCTGTCAGGATCAGCTCTGGCTCAGTGCCACCCAAAGCCAAGAAGAAATTCCTTGGCTCAAAGGCAAAGCTGACAACCCTGGGATGCTGTCTCGCCTGCCTGGGAAAGAGATCAGCAGTGCAAAAGGCCCGGATAGCTCCAGGGATGACTGGGGTGCAGACAGCAGCCCAGCAGCTGTGGAGAAGTCCAGAAGATCCTGTTCAGCACTCCAAGAGGCGGCGGGAACATAGGGAAACCTCCCCTAAGGACAAATCCTACTGCTGAGACACTCCCTGACCATGCCAGCTGGGAGATGTGGATGCAGCAGGTCTCTAGAGAAAGCCAAAGCACAAATTTTAGTCCAATCCCGATGTGAGTTGCAAAGCTTGGTTGCAGCACACAAGGATTCCCACCGAGGCTTTGCTCACAGCCAGGAAAGGGACAACATGATGCATGTTTTAGGATCCCTAAATATTGCCCCACTGGGAGGGCACTGAACAGGGCACATCCTGCAAGCTGGATGTGTATTCCCTGTGCTGCAAAATCTCATCAGGAAGAAGGCTGTGCCTCTGGTGACCAAGTGGAAATTCGAGGTTAGTTACCACCACTAGACAGGGGATTTTTGGAGTAGCTGATGTGCCCAGAATTAACAGGGAGCAAACACTACCCTGCAGTGACTCCTCTGTCGCTGCCCAAGATAACTCAGCTCCGCACCACAAACAGCTGCTCCCTGCAGACACACAGGATGGAGCTGCCCACCAGCAGCCTTGTGTTCCCATTTTTTTGAGTTTTAGTTTGCATTTCTAAGTCTTAATCATCCAGCAACTCTCCCCACGTGCCCCCTGCAGGAGCATATGAGGATCCAAAACACTATGGGGACTTTTTTTGATGCCACCAACTTCAAGGGAGGGGTGTGTGTATGGAGTTTCACCTCCTCAAATTTAAAGCGTGAAAGGGAGCTGGAGCCCAAGGATAATTCTCAATTTAGGATTACAGCCTGGTCTTAAAAATCACTTTCACCAAGTGGCCACTCCCACAAGGGGTAAAGCAGCTGCTCATCAGCCAACAACCATCTGTTTAACACTGTGGAGGAGAGTTAATTGCAGCAACCAAAGGACAACACAGCTGCCTGGTTCGCACCTCAAGTCAAGGCTTGCGGAAAAAAAAAGAAAATCCAGACAAGTTCAGCAGAACTAATACACAGGATTTCGGTTCAAACACTTCCTGACAGCATTTGGGCTGATACAGACAAGTGAAAGTGAACCTAATAAATACATCTCAGCAGCAGAGAGAACAGCCTGGGTCTGCAGCACCCCCAATCAGCTCATGCTAAAAGGTCCTGGCAATGTCATCACTTACAACAGTGTGCACAGGACACAGGCACCTACTCAGACTCTCTCAGGGTGCTCTTAGTAGTCTGAAAGTGGACATTTCCTCTGGATTACCTTCAGACAGGCAGCACTAGAGAGGCAAACCAACCTGGTTTTGATTCCACTTTAAATCTGGAACCAGAACAAAGCCATTGGAAGGATCTGGGTTTTCATGGACGATTCGATCGGCCTCAGCTTTCTTCTCCAGGATATTATACACCCACTGAAAGAGAAATATGTGATTTATAGAGAAGCAGAGAATAAAAACCCAACATCTCAGGTGCATTTAGCCCAAGCTCATGGATTACTGCACATTCTCTGCAACTAGAATATATTAAAAAATCCCAATTTTATTTTAAGATGACCAAATAATTTGTAATTAATTAGCCATAAAACACTTCAACAACCAACAAACTCCAAAATATTATGAGCACTTCAGTAAAAAGCAGTGGAACCCAGCTCTTGTGGGGCTCAGCACACACCTCCTGCAGCACCATGGGGCTGTTTACATCTTTTTTACCCCCCAAGCTGCAGCAAAATCTTTACAACCAGGTCTGGGAAGGGAACTCGGCTGATTCTGTTCCCTATTCAAAGAGGAAGGAGCAGAGTTGGATATGGCTGTGGCTGTTGGCAGCTCACTGCAGGGATACGAAAGGCCTGTGGTTTTCTGGGCAATGCATGTCTCTTGGCTCCCTGGCTGATTAGAAAACAGCTCACCACTCTTCTTCTTCCATACTTAAGGTTCCAGCCTCCAGCCTGCCTGTAATCCCTGCTCTGGTTATCCCCCCGCGCTCCTCCTGCAAGGCAAAGCACCATTCAGAGAAGAGTTATGGAAATGGAAGACACCAGAGATAAGCGACAGAGTAAGACCAGAGAAAAGCATCTTTGCTCTCCCTGGCTCCCAGCCTCAGCTCCAACATCCTTCTTTACACCTCCAAAATGCATGTTATGCTCTAGGTTAAGCCTAGCTTAAGTACTGGACTGGCAAGGGAGTCCTCAGCCAGGTCCCTTGAAGGTAACACAAGGCAACAGGAAATTGCTAAAGTTTGGAAGCTGAAAATGGTTGAAAACATCATTTTCCCCACCAAATATAGGTATGAAATATTCTGGTTGCCCCAGGCTGGTAGGGAAGGTGCAGCCAGTTTCACAAATACACCAAACGACCTGGGCTGGCAGTGCTGTGCACACCAGACATTCTGGGGAAATCTGTCAGGAGTTTAATTAACCTAATCAACACTTAGGATCACTGTGAACTGACCTGAATACATCTGGAGGGAAAAAACAACTTCTCTTCCCTTAATCTGAGTTCTTTTGCTTAAATTGCTCTCTTTTCTTCTTAGCATCATCTTAGAGATTAGATTCTTTGAGTGATTCTGGAAAGCACAGCACAAGCTCGCTCTGCTCTGTAACCCCGGGAGAAAAGTTCAGCAGGAAGCTCAGCAGAAAACAGACATTTGCCTTTTGTTGGGGTTTTTATGCCTGCTCTAATCACGGGTGCCAAGCTATCAGTGCCCTAAATAAGTTCACTGATCAGATGAGCTGAATTTTAAACACAAGGCTGCCTCGTGATGGGCAGGTCCTTGGCTGACTGCTCCTGCTGCTCCCAGCACAAGCCCAGCAAGCAGAACACATGTCCAGGAACTGGCACCACAATAAAACCATTATCCTGAAAGCATCCACGCTTTGTATCCTCCAGCAGGAAACACAGACGCCTCTGTAGTCCCCTGGTATTTCTGTCACCCCTCACATTTCCCCTTCCACTCAGCAAAACCAGTTGCATAAAGACAAGGAACGGCATTATCAAATCTCAGAGGTCAAGGACTGACCATGCTGATCACAATTCCTCAGCAGATGCTCCTGATTGTCACCAGGAATATGTTTCCATGTACTGAAATCAGCTCACAAGCATTTGGGGGAAGAGGGAGAGTGAGGGCTCAAGCAATTCCTGAAGGCAGCTGCTACACCAGGAAACTTAAGAGATTTGGGAGCAAAAGCACAGAGAAAATATTCCATGCAGGCTGTGTCCCGATGGAAACACACACATGCCTTTCTCCAGCTAATAAATGCTGCAGTTTAAGGCAGCAGGAAAGATGGGGGAAGGGGGGCATCCAATGCTTCTGGTTAGTTTTGGGGAGTCGTTTTTAATGGAGAGCCTCAGCAGCCCCAGGATTTGGTTTATTCCCCCTTCTGCAAAGGCTGCCATGAATCGATCCCTACAGACTTGTATTCCTTTAGGCTCTAAAGGAGAAAGACAGGGAGAGGAACAGTCAAAAGGGATAAAACAAGGAAAAAGCTGGGGCTGTAGGACACTAAAAGTAACAGTTTCACCACATGGAATATGGACTGAGGGGCTGAATGGCAGGAGGACTGAGTTGTGATGCAGGAATCCACATGCAGTCTGTGCCTTTCCATTTCCACAACAACTCAGAGACTCCCAAGAAGCCCAGTGAACAGCACCAATGCCTGGGAAGCCACCCTTGGAAAGGAGGGAAAACCTCAGAGTTTCTCCAGAAACCTTGGGAAACGCAACATGGAGAACAGCTCCAAGGCAAGGGTTTCTCTGCAAAGATGGAAAAGGATGTCCCAGCCAACCAAATAAGGGGACAGCACTACAGAGCTGACAACGCAACCAACAAGGGGATGGGGCAGAGCGCTCCTGGCTCTGCAGCCTGGGCTTCAGAGGAGCCTTCTGACAGCAGTGTTTCGACAGAGGAGACCAAAGACATCCGTGTGAGCAGGAGAGGGCGTGGTACCCGTACCTGGATGCTGAAGCTCTGGGACTGGATGAAGGGCAGGGTTATGTTCTTGTAATCCTCCCAGGTTTCACGGATGAGGTGCACTTCCTGACGGAGGTATTTCTGGATGTGTTTCTCCGTGGCAGGGTACACCACGGTGGCTTTGATCTCTAGGAACAAACATGGTGACTGAGTTACCACCCACATGGCTTCCTTCACTCCCCAACAAATCTGTTTTCCCTTCCAAAAAATGCCACACTAAGACATTTTGAAGAGAGGGTGAGAGAGAATGGACATGGAAAGCCAGTAAGTGCTTTAACCTCCAGCGCTGCCGCTGCTTTTCCAGAGGAAGAAAAAGCCAACGGCACAGCCAGGACCTGTCTTTCCAGTTCAGGTAGAGGAGTTTGCTGTCTGAGTTTTTCCACACTCGCTCTTTCAGGCCTATTAGTAACATCGGGGCAGAGGTGGGGCTCCCAGGGCAGTGTTTATGTGCAGTCAACAACCAGGACAGAAACACGACCCTGGGGACAGAGACACATCTTCTTCATACTTAAATCCAAAGCTCACAGGACGCACCCAGCAACTTCGTCCAGCCACAAACCCAGATGAACTCCAAGGAGCAGCTTCTTCCCAGAGCTCAGTCAGAGTGCTTGGCCTCGAGCCCCAAGCACAGGAGGCAAAGAAGTCAAGGGCACAGGGACAGATCCAGAGCAAACAACGTGAGCTGATAGGTCAACATAGCTCAGGATGAGCCAAGGGAAGAGGGCTGAGTGACTCCCTGCCCACAAAAAGCATTTCATCATTTACCCTGGCAAAAAGAAAACATTTTCTATTTGCCTCAAGATTAGAACTTTGCTGCGCAATTTCTGTGGCATTAAACAGGATGCAAGCGCTCACCTTGTCAGCCTGGCAGCTCTGATGTCGGCAGCAGTAAATCCTACCCACAGGGCTAAGACACACAGAAAACATCCGTCTTTGGCCAAGATTGGATGTGTGATACAGAGCCTGCCACAACTCCAGGGTGCTCCAAGGGCACTTGGAGTGTCTCTGCCTTCCCAGCTGACACAGAGCTGCTATGAACTTCAGTGCAGGAAGGAGAAAAGCCCCATGAGCCTGAGCAAACCCTAGGCAGACCAGACTGAGGTGAGTGGCCGGAGCACTGTGAACGCTGCAGTCTGTGCCCGGGGTCTGCCACAGAAAACCACGGGCTGCACACACACCAGGGCACCAAAGTCGTGCTTCATGCCTTAAGGATGTATATAGGCTAGCTAGACACTGAATATAAACACCTATTTGTTCCAAGAGCTAGGATTTAGGATGGTTTGAGTCTTTTTTAGGTTTCTGCTTTCTGTTTTTTAAGGTCAGTGCTGCACAATCTGAGAGACTCTGCCTTTTCATTCCATGCCAAACCCAGCTTAATGAAATCCACAGGAAAATGCTGGTAACATGAAATATGAAAATGCAAACCACAAGGGCAGTCTGGTCTGATTCCCACCATACACATGTTCAAACAAGGTTGTTTTCCAGGACTCAATTAGCACTTCTAGCAGGATGATGTAATACCAAAGGAAAAAAGACAAGGCTGTAGCTCTCCTCACTTAAAAAGATCAACAAAGCACTGGGGAGAAAACAAAAAAGGCAAAAGATAAAATACTACAGCCAGCCCCAGGCTGAAACTTTCACAATTTGATTTTATACCCCAAAAATAGAGCAAGGACTGCAGCAGAAGCCCCTCGGTGCTGGGTGGTGATAACCACAGTGCGTGGGGGTGCAGGGGACCCTTAATGGCTCTCCTGGCACCTCCCCAATTTGGAGGCGGCTGCTCACGGTGGGGAGAGAACTCAGGGTGCTTTAAATGAGAGATCATAGAACTCCTTAATGTGCAGCTGCAGCTGAGCAGATGTTTGGAAGAGGAGGCAGGGGAAAGGCTGTGGTTCACTTACGATTACTTCCCTTCTAAAGGTCTCATCAACCCCAAAATGTCCCAGCGATGTTAATTAGCATCAATCACTGCAGCCAGAGAGGCTGTTTGATACCTGCTCAGAGCCTGGCAGTCCTTAGGAGCCGCGCACAGGATGCAAAGTCACAGCTGAGCCCGGGCTCGGCTGCAGGAAACATCCACAGCAAGACCAGGCTCGCCCCAAAATCCTTCCAGTGCTGGCACGCGGCCACGCTCCGGTTTCCAAGTCTGCTCCTGGCAGGCTCCACATGCACCGGAGCAGCACGTAGGCCGTGGGGCACCCAAAACCTGCCCTGGCCTGGAAACGGGGGTAGGAACCGCTGGCCACGTGATGTGGGTTTCTAAGCTGGCTGAAGCATCAGGGATTGTCTCTGCTCACATGTGAGTCACATCAGCCAGCCTGTTCCCGAACGCCAGCCCGGGGCCACCACGGAGTATCTGTGGTTTATTCTGGAAGACAGGACTGACCGTCAACTAACTGCAGGTTATAAAAAGCCAGAGGTTTAACTGAAGGAACCTGGATGAGCAGGAGGCAAAGAACAACTGCCCGTGCTGGTCACTCTACGAGGGGTATTTGAGGGGAAACACCACAGTGCTGGGAAACTGCCCAGGAGAAAAAGGAGGCTCAGATGGACCAGGCACACACTTCTTGCCTCTCCTGCTAAAAACAAGACAGGAAAACACAACCAAAGACAAGAAAAATCAAAACACCATTTGGGGATCTTAAGGGAAAAAGGGCTGTAGGCAGCTGTTGTCAGGAGGAGAGGACAAAACATGAGCAGAGAGAGCTCATGCATGTAGAAAAAGGCATGCCGAGCTCAGTAATGATGCCTCATCCCCTTCTGTGCCACACTGTCCCCAGGCTCTCCCAAAATCCCCCTCTAGCCCAGCACATCAGTGAGGAAAGGCCTCACACTCTCTTCTCCCACCCCACTGCAGCATTAACACCTACTGCCAGCCTGTTTTAGACAGATTTAAGCCTGCCAGGGAGCCAGGAGAAGCACACAGGGCAGGCACAATCTATTTCTCCTTTTGCACAGGGGTGCTTTTTCCTCTCTGCTAGCAGGAAGCAGAGCTTTGGTTTATAAGCTCCCTGATCAACTTGACCATCAGGTCCAGGAAGGTGCCGTGGCCAGGGAACAACAGGCAGGTCAACATTTGCACTCTTGCAGGTTTTCTTTTTCTCTTCAAGCCTCATTCCTGCTGCACCCAGCTCTGGGCTGTCTTCCCATCATCAGGTGGGAAGACAGCGCCTTGGATGCAGCCGTAACTAAATATATAATGCCCTAAGTAAATATATAACACACAACCTCCCCCACTGCATTAACAGTTTATTTGGTTTTAGGATCACGACTGCACAGGGGTCACATGGGAACACCAGATTCCAACCCAGCCCCAGCCAGGTACACCCGTGGCTTTGTCCCAGACAGCTGGGGCTCTCTTTAGTGAATGAATTAAAGCTGCAAAGGATAAAGCCTGCAAGAGCTCACAGTCTCCAAGGCCAGCACATGCCAGGGCAAGCCAAGCATGCTGCCAGGGACCCAGCCAAGGCTGCCTGGCCCCTGAGGCTCATCCCAGGAGGACTTGGGAGGCTCAGTGGACTTAAGCTGTAACAGGCACTGCAAAGAGGAAAGCTGCAGTTCACCATCCCTGCAAAACACAGAGCAAAGCACAATTACATCCCCCACCATCCTCCACCCCACACGCTCCTGCAGCTTCAGGCTCGAGTTTTTTATTTAAGCGTCAATGCAAGAAGTTTTCTTGGCTGGGCAAACCCCAGAGGCAGCCAGAGTATGGAAACGCAAGCAGAAGAACCAGCCTTCCCACTGCAGCTCCTGCAAGTTTCTCCAGTTCCTTGCTGCCTGAAACCAGACACTTTTTGGGATGTGGACTGCTTCCTGCATGACTGAAAATTTTCCTTCCACACTCTCCCATTTTTCCCACAATTTCTCCACCCCGTGCTGGAGCAATGGAGCCAGAGTTTCTCCCATTGTGCTTGTTTTAAGATGTTTTTAATAAGCTTCAGCCTGCAGCCAGGGAGCAAAGACTCCTTAGAGGACTGATAAGAGCCTTTACATCACACCAGCACAGCTCAGGAGAAACACAGTCCTGCAGCAGCCAGGCACGAAGACGCTGCTTTGCCACAAACATCAAGCTCTCCTTGGCAAACGGGTGTGAGGAGCTAGATGTTATCAGGGAACATGTATATTGAACCATCTGGCTTTTGCAATCCAGCCTTTGGCAGTAGGAAAATGCTTCCCTTTCTCTGAAATCAGCCCTTGCTCTCCCTGCAGGGGAAAGCCAAGGCTGGGGGTTCCTCTCACATCTAGGCTTAAGCTGCCTCTTAAATCAAGGCAACATGCAGAAAGTGGCTTTAAAATAAGTTGCACATGCCTGCCTTTGGTAGCAGCACAGTCACATCAGCTCTAACACACTACTCCCCACAAATTCAAAAAGTCCCCTCTTCTCACCTCAGGGGTTTGGGTTGCCCTTCAGACAAACTCTGACCATTACTTGTTGCTATGTGTTACTTGACATAGCTTGTTTGCAAAAGTTATTTCCCATTTCAGCCTTGACATGTGCACTAAAACCAATGAGATGAGTAAGACTCTTCTGGTGCCACCTTCACGCCCATGTGCTCTCAGACCTAAAAATCTCATCAGCGTGAAATTCATTTTCCCAGAGTGAAATGTCTCTTCAGAGGTCAGAGGGGAGTCATTTGCTCAAGTAACATGCTTTGGCCTCCCTTTCCCTGTGTCACCACACAAACAAGTCATCATTGCCCGGGGCCTGTGCTGGTTTGACTGCACAGAGGGAGCAGCACCTGACTCTGTTCAACAAGGAGGTGGGGAAAGAGTGAAGGAAATCTCCACTTCCAGCTGTAAGAAACTGCAGCTGAATGAAGAGCCCCAGGGATCTGGGACCACAGAGGCAGCACTGAAAAACACGCTCCAGACGCAGCTCCTCATGGTGTCAGCACGAGTCACCTGCAGGCACCACTTCCTCTGTCTCGAGTTCTAGCTCATCTCAGAAAGCAAGAGGCTGAGCGTGGCAGGGCTCAGCTGCCCAGGGTGCTGTGAAATCCCCCAGGAGAATTCCTTCATCACACAACACAGGACTGTTCCACGAGCTGCTTAATGCCAAAGTCGGACCTTTTCTACAAAGTATTTTACTGAATCTTGTACCCAAGTGTAAACTTGCAAGGACCAGGAGATAAAACCCTGTAACTCTAACCCTGCAACCAAGGAGCCAGCAGACCCTGTGCAAGGGCTCCATGGGTCTCCACACTATCACTCAACATCCCAGGTCAGTCAAACCCTGACTGCAGCCTCCTCCTGTTTAGGTTTTTAAGCTGCATTCCTCATGTCACCTACGTCCTTGGGCCGTGACTCAGCTCCAAAGGGTAATTTCCTTCCCACCCTGACACACAGGACTGTTTCCCCAGTGCCAGCCCAGCTGCCCACCAGCAGCTCATGCAATGTGCCCACTGAACAGCTATTTGCTGATAATTGCTTCAAAAGAAGCAGCCGCCTTGCTCTCCACTCTGACTCGGGGAACAGCTCCAGGGTCTACAGCCCCCTCCTGATCTCCTGCTTGGAGTTGCTCAGCATCCAGAGCAAGTTGAGGGGTGCCAAGAAGAGGGGTGGCACCTGCAGAGCTGCCACTGGGTAACATTTCTGCAAAAACTTACCTTTTAAAGATGGATTTAAAAGTTATTAAAAAGATAAAGCTCAGCAGAAGAAAGCCAGAGGCTTCTTCCCCATTCAAACACGCAGGAGGGGTTTCACACCTGGCATAAGCCTTAAATAAAATAAGGACTTCAGTTATCAGAACAATGTGGAGTTACACAGCGCTGCAGCAAAGTGCTGCATGGAAGGCAAAGGCCAGCACGGCTGGCAGGGCTGGTCTGGAGGCAGCCCAGGGGATTTCAGTCTTGGAGTGCCACCTCGTGGGAATCACTGCAACTCCCGCTGGGCTGGAATACAGCAGGCGTCCAAGCAGGAGCTTTCCCAGCTAGGAAAGAGGACTTTTAACATCTTCCAACAACACCCATGGTGTTAGGGTGTTTCCCTCAGACTGAAACTCACTGTAACAACAAAATCTTTAATTTTGAGTCCTTCACAGGAGAAAAGGAGTTTTGCACAACTCAAGCTGACAAATCCAGACAGTGCTTCCTCCTACACCGTGGGAACAGAGCTAAAACAAGAGCATTTTTGGGAAGGCACATCAAACATCCAGAAAATTCAACCTGGCACTGCAACAACATCTTACTTAAGGCACTTGGATTAATTTTGACTCTATTAAACCTGTTTGGCTGCTATTGTGTTTATGGAAGTGTTGACATGGAATTTATCACTGCACTTCCAGAATTTAAACATATACCAGTATTCACGTGGAATTAATTGTGGAAGGTGATTCTGCTCCGCTCAGGTGAGACCCCACCTGCAGAGCTGCCTCCAGCTCTGGGGTCCTCAGCACAGGAAGAACATGGAGCCACTGGAGCAAGTCCAGAGGAGTTCATGGATATGCCCTGAGGATTGGAGCAGCTCTGCCATGGGAGACAGGCTGGGAGAGCTAAGGGTGTTCAGCCTGGAGAGGGGAAGGCCCTGAGGAGACCTTAGAGCCCCTTCCAGTGCCTAAAGGGGCTCAAAGAGAGATGGAGAGGGACTTGGGACAAGGGCCTGGAGGGACAGAGCAAGGCAGAATGGCTTCCCACTGCCAGAGGGCAGGGGTAGATGGGATACTGGGAAGGAATTCTTCCCTGTGACGGTGGTGAGGCCCTGGCACAGGTTGCCCAGAGAAGCTGTGGCTGCCCCATCCCTGGGAGTGTTCAAGGCCACACTGGACAGGGCTTGGAGCAACCAGAGATAGTGGCAGGTCTCCCTGCCCATGGCAGTGGGTTGGAACAAGACAAGCTTTAAGGTCCCTTCCAGCCCAAAACGGTCTGGGATTCTGTGATTAAACTGAAGTGCCCAAGACCAGCTCTGCTTTCCAGTGGTGGCTGGAAAGCACCACCACTGCAGGACACCTTCCCACTGGGACCAGAGTCCCCTCCGCAGGGCGAGAGCTTTCCACTGCGCCTCCCCAACCTGCCCATCTGTCTTTATCATACTTGGTTATTAACAGAGCTTTAGAACACACAGATGTGTGAAATCAGCGGTGGGATGGGGCTCCTCTGCCCAGCACTCAAGGTTACCCACACTTAAATCCTCCCCCAAATACAAGCTGCCCGTCCCTACCAGGTGACAAAAAAGCCCAAGAGATGCCACCCTGCAATGAGAAGCAGCTGCACATGCCCTGCAGACTGTTCTCAAGAGACACATTTTGGAAGGAGACAACTCTTACCCAAGTAAGAGCACTGACAATCACCGACAGAAAGCCCTCACACCCTTGGGCCTTTCTGCACCTTCACATCAAGGTCATCAAGCGATGGCCATTCAGTGCCTCATCAGCTGAGCCACGTGTCCACAGCATGGGAAAAAGGGGATGAAACAGGGCAGCATTCAAAGCCTCGGGACAAGACACTGCCTTCAGCGTGGCAACAACCCACTGACCTCCCCAGCTGGGCCAGGTGTGCTGCTGTCACCAAAACACAACCGGGGTGGCACAGCCAGGTCCGGCAGTGGCACTTGCCCATCTCACTGCATCCTCCCCTCCAGAACGGGCAGGAACCATATCCTGGTATCCCAGCTGCCCTCCCAGGATCCCTGAGCAGGGCTGAGGGCACTTACCGCTCAGCTCTGGGGGAGGGCTCAGGTAGAACGTGCAGTAAATGTCATTGTGCATCTGCAGCTCCGCGTTCATGGGCTTCTTCAGCAGGTCCGGGATCTTCTCCTCCTGGAAAGGAGTCTTTTCCAGGATGACTACAGCATCTGTGCCTTCTCCAGAGAGACCAATCCTCTGGAATAGGAATGGATAAAGTCATCAGCAAACACAGATCCAGCACTGGGTGGACAGTCTGAGGGTCAGGGATCATGGCAGACACCTTGTAGGCCCCCAGTTCTTGTGCCCAAACCCCCTTGCAGGCCAGACACCCCTCCAAAAATAAACAGCACATTTGCCCAGAAGCACAGCAGGAATTTGCTCCCCATCAGGGAACACAGGTGGTTTTTGGGGGAGCAGGGGATGTGGGCAATGACTCAGCCCATCTGCACCTCCCCGGATGCTCCCGGGTTTCCTGCTGACCCATAGCATCAATTTCATCTCTGACACTTCACAGGAAGAGGGCAGAGGCAGGCATGGGGATTTGCATCATGGTCAGGGAGCATGCACTGGGGCAAGGGGCACTTAGTGCTGCCCTGCTCCAAGGAACCACAGCCCCCGATCCAGTGGCCTCAGCATGCTGGTTTTGGGAGGTGCTGGCTGTGGAACATCCCCCAACATCACTCCTGCCTGTACAAGACCCAGGTGAGGCCTCACCACACCACCTGGGGAGAGCAATGGGGCTCACCTGGAGCTCCCAACCCTGTCACGCTCACAGGACAGAGGAGGTCTGCACCCAGTTCAGTTACTGCAGCAACCCACCGCCTCGAGACCAAAAAAGCAGCCTGGAACTTCCCTATCCTCATCTCCTGCTTGGATGCACATCTGCAGGAGACGAGAGCCGAGGCAACTGCATGGTTCCCACACCATGCACAGACAATCTCAAGAGTTACCACAAATTTTCCTGTAATGGCTGTGCTATTTACAGTCCCAGAGTCGGCATGCTGCTTGCAGTCCAGTGCCGCTTTACCTACCAAGCACGAACAACCTGCTTGAATCCCAAAGCACCAAATTATACCAACAAGAAAGAGGGTTGCAATAAGGTCTCCAGCCGCCTCTTTGGCCGCCAGCTTAGCCTAGTTTGGGCAGCGCCAGGCTGGAAATGCGGGTCGGGACCAGGGTGGCACGGGGTGACCGCCGTCTCGACCGCCGTCTCGCGGCAGGCGGGGCCGGGGGGCGGGGCCTGCCCGGAGCGCGCCGCGGAGGGCGGGGCCGTGCCCTCAGCGGGGAAAATGGCGGCGGGCGCGGCCGTCCCCCCCCCTCACTCCCTGGTACCTCCGCGTGCAGGAACACGATCTTGTCCCGCGCCGACTCCCGCAGGACGCGCCGCACCCGCAGGTCCGACAGCGTGAAGGCGGCGGCGGCGGCCCCGCCTTGAGTGGCGCCCCCGCCATTTTTCTCCTCCTCCTCCTCCTCCTCCCGCTTCCTCTTCGGCTGCAGGCCCTCCGCCATGGCTCGCGCCCGCCCCTGCACTGCGCACGCGCGGCGCCCCGGGGAGCGCTGAAGAATCACGCCCCCTGGCGGCTCGGAGGTCGCGCACCCCCACCTTCTCCCACAAACGCCCGAACCGGGGATTGAGACAAAAATACGGAAAACCACCGAAATTTAAAACTTCTGCATTTTCATAGTCGCAACGATTCCATGCAAAGTCTCTGCCTGCCTCTTCTTGTCCTGCCCACAGCCCAGCAGGCACCTTGTCAGCTTAGTGGGGGTCCCGGAGCCCTCAGGACAGAGAACACCAGCACAGTAAATAAAGAGCTCTGGTGACCCCGAGACCCATGCAATGTCAGAGCTTAGTGTTTGTGTGATGGATGTCCCTGTTCCTGCTGAGGGGATTTTGGCCACCGGCACGTGGCAGGCTCCGGTCCGCTGTCCCTCATGGAAGTGGGGAACTCCCCATCCTTGGCTCCCAGGTCTGGTCTGAGCAGCTCAGGTTTGACCTCAAGGTCCACTGGGACATGCCAACACCCAGATCCAACGGCAACAGCTCCATGATGCCCATGGGGATGCATCTGCCTGCTCCCAGCACTACTCCATCCTTTTCGTGGAGCTCCGGCACAGTTCCTGGAGGTCTGCAGAGACAGCAGACGAGCTCCATTAGCAACCCATTAATCTAAAAATCAACTGTTTAAATAAATTTATGGAATCTGGTCCTTTCCCATGGTCCTCATCCCAACGGACTGACGTTACATCAGCATCCCCCAGGATACTCACAGCGCACGACAGTGTCTCTGATCTGCCTGAAGCTTTTCTCCTTCAGTGCCATGTAGATGTAGTAGATGTTCCGCAGCTCCCTGGGATAATCCTTGCGATCCACATCCTTCAGCACCGGGATGGTGCGTCCGTTGGCCATCGGAGCCTCAGCCAAGGCCTGGTGCATCTGGTACCTGCACCAGGGGTCCTGAAGGAAGCCAGGGGTTATGAGCATGACCCAACAGTGGCTGTTCTGCACGGCGTCACACAGCTCTGTCACCACCGCGCTTCCCGCCACCGCATCCCGCAGCTGGAGGAAGCAACGGAAGCTCTCAGGTTGGCCCTCCAGGTAGGACACCAGCTCCTCCACCAGCTCCACGTCCCCCTCGCTGTGGCAGATGCAGACGTCGTAGTTCTTGTCCCACCGGGGGCTGTCCGAGGCGCTGATATCCGGTGCTGACACAGGCGACAGAGAGATGGAGCTGGTGGCCAAGCTCGTGCCAGAAGAGCTGGAGCTCTTGGCAGAGGATGAGGAGGAGGAGGAATGCGAGGATGAAGCAGAGTGGCTGGACTTGAGGCTTTCCACTGAGCTGGGCTTGGGCTTGTGCAGGAGCCGCCTAAACCAACCTGCAGAGTGAGGCCACAGTGAGTTTTGGGGGGCTCAGCACCCCCTGGACTTCCCAAGAAGAGCATCATTCGACCAGCAGGATGCCCCCAGATGTAAAGGGGTGGGTGGGATCTCAACTTGACCCCCAAAACCATCCTGGTCCCTAAAACCTGAGCAGCCACCAACACCCAAATGCTGTGGCATCGTGAGGAGCAGCCCATGGGCAGCCTCGTGTTCTGTTGCAGAGGGGATGCCATGAGGGAGGGGACAGAGACAGAGGGTTTATTCCCAGACTCACCAGCCATAGTGGGCAGCACGCTGCTCAGCCACTGATTGCCAGCGGGACACCTCTCCTGAGAGCAGAAAAGAGGGATAAGAATACTGAGAGCAAGAACTGCTTCATGGCAGGTCTCAGCCCCAGGAGGTCAGTGTGGTCTGTTCCAGGGACCTGCACCTCTGGGGTGCTCTCTTACAGCCCCAAAGTCACCCCCAGCAGGGTTTTCTGCATCTGCCTTCTCAAAATGTGCCAGGAAGGAACATTTACCTGATACTGGTTCTCTCCACTGGAGATACACACCTGCAGCAAGCGAGGCCAAGAGGTAACTGGGAGGAGAAACCCTCATTCCCATCAGTGGGGAAAGGATCCTGTGGAGGGGAGAAGTGAGAATCAGCTGGGAATCAGGGATGGACTGGTTGCTGGCAAACCAAAGGCAGTCAGGGTGATGCCCAAGGATGTGCATCCTTGGTGCTGCCTACCGTGGCATTCCTGTCTGTTCCCTACCAGCTCACGCCATCCCATGCCTCAGCATTGTGCTCCCAGCATGGTT
The DNA here is from genome assembly GCA_013397755.1 of Cnemophilus loriae. NCBI lineage: Eukaryota > Metazoa > Chordata > Aves > Passeriformes > Corvidae > Cnemophilus > Cnemophilus loriae. The sequence goes on from VZTF01001311.1 coordinate 1,139,515, forward strand.
TAGGGAGCCCAGACACTCCCTGCGGACACCCAGGAGCAGCAACATGGGAAACAGCGGCTGTTTTCTGCTGCTGGCATCACCCCTTCCGAAACGAAACACCCCGAGTCACGCTGAAGCCTTTCCCCTACTCCAAAAATGGCACAGGACTGCAGGAAATGCCGGCAAAACCCCGGCACGCCCACAGAAACCACAGTGCCCAAGTGTCACCACTTAGTGACAGCCAAAAGCTCAAGTGTGACTGAACAGTGAGCATGGACAGTGAACAGTGGGGAGGAAGTCTGGGGGATGTTTACCTGGAATGCAGGAGTCTGGCACCGGAGCAGGGATGGGGATGCATCAGCCCCTGGGTTTGGCAAAGAAAGATCTTCTGGGATTACCTAGGTGGGAAAAGACAGGAAGAATGCGGTATGCTCACTCTGGAGTCTAATGGGATGTACAGTGAATGGTGAGGCTGATCCATCCTTGCAGCTTCCACATCCGGGAGCGGTTCCCAGTGGAGCTGCCCTGGGGTGGACATAAGGACAGGGGCACCCACCTGCTTCCCCAGGGACAGAGTGGAGGAGCTCCCTGAACACCCAGGTGCCCCCAGCTGCCAGCAGCTCCAGCCTCTGCTGGGGAATGTGAAAGCACAGGCAGAGTAAATGGGCCGGGACTGCAGGAAGGGGAAGCCAAGCCCTCCCAAGGGCCTCCCCCCCACATCCGCCACATGCCGTCACTGCCTGGGTGCCACAGCGCCCAGCCCTCAGCAGCATGCGGATCTGTTTTCCTCCCTGGTTTCCTAACTAAATACACACAGGTACATTTTTGCCACTCGCGCTTATTTTATGAGTTAAATTTACCAAATAAGTCATTTTTTTCACCCCAAAATCCCCCCTGTATTTCTCCTTTCCCAGGTCTCATTCCCCTGGTGATGCTGGTGGTGGCCAACTGACACTGCCTTCGTCTCCTCATCATCCTCGACCCCTTCAATGCCTGGCAGTTCCTCCTCAATGCCCTGCAAGAGATGGCCTCCAGGTGAGTCCTGGTTCCATCCCCCAGGAATTTGGGGGGTCTCCAGGGCCCGCATGCCCATCCAGCTCCCTGACAGGCTGTTCCTGGCAGAGGAGATTTCCCCATCTCTCCCCTGCCTAGGGGACAATGCTGGGACCTCTGATGTGGACACTAAACCCTCCACCTGCTGCTGCAGTGTCACCGTGGCCAAGCTGGTGGCCCAGCACAGTGTGGAGATGATCTAGGAGGTGTCCCACACCCCGTGTGACACCAGGAGGTGGGGGCCTGGAGGTCCAGCCCCCATGCTGAATGTGTCCCTCCATCTCCCATCTGAGTCCTCGCCCTGGATAACAGCAAAGCCCCCTGACCTCAGATCCCCAGAGAAGCTGGCCCTGGCACTCACATGGGAGCACCTCCAGAGTGAGCCCAGGGTGGACCAGAGCACAAAGCTGGGTCAGCATCTCCCTCACTGTTAACCCTGAAGCAGAGCGGTGGCCATCACACCCCCACTGTACCACAGCTCCAGCTGTGGGGGCCCCACCTTGGAAGAGCTGGGCCAGGACACCACCAAGGTGCATCCTCACCTCTACCCCAGCAGGGAGAATCATAGAATCCCAGAACAGTCTGGGTTGGAAGCGACCTTAAAGATCATCTTGTTCCAAGCCCCTGCCATGGGCAGGGACACCTTCCAGCAGTCCAGGTGGCTCTAAGCATTGGCCTTTGAAGGCCTGGCTTTGGCAGATGGCAGTGCTCACCTAACTCAACACGTTCATGGAGAGGGCGGTCTGTGCCCAGTGCCCACCACCTGAATTTCAGGGCTGCTCCACCTGCCCCCATCCCAAGACACAACCCCATGTCGCCCATCTGCTCTCAAGTTGACTGGGACAACAACCCCCACGCCTGAAGGGAAGTATTTCCCTCAGGAAAAAGTCCCATGTCCTCTGACCCCCAAAAATGTGCCCTCACCCCATTTAACCTCAACACCCCATGCCAGGGCCAGTCAAGACATCCCTTCATCAATGCCACCATGACCCAGCTGTGCCCCAGGGCTGACTCCACTTCCTTGCTCAGCACATTGCTGTTTGCTTCCTCACCCCCAGGGACCTTCGAGTCTCCTGGGAAGAAGGGCTGAAGGTCAGGAGATCCCCCAATATCTACCAGCACCTGTCAGGCTTTTGGGAACCCCATGCCCACACCACCTGTGGGACTGTGTCCCATCGGTCTTTGAAGAGCTCCTGCTAGACACTGAGTGTTCCCTCCATGCCAGCACCTGGCTGTGGCTTCCACAGGTATTTCCATGTCTACTCACCCACCACCTTCAGCAAAACAACAGACCAGGGCACGGTAGCACAAAACACAAAACCGTGTTAAATGGGTGGGGGGGGGAGGCGCTCCCTGATGGCTTTGACCCCTTGCCATAAACACCTCCCCATCCCCAAGGATTTCCCCAGCCAGTCCATCTATGAGCCCCAGAGGAACCTTGGGGGTGCAGGAGCAGGCAGCATCCTCCTGCAGGGCCCCCAGCCCATCCTCAAACACGGTGCTGAGAGCCAGAGGAACCTGGGCAGCCTGTGCCCAAAACCCTGAGAGACACTGGGTTCCTCCCTACCCCCTGCCACCACCTCGGCTGCCTTTCTCTCCACCAAGCAGGGGACACCAGTTGGCCCCTTGGTGGCCAAATCCCAAAGGAAAAAGCCCAAGGCCGAGTGGTGCTGAGCCCCACAGGGACCCATAGGCTACCACCAGTCATAAGCCCAGCACTACTCATCCCATTGGACCCATTTTGCATTAGTCCCTGCCCCAGCACTGCTGCCACCACCCCAAAAATCAACTTCCTGCCCGAGGACAGGACCCACAGGAGGGTGAGTCACCTGCCTGTGTGAGTCACCCCACCTGGAAACCCCAGAGCTGCCCCAGAGAGGGAACCTGAGCAAGAGTGAACCCACAAACCCTAAACCCCAAGAGGCAGCATCCTCTAGACTGACCTCTGCCCTACCTCAGCAATAATATAATAATTATTAAAGGAGTAATTAAGCAGGCACAGCTCTATTCACAGCGTGCCTTGACCCACCAGCAGTAGCACCACACTGAAATCCCTGCAGCAGGACTTTCAGGCTGGTCATCATCAGGAGCCTGTGGTTTATAGGATTGCCTGTGGAATTAAGAAACGGTGAAGATCGGGTGCTGCAAGGCAGAGTCAAGCAAAGGTGGTTCGGGTGAGAAAATAAGGCTAATTTTGTCCCTAAAAACACCATGAACGTTTCATTTACGGCGCCAGTACAAAACAATGCTCAGCTACCCAGAAAACACAGAATAGTTTTTCTCTTGTAAAGCTCTTAAGTACACCCAAATTCCGCCACACAGATGCTTGAAGGCATCATAGCGGCCGTCCAGACCCAGGCACCGCCTGTACCTCATAGGGCTGGAGACGCGGTCGCACATACACGAACCCAGGCAGCGGCAGCTGGCGGAAGCGAGGCCCCTGAAGGGTAGGAGGGCACGGGGACACCGCCAAGCCGAGCGCACCGCGGCCCG
>VZTF01001311.1:1143258-1160875 GCA_013397755.1 Cnemophilus loriae
GCTCGCCCCCGCCGCGCCGTCGCCCTCTATAAAAAGCTCGTTCTTATGGATGTTTCCGCATGGGAAGGAACCTCGCTGTGCTCCCCGGCTGCTGAATCCCCGTGTTGTTGCTTTTCCCGCAGGTTTAGCGAGGAGGGCACAACGGAGAGGACAGGTAAGGGCTCGAGCAACCCCGAAGGTGTGACCCCCCCTCCCTGCTTCCCTTTGCAGGGGCAGTCCTGGAAAGCCAGCGTGCTTCCGTGGGAGTCTGTGGGATACAGAACTCAGCCAGGCTTTGCTGTGTCACTCCCTCTCCTCGCTCATGGAGCCGTTGGGAAGCACGTGGAGAATCACGGCGTTGAATAAAAACCTCTGGTGTGTTTTGACTCACATCCAAGGAGGCTGTATCCTGTGTTTTTGTAGCTTAGACAGGAGCAGGGCTTGTCCTCGGTCCCATTGTCCCTGCAGCCTGTGTGTTTCTAGGGTGGTTTTGATTCAGCTCCAATTGCAGCTCCCACGTGAAGGGATGGGCTTGGGAATTAGCCAGGGACAGCTCAATTTTTAGCTGAAACATAGTGGCTTTTAAACTATCTTATCCCAACACCTTAAAGCCACTGAATTGAAAAAGAAGCGGAGAATTACACCCTTGCTGGTGGCAGTTCTTAGCACTCAAAGAAGTTAAAAATAATGGATGAGCCATAGGTTTGTAGTGGTTTCTTTCAGGAATTTGTGGGGGCTCTTCTGGAGGAGACCATCTTCCAGCATGGAGCTGGATCACTTGGCTTCGATTTTAAACATCCAGGTATAGCTTTAGTTGTGTGTTGGGTGCTGAGCATGGAGATGGTGTCAGTAGCGACTTCTCCATGAGGTGATGGAGAAAATGTTCCATTAATTCCCCGTTTTGGTTCTGCAGGTTGGGCTCTGGTGTTGACTGTGGGGTGTGGTTGTGTTTTGAAGAGCTACAGTGAGGTTTTTGTAAATCCACACCCTGTGTGAACTTCAGCCTTCATTTCACACATGTGGTGTTCAGGTGTTTGCTTTTACCTGGGATACACCTTCATATTTCCAACATTTCTGCAGCTGGATATGTCTGTGTCACGCAAGGAGTTGCTATGGTCGGGTTTATCCAGTGTTGGTGACTTGGGCACGGTTTAAAGCTGAAGTCTGGAAGGTTTTAGGATAAATGAAGGGATTTGTGTGGTGTGGAGAGAGAAGGAGAATGCAGCAAACCCACACAGGGACTCTCTTAGTATCCCTGATAAAAGTGATAGGGACGAGGCTGGGACAGGGCAGCTGAGCCAGGAATCCATGGAGTGTTGTGTTTACAGTCTACAGCTCCCTGCAGTCTAAATAGCTGGAAAGTTCCCAGTGTCTGAAGAAGGCTGGCGAGACACTTCTTATCTTGTGAGTGCCTGTGGCTCCTTCTCCTCCATGGCACCTGTGTTCCCCGGGGGAGCCTGCAGTACCTGGTGTGTTTTTTCCTGTGGCAGTGTCATGCTCTGAGGTAATTCCATTTAATTTTGGCTACCTCAGCTGTGCCAGCGCAATCCATCCCCATGGGGAGCAGAGCTTCTCCCCAGGACTAAAAACTGGAGGTTTCTATTTCTTGGCTGAATCCCCATGAATTCTTTTTAAGACCAGTAATAAGTTCTTTGGAACTAGGCTGTATTTATAATGGGGTTTTTGTTCCTTTATGGCTCTCTGCACTAAATAATAGATCTGAAGGTTGAAGGTCGTTATATCAGACAACCTTACTAGGTGATTATAATTCTAAAAGGTGTTTTTTCTCAAGTTTAAAATTACTTTTGNACTCGGCACGCGGGGCGGGGCGTAGCCGGGCGCGAGGTGGCTGCGCGCGGCGCGGCGGCGTGTCCTCAATGGGGCCGCGCNAGGTGGAAGCAAACAGGGGAAGGCCTAGGTGGGAGTTTACAAACAGCCTCGATATTTGAGGTTCAGCTGATGATTCACAACCCAAAGATAAAAAAACTTCAATTGTATCCAGTTTAGAAAGTGAGGAAGGATTTACCTTCAGCTGTAGCTCTGCTGCTGCTGAGGGGCCAAGGGCAGACCCGGCACCAGCAGGAGCTCAAACATCCCTCTGAAACACTCCAGTTATCCATTGTTAGTCCCTGGCTCGTCTAAAGCATCTTTGCACCATTAAATAAAATCTGGCTGGCTTTGTGGAAGCAGCCTGTACTTCCAGAAAAGATCAGCTAATCTGAAAGGAGAGATGAGACCCTCCTGGGAAGGAAAAAGAGGGACTTTCCCCTGCTTTATCCTGACTGTGCTTGGCTGCATTCAGTCAGCAGGGGTTTGATGGTACCACCTGACAAATCCTGTGTCCAGCAGGTCCTCCTGTCTTCCTGAGAGTCACTGCTTTGGTCTTCGGAGATTTAACCTCCCCAAAACAGTTCACTGCGGGGCCTGACAGCTTGCAGGTGTCCAGGGGTGATGAAGCTGCAAAGGTTCATTGTCAGAGCAGCATTGAAGTGCTCCTGGGCTCAGTGTGCGTTGCAAAAACACAGGGCACAATGTTCACAAGGAGGTGCGATGGAGGAGCCCTGCCTGACATGCACAGAGTGGGGAAAACCGGGAGATTCCTCACTTGCTAAAGGCCTTTGACACTTTTATCCAAAACCTGGGCCCTACAGTAAGGCACGGTAAGATAAAAAGGTGATTATTTGAAGTGATGAGCAGCATGTGTTCAGTGATGTTTCAGGAGGCTGGTGGTGAAAACCAGCTCTGAGTTGTTTTACTGTTGTTACAATGATTTATTATTGAGCAACCTGGTGTGGTGGAAAGTGTCCCTGCCCATGGCAGGGGGGTGGAACGACACGAGCTTTGAGGTCCTGTCCTACCCAAACCATTCCATAATGCCATGTAGAAAGTTCTCCGAAGGGGTCAGAAAGTAAAGGCTGCACACAAGGTGTAACTGAGCGTCTGACGGTGTCGCTTTGCCCTATTCTCATCATCCAGCACGGAAAGGTGCTGGTTTCCTGGAATAGTGGCTGATTTCTCACATGATCCGTGCCGACACTGATAGCACAGCCGAGGTGTCCTGCCTGGAGAGACCTGCCCTGTGTCACCTGCTCTGCTGCCAGGGAGCAATCGCAGCATCTCGTCTCTAGAACAAACCCTCAGATCTCCCTGAGATGGCAAAACCTGCAAAAACGCTGTGATTTTGGGTCAGCAGCTCTTCCCCAGCATTTCCTCTGGCCAAAAGCCCTGTGTCTAGCAGAGTTTTTGCTGGACTCTTCATTACAATTGGCAAGAAAAAATCAGAGGACGGTGAACAGTTCTGTTCGTTTTCATTCCCTTTTCATAGACTTATTTGGGAGAAGCGGAGTGGGAGAGGACTGCGTGCTGGCAGAGCTTTTGTATTTTGTGTCACGGGNACCAGTAATAAGTTCTTTGGAACTAGGCTGTATTTATAATGGGGTTTTTGTTCCTTTATGGCTCTCTGCACTAAATAATAGATCTGAAGGTTGAAGGTCGTTATATCAGACAACCTTACTAGGTGATTATAATTCTAAAAGGTGTTTTTTCTCAAGTTTAAAATTACTTTTGAAATGTCATTTAGAGGCACTTAAAATTGATTTGATGGCTCCATTCGTGCTGTTAATAGCATGGGAATGTGCAGGGTGAGCGAGATGGAAGCAGTGCTGAGGCAGGTGGAAGCAAACAGGGGAAGGCCTAGGTGGGAGTTTACAAACAGCCTCGATATTTGAGGTTCAGCTGATGATTCACAACCCAAAGATAAAAAAACTTCAATTGTATCCAGTTTAGAAAGTGAGGAAGGATTTACCTTCAGCTGTAGCTCTGCTGCTGCTGAGGGGCCAAGGGCAGACCCGGCACCAGCAGGAGCTCAAACATCCCTCTGAAACACTCCAGTTATCCATTGTTAGTCCCTGGCTCGTCTAAAGCATCTTTGCACCATTAAATAAAATCTGGCTGGCTTTGTGGAAGCAGCCTGTACTTCCAGAAAAGATCAGCTAATCTGAAAGGAGAGATGAGACCCTCCTGGGAAGGAAAAAGAGGGACTTTCCCCTGCTTTATCCTGACTGTGCTTGGCTGCATTCAGTCAGCAGGGGTTTGATGGTACCACCTGACAAATCCTGTGTCCAGCAGGTCCTCCTGTCTTCCTGAGAGTCACTGCTTTGGTCTTCGGAGATTTAACCTCCCCAAAACAGTTCACTGCGGGGCCTGACAGCTTGCAGGTGTCCAGGGGTGATGAAGCTGCAAAGGTTCATTGTCAGAGCAGCATTGAAGTGCTCCTGGGCTCAGTGTGCGTTGCAAAAACACAGGGCACAATGTTCACAAGGAGGTGCGATGGAGGAGCCCTGCCTGACATGCACAGAGTGGGGAAAACCGGGAGATTCCTCACTTGCTAAAGGCCTTTGACACTTTTATCCAAAACCTGGGCCCTACAGTAAGGCACGGTAAGATAAAAAGGTGATTATTTGAAGTGATGAGCAGCATGTGTTCAGTGATGTTTCAGGAGGCTGGTGGTGAAAACCAGCTCTGAGTTGTTTTACTGTTGTTACAATGATTTATTATTGAGCAACCTGGTGTGGTGGAAAGTGTCCCTGCCCATGGCAGGGGGGTGGAACGACACGAGCTTTGAGGTCCTGTCCTACCCAAACCATTCCATAATGCCATGTAGAAAGTTCTCCGAAGGGGTCAGAAAGTAAAGGCTGCACACAAGGTGTAACTGAGCGTCTGACGGTGTCGCTTTGCCCTATTCTCATCATCCAGCACGGAAAGGTGCTGGTTTCCTGGAATAGTGGCTGATTTCTCACATGATCCGTGCCGACACTGATAGCACAGCCGAGGTGTCCTGCCTGGAGAGACCTGCCCTGTGTCACCTGCTCTGCTGCCAGGGAGCAATCGCAGCATCTCGTCTCTAGAACAAACCCTCAGATCTCCCTGAGATGGCAAAACCTGCAAAAACGCTGTGATTTTGGGTCAGCAGCTCTTCCCCAGCATTTCCTCTGGCCAAAAGCCCTGTGTCTAGCAGAGTTTTTGCTGGACTCTTCATTACAATTGGCAAGAAAAAATCAGAGGACGGTGAACAGTTCTGTTCGTTTTCATTCCCTTTTCATAGACTTATTTGGGAGAAGCGGAGTGGGAGAGGACTGCGTGCTGGCAGAGCTTTTGTATTTTGTGTCACGGGCTGTTGAAAGAGTTCTCGGACTGCACTTCCTTTCCGTGGGCTTTAAGGTCATTTCCCAGTGCTTGCAGATGCATGGTGGGCTGGGAAACCCTTCTCTCATCACCAGGGAATGAAATGCTCTCCGTGGCTTTTTGGAGCCAACAGAAATCTTTTTGTCTTCTCTCCTCTCTCACTGTTTCCCAAGCAGCAAGTTTGCTGACAGGCCTTGTTGGGAATGGGGGAGTGCTGCTCCAAGATCCAGGCTCTCTGGGAAAATGAGCGGCTGAGGTGACACGAAGGGTCTGGCAAAGTGTATTTTGCTGAGGCAATCACACCTGGGCAAAACAGCCCAGGATTTTATGGTAAGAGAGGTTAAGAAAGTGGATGAGACTGGGGGGCAAAGTTCAGAGACAAAAACATGCAATTCTCAGCCCAGAGGTGATCTTGGAATGATAACAAACCTGGGATTTATCTACCTGTGCAAAGCTGGTTCTGTAAAACCCTGTTGTCCAGGTGGTGTTGTCCACGTGCAGTGACTTTGCTTGTGGTGATTTGTCTACTATAGAAACTGGATGGCTTCTACGGTGAGCCTGGGCAAGGAAACGTTATTGGAAGATGGAATGCCACCTGCAAAAAAGCCCAGGTGAGTTTAATTATACTCCAGTGAATTTCTTCTAACAAAAACCTTTTCCTTTGCCTCGCATTGTTCTTTAAGGATTGTGACCCTTGGCGACCGCAGCCGTTTCGCTGCCTGATCCAAGAACCGCGTGCTGGCTTCTGGCCATGCCCTGGGCTTTCCTGCTGTTTGTGGAACAAGGGCTTTCACGCCCAGAATGCACTTTCTTGGGGTTTTAACCCTCAGCCAGGGGGTGGGGTCACACTCAAAACAGTATTGTACTCTCCTGTCTCTATGGTCCTGTCCACTCACAGTGTCAGGTCGGACACGGTGGTTGTGCTTCTTCGCTTGAGTTGGATGGTGGTTTCCAGGAGGACAGGGAGTTACTCAAATTAGTATGGTTGAGCTGCATGTAAAGGCTAAATAATTCACTCTGAGAGTCCCTGTGCTAAGAAATTGGTGGTCTTACCTAGTTCTGTGAGTGGGGACCTGACTGGTGGATAATTCTGTCCATCCAAGACTGGGACTGTGGCTGCTGCGGGCTCAAAAGTTCTTGTGAACAAGCAGTTAATTCATCTGGGGGGCTTGTCTCCCACTAATTTGATTTATTTGCAAGTTCTGGAGGGCTGCAGGATGGTTTTGTGTGGTCTCAAGGTTGATCAGTGACCCTGGAATGTGCAGAAAAGGGGCTGGGACATGCTTTTTTACTTGCTGAGGATATCAGGGCAGAAACAAGTGTATTTATCAGCAGGGAACAGAATGCCTCTTTCAGGGATGTCACACAGGACATTAAGACTTGGATATTTGTTTTTATTTTGGATTTCAGTCCCTGGATTTCCAATAGTGTTTTTATACTAGCTCATTAGCATGAATACTAATTTATTCCTCATGTGAGGCTTGCAGTCCTCAAATTAAACCCTGTTTATCAGCAGTAACAGTGAAGCCCCCTCTCAAGGAAAGGGTTAACAAGTCTGTTTTCATAGGCAGGAGCTGAGGGAAGGCACAGCTCCATCTGTGCGGTGTTGGTTTCCTCTCCCCTTCTCACTAAATATCACGTGTTTGCTGATAAAGCCCATTTCTTCCATACAAGCTGCTTCCCCGGGCTGCTGCTCCAATGCTGGGAAGCTGCAGCGGGTCCCTGCTGCAGAAAGCAGCTGGACACCAGGCAAGGCAAGGCAAGGAGCAGCACATCTGCTTAATAAGTGATAAAGGTCATATTTAAAGGCACTGTGCAGGTGTAAAGCCAGGAAAATAGGGAGGAGGGGAGAAATAAGGAGAACACAGCCCTGCAGCCCTTTCATGTGACTCTGTGTCATCTGGGATCTTCCAGAAGATTGGCCTGGAGCATCACGCTGACATTGCAGGCATCACAGGGAAGGGATTGCTGCTACAGCTGAGGGGGTTCCTCAGCAAACTGGGGCTGGGCCCCTCCAGAGCAGAGCTAGGAGGAAGCCTTCCCTTGCTTTTCTCTGTGCTGGGATAAATGGAGCTATTGTCTCCAGGCCCCTGTTCTGCACCTTGTTTAAACCAGGTCATATTTCCGACCTGCGTGGGATCCGACACACGTTTTGTCTTGGGCCGTAGAGTGTGTGTGTCTCATTCTCTAGTGCTCACCACACCTTTCCCATGCTCTCCAGCCTTCCAAGTAACTTTTATTAATAGCCTTCCCTTACTCCAGATTTTTAGTGGATTATCTTTGCTTCAGAAGCATCCCAGGGCATCATTGACTTCCCCAGTAACCATCCCAGTAGCAGATTCAATTCCCAAAAATCTTGTCATTACGGACCTTATATTGGGAGCATTTGTGCTGCTGATCCGTGCAGCTGCCTGCTGTCTTTTAAGGATTTTATAAGCAGCTTTCAAGCTGCTCCTTTCATGCTCTGTTTATCAGAGAGCCCCAGTGGATATTTGACTCAAAATTTAGGCACAGGGTACCTCTGTCTCCCTCGGTCTGCGTGTGCCACCACCCCAGACAGCCTTCCACTCATGGTGGTACCAGCTGTGCTCCTTTCTCCTCTTGCAGGAAGCTGTTGCCAAGCCTCAAAACCAAGAAGCCTCGGGAACTTGTTTTGGTGATTGGGACAGGAATTAGTGCTGCAGTTGCTCCCCAGGTCCCAGCACTGAAGTCTTGGAAGGGGCTGATTCAGGCCCTCCTGGATGCTGCTATTGACTTTGATCTCCTGGAAGATGAAGAGAGCAAACGGTTCCAGAAGTGTCTTCATGAAGACAAGAACTTGGTTCATGTTGCCCACGACCTTATCCAGAAGCTGTCTCCGGTCAGTGTGCTTGTACCTGCCCCGAGCATGGGATTTGGATTTGGAAATAGCCAGATTTGGTTCTCCAGCAATGGTGCCCCCATCCCAACAATTCCTCTATGTACAAGGAACCACAAGTGCAGTTACTGTGCCAGGTGCCTGAGATATAACCCTGCTGTGGACATGGGTTTTGGGTATTTCACCTGGACCAAGATGGTGAGAGGGATGGAGCACCTTCCTATGAGGAAAGGCTGAGAGAAGTGGGATTGTCAAACCTGGAGAAGAAGGCTTTAGGAGTGACCTAATTGTGGCCTTCCAATACCTGAAGGGAGCTGACGAGAAAGATGGAGAGAAACTGGGGACAAGGGCCTGGAGTGACAGGAGGAGGGGGAATGGCTTCCCACTGACAGAGGGCAGGGTTAATGGGATATTGGGAAGAAATTCTTTCCTGTGAGTGTGGTGAGATTGCTCAGAGAAGCTGTGGCTGCCCCATTCCAGGCCAGGCTGGAGGGGTTTGGAGCCATGTGGGGTAGTGAAAGGTGTCCCTGCCCATGGCACAGAGTGGGACAAGATGGCACAGAATGGGCTTTAAGGTCCCTCCCAACCCAAACCAGTCTGAGATTCTGTGATCCTATGACTGTGCTGAAGGAGGGCACCCACCCTGGTGCAGCCAGAGCTCGGTGTTTGCCCTGCAAGGACCCAGAGCTTTGCAGGGTGTTGGGGAAACGTGGGTAGTTTTCCATGGAGTCATTTGGCATGAGGTGTTGAGGGGCTGGGCTCTGATCTCAGTCTGTCTCCCCTTCTCAGCGCACAAGCAACGTTCGCTCAACCTTTTTCAAGGACTGTTTATACGAGGTGTTTGATGACCTGGAATCCAAAATGGAAGATTCTGGGAAGCAGCTGCTTCAGTCTGTGCTTCACTTGATGGAAAATGGGGCCCTCGTGTTAACCACAAACTTCGATAACCTGCTGGAGCTGTACGCAGCACACCAGGGGAAGCACCTTGAGTCTCTTGACCTGACTGATGAAAAGAAGGTAAAGAACGATTATTTCTTTTGTCAGGGACTGTGGTGGTGTAGGATGTGCTCTCCTGCTGCCTGAGGGCATTGTACTGATTGTAGTGGTTTAACTCGTGGCAGAAAAGCTTTAGGTAGAGGCTCTGACTGTTCAGGGCAGCAAGCAGAGGAATGAGGAGGAACACTCCCTTCTGGAACGCTGGTTTGCTGGCTGCCATCCAGTGCTCAGGAGGAGTCCTTAAGCCTGCTATTCCTTTGATCTCTGTGCTTGAAACTTCTGGCTTGGCCTTGCTTCCACATAAGGCTTGGGTTGATATTTCTAACCAATATGGGAAACTCCACGCAAGATGCAGGGCTGAACTTTCTATTTTTATAAGGTGCTGCAAAGTGCTTTTTGTGATGGGCGTTCAGGGCTGCAGCCTTTGAGGCTCCCCTCTTGCCCCGTGTCCTCTTTCCTGCAGTGGCTAGAATGGCTCCTTCTGCTGAACTCTCGGAGCTACTCTCTTCATGCAAACATCCCTCCTCCTGCCCCAGTCAGGCTGTGAAACCCTGAGCTCTTTGCACCTGCCCACCTCATTTCTCCGTTGTGGGTTTTCCTGGTTGGGATCATCTCATCCTTCTGTTTGCGTGTTAAACACCTCCAATGTGTGTGTCCTATGCAGTCCTTGCTCTCTTTTCATTCTCATTTCTGTGCTTCACGTTTCCTGCGTGACCTCTTAATCTACATAGCTGGAAGTACTTACAGTGTTACAAATAAGCATTCTAATTATTGCAAGCTTAAAGGAGCTGAGGTCTGCAGGAGTAAACCGAGAGCCTCGGAAGTGGCTGTCTGAAATGGAGGTCAGCTCAGCTGGTGACTCCCTCAGAGCCAGTAGGGGCCACAAAATAAAACTTGGTAGGCTTGAGAAATATGCTGACATAGGATTTGTAGTTTTTCCCCCTTTTTCTGGTCAATTTGGCATATTGATTTAGTCTTCTCATCACATTCACCAGTCAGCTGCAGTGTTGACCCAAACGAGCACTACAGGCTGTGGCTGCAGGCCATGGTGTAGAGGCTGATGGAGGAGAGAAGATGAGGAGAGATGAGGAAGAAGCAGCCTCTTTGGAATGCTTCCCCAAAATGTTACATTTAGCGGTGCTGTGGTAGCCGATGTGATGCACTGAGGGATGTTGCTGCGGGTTTGTGTTGTGCAGGTGCTGGAGTGGGCGCAGGAGAAGAGGAAGCTCAGTGTCCTGCACATCCACGGCGTCTACACCAACCCCAGCGGCATCGTCCTGCACCCGGCCGGCTACCAGAACGTGCTGCGCAACACCGAGGTCATGGTGAGCCACCCTGGGGGGCCCCTTGTGTAGCTGCAGCTCCCCCTTGGGTCAACCGGGCATAGGCTCAGCCGAGTTTAGACTGAGCTTCACAGAGGGTGGGGGAGAATTAATTAGATATGGGAGATAGGAGGGGTGAATTCCCTAGCTGCTGAGGTGCAGGAACACCTCCCACACTTGCTGAAGGATGGCATTGCTGCAGAGCCTCGCCAGGGACCGGGCAGGTGCTGTCTCTTGTGAGGATGAAGCTCACCTTGACCAAGAACATCTTTCCCTTTCTTAAAGCGAGAGATTCAGAAGCTATATGAAAATAAGTCCTTCCTCTTCTTGGGCTGTGGTTGGACAGTTGATGACACCACGTTTCAGGCCCTGTTTCTAGAGGCTGTCAAGCACAAGTCAGATCTGGAGCACTTCATGCTGGTGCGGAGGGGAGATGTGGATGAGTTCAAGAAGCTCCGTGAGAACATGCTGGACAAAGGGATCAAAGTGATTTCCTACGGAGACGAATACACTGACTTGCCCGAGTACTTCGAGCGGCTGACGAGCGAGATTGCCATGCGGGGCCGTGCAGGTACGGGGCCAGGGGCTGGGGGACACTTGGCTGTCACCAGGGAGAGCAGACAGGGTTAGTAGCCCCTGTTCTCCATGCTATAAAGAGATTCCTTAAGCCTTTTCGTTTAAAAAAAGCAAACGTGTCTCCCAAGTGTAGCTGGATTAGAGGGTTACTTTTCTGAAATCACTGTATGCTCTAACAGTTTAAACAGCTGTGCTGCTTCCCACGCCTGCAAACTTTGTTTTTCATGTACAGCTGCAGCTATTTGTTCCCTTTTTAGTGAAGGGGCATTTTAGTCTCACTGACCTTCGTGCTGCTCAGCCTTAGCCAACGCTTCTGTACAAGAGGTATCACTAATAAATCATAAAAATGGGGGAAAGTGGGTTCACTGGCCAGAGCCTTGCTGGCAGCTATTCTGAGGGTTAGCCCAGCTGGGAAAGCCTGTGTGAAACCACCACGGGGGCAGCTGGCTCTCCACCTGACACTGGTCTCTGCTCTGCCCCAGGTGTGCCCAAGGAGGGGCAGCAGCTGAACGGCTCTGCCGCTGCCCACGCTGAGCTAAAAGGTAAGGAAGGCTCTCTGGAGCCAAGAGGCTTCACCCTGTGTAGCTCCCTGGCGTCCCAGGCAGGTTTTCAGCCTTTGCTTCCATGCAGGATGCAGCCCCTGAGCCTCAGCCCTGCCCAGGCCTTGAGCCGTGTCAGGGGCTCCTGGGACAGGCCCATGCCAGGCCAGCAGCCCTCAGGGAGGCTGGAGCTCACCACAGTCCCACTGCTGTCCAGCACCGAGCCAGGACCCTTCCAGCAGGGAAGAGGCCAGGACAGAGCCTCCACGGATGAACACCTGGTCTAACACAGAAATTGTGGTTTTACTGGCGTGCATGTGCCTGCGGAGCGCGGTGTCCCCGACGGAGCTGCAGCCTCCTCTAACTTCATACCTAGTGCTTTTATAGTCTGTATTTCAATTAAAAAATGAAACTTGAGCTTTTTTTTTTACTGAAAGCTCTAGTTTTCTAGTCCTGTCTTTTTACTGTACAGTATTTTATATGTTGAAGTTGTATTAAAGGCCTGCTCACTGAACTTTTGGCTGCTGTATCATTTACAGGCCCTCTCACACATCACACTGGCAGTTCATCTCCCCCAAACCCAGTAGGAAACAGGTCCTGGCTGAAGGCAAGTTATTTATACACAGAGAACAAATTATGAAGTTTATTTTATATAAATTATGTCTCTTAGCAGACAGCATTCAATTTATTGCACTATAGCACATCTGCAATACAGAGCTACAAGACGTCGTCAGAGAGGTTTGTATTATTCAGTGTAGCACTTCCGACCGGGATCAAGAGGCACTCAGAGGGGGGAGAAAGGGTGCAGGAAAGCAGCAAGCAGCCACCATTCTCTTCCAGTATTAATGTAGTTTTTTTTTTTTTCCTTTTCACTAGCAAATAATGCCAAGACCAGCGGGCAGGAGCCAGGCAGGGCACGCTGCCTTCCTCCTCTGGACCCGGCTGCCGCAGCTTTCCAGCTCCTGCCCAAATATGTGGTGTCTGGGGACCCTGCTCCAGGGTCTGAGTGAGGACAGGTACAGGGGACTTTAAGGCAGTTTAGCATGTCCCCTCCAGCCCAGCACAGGCCATCACCTTTTTTTGGTTTATCAGCTTCGGTGGAGCTGCCACAAGCAATGACATTACCAGCCAGATCTAACACCGCCCCTAAGCCCAAGTCCCTCCTGCCTCCTCCCTAAGCTGGTCTAAAAATCAAAAGCAGCTCAAAAAAAAGCCTTCAAACCCACCAAAAAGCACAGCAGATCCTGGCACCGCCCACCCCCCCGTGCAGCACGAACAATACAAAGCTCTGGATTCGGCCTCCCTGCAAGGGAGCCTGCGTCACTGGACACAGAATGGAGGAACAGAGGGAAGGGCTTTTTTTGGATAAAAGGGGGTTTATCCGAAAAAAGTACTGCTCATGCTGCTATTCCTCCATTCTGTTCTGCACTACACGGGAAAGACTAGTCGGTGACAGGGTAAAGCATGTTCTTCTGGGACATCTGCACACAGCGATTTGGTGTTTAGGCCTTCATGAGCGCTGCGACCACGGCCTTGGCGTTAAGGCTTCGCAGATCACAGTAGGTTTGTCCGGTACCAACGAAAACGATGGGCTTGCTCGTGATGTAGGTCATGGAGATGGCAGCGCCCACCTGCCGGGGACAAGCAGCACCATTCAATCCAGTGCTCCGCCTCAGCGAGCTCATCATTCATTCGCCCCCCACGTGTGGAAACCAGACCTCTAAATTTGGGTCCAATGGCTTAAACACAAGATGAAAGTGCAGGAGTGCCCCGGGTTTGACAATTCCCGTCTCTCCCCTCCGGTCACCGTCAGCAAGCTCTGTGCAGAGTCACCTCAGCAGCCTCCTTACCTTGTCATCGATGGTATCGAACTTGGTGAGGACAATCCCATCGATGAGCCGCGGTGTCTGGGCCATGGAGTGATCAGCCAGGGCCTTGTTGAACTTGACCTGAAGGAGAAAAAAGATCCAAGAAATGCATTTGTGGTGCTGCCACCGTCCAATTCTCTGGTAAAAACCTTGAGAAACGGGTTCTTTTCCTCCTCCATCTCTCAGGAACAAAGCCTCCGCACTCACCAGCTGATCCACAGCCTCATTTCCCACCAGTGCTTCCCCAACGAACAGGACCAGGTCGGGAGCGTTGACAGCGATGAGTTTGGCCAGCGCGGTCATCAGGGGTGCGTTGTCCTGCATGCGTCCCGCCGTGTCCACCAGCACCACGTCAAAGCCCTGGTTCCGAGCTGGGGTGGCAGGGAGGCAGCGTGAAGGACGGCGCTCCCCCAGGACAGCGCCGCCCGCCCCCGGCTCCGCGCATACCGTAGGAGATGGCCTCCATGGCGATGCCCGCAGCGTCCTTGCCGTATCCCTTCTCGTAGAGCTGCACCATGGTGCGCCCGCCGTGGCTCTCCGGAGGGTGCAGCGCGTTGAGGCGGCGCGTGTGGGTGCGCAGCTGCTCCACCGCTCCCGCGCGGAACGTGTCGCAGGCGGCAATGAGGACGCTGAAGCCGTTCTCGATGAGCCAGAATGAGATCTGCAGGTGGCAACAGATCAGAAAAGCCCACTAGTAGCTACACAGCCTGACCCCATCACCGATCCTGTGATCCAGGATCCTGTCCTACCTTGGCCAGGTTGGTGGACTTCCCGACACCGTTGACGCCACAAAAGGTTACGACGTAGGGCCGGCGATGGCGCTGGGCATCCATGACATCGCGGAGGACGTCCACACGGCGCTGGGGCTGCAGGATCTGCACCAGGGCCTCCTGCAGCGCCTGCTTCACCGTCGAGGTTACCGCTGGGAAGGAGGGAATGACAAGAGGACATGTCACACGTGGGGAACACTCCCGAGCTCCAAACCACAAGCAGGATGCCACATGGACACTTACTGGTGAACGTTCCCATCACCTTCCCTTCCAGTTTCTTGGCCACAGATTCACAGAGCTGCTCTGCAATCTCAGCTGCCACATTTTTAGCTTTGAGAAAGACAGAGCAGGGAGTCAGTGCTGCTGAAAATGTTATGCACGTCCCACATCAGCGTCAAGGGAAGGACGGAGTCAGGATCCCCACTGGACCTGACTGCTGCCCCCATTTTGCTGCACGGTCCAGGACTCCTCAGGGGCGAGACAGGAACTCACCACAGTTCCTGTGGGCAAGAATATCCCAAACCATGGGCACTACCCACTCCGGAGCCCACCCAACAGAGCACAGGGAACTGCCACTAATCACTCACAGCACGGATCCAGACGTACCAATCAAGTGATCCTTCATCTTCTCCAGCACGGGGTCCATGTCCTCTCTTGTCAAGCTCTTGGAACCCACCAGGCCCTTCAGCATGCCAAACATGCCCCCCAGGCCACCCTTCTTCACACTGCGGACAAGCAGAAGAGTTACACTGAGGTTTGAGAGTGACCATCTGCAAAGGTCAGAAGCAGAAGGGCTTGCCCTGAGCAGACAAACACACCAGTTTGTCCTTCCTGCATTACTGGTTAGACTGGAACAGGAGTTACAGCAGAAAATTCAAGAACCATGTGACCAGCAGGGGCTGAGGGAGCCTCTACCTGGGTTTCGAAGGGTTCTGGACAACTTTCTCCTCTTCGGCTTCATCGTCGCTCTCATACTCCAGGTCGTAGAGGCGGCCGGGCTCCCGATTTTTGTCTCCCAGAGCCTGCGAGGGGAAGAAGTGGCTTTATGGGCTGGGTGCCACAATCCTTGTTTAACATTTCTTCATGATCCCTTCTCATCCAGGCACGGAGACCGGGCTGGGTTCATAATGCCCAGCTGATCCCAGAGAACGCACGGCAGCACACGGGGCCACCTGACTTTTCCTTACCATGTCAGGGTCAAACTCCTCCACGGGACAAGCCTCCGCGCTGCCGTTGGTAGCGGAATTACTGTAATCCAGTACTTTGGCATTAGAGTTCCCCAGATCCCACACCCGGGGCTTCTTCCCCTTCTCCTTCTGTGCATCAGGCTTTGGGGATCTGGTGGAACAAAGACCAGAAACACACTGTGTTCAGTGCAGGGAAGCAGCAACCATTGCCTCCTTAGGAGATGTGAAAAATAAAAGCCTGGATTACCCAAAAAGGCAGAAATTGACTGATCCGATCTCCAGAGTTTATTTATCTGAATTTAACCCTGTATGGCACCACTTCCCCTCAAGTCAGGCATTGATGCACTGCTTCTGTCTGCTCACTAAACACAGGTCTGGACCTCTCCCAGGGTTTCTGGATCTCCCAGCAAAGGGAACCAGGTTTATTACCCCTCCAGGAGTCTTCTCCCAGTCTTTTCAGCAAGCAGGGAAATAAGGGAAATAAGGTCCAGGAAAGTGAGATCTGGCTTCCAGGGGTCACCAAAAGGAGGAGAGATTCAGCCATGGCCTAGTTCAAAGCACAGGCACACTGACCGTGCCCTCATCACCCACCTGGACTTCTCCCCAGCTTTCATGTGTCTCCTGAAGAATTCCTCCCGGTTCTTCTGCAGGATTTCATCCTTGGTCAGTTCCTCCTTGTCCCCTGCTGCCGAGAGCTGCTTGTCACTTGCAGATGCTTTACTGGGCGCTGCCACAGCTTCAGTTCCTGACAGGAAGAGCCCCAGCACAAGCTCAGACCAGCTCCAAGTGGATTGGGAAAGCACAGGCTGCAACACATTGCTCTGGAATATTTATTTCCCTCCCATTTATCTTCCCCATCAACTCACCATCCTTTTTGGAACCTTTGTTTTTCTTGTTCTTGACCTTCTCCTTTGGTTTCTCCCCTTGGGTTTCAATCATAGACTTGACAGTCTTCTGGGATTTCAGAGACTGCTCAAACGTCTTCATTACCGTGGGAGCTCGGACTTTGCTGCTCTCCTCTGCATCCCTGCGGGAGGTGACCCATTAGCCTGGATTTCAGCTCTTCCCCCCTCCCATCTCTGCTCAAAACGGAAATTTAAGACAAAACCCAAGCTCTCTACCGGAGGAGGCGCATGAAGTCATCTTTAAAATCAAAGGTGCCATTTAGGAGGCCCAGGGCGCCCTTCTGCTGGAACTCATTGCGGTACTTGTCTCGGAACTCCTTATGGACGTCGTCTATCAACTTGTCCACGTAGGTTAGAGTCAGGATCTTCTGGAAGCCCACCTGCCAAGGAGCATAGCCAACAGACTGCACTTCCAGCTCATTCAACAGCAGCAAGGAAGCAAAAACCTCTCTGCTTAATTCAGAGTTCTTTAACTTGGGCAAGCTTCAGCCTGCACTTTCTGCTCCACCTTCCCAGGCTTTTAAAATGCCTCCCTTCAAAAAGGTAAAAAACAGCCCAGAGCTTCTCTTCAACAGGTGACTCCAACACACACAGGCTGTCTCATGGCAACAAGAACACGTAGGGCAAGAGCAGAAAACCTTTAGTTATCTGTGGGTCAACAGGGAAGGTTGTAAGGATTTATGGAGATAAGGTGCCAGGAGACTGAAAAGGAGAGTGTTAAATACTCCTTAAAGTGAAGAGAACTACACATTTCTGGCTTTTTTTTCAATAGATCTGGCCAAACTGAAGTTTTACAAGGCTGCAGCTCCCATTTGAGGTTTGATTCATTTTAATCCTGTTGCAGATTATTAAAATAAGGTGCTACTGCAGCAGCATTCAGCTGATAGACACCCATGTCCCCCCTCTGGGGGGAGCCTGGCTACACTGGGGTCACTGCTCAACATCCCCCTGAAACCCTCATCACACCCCTCATCCCCCAGAATTCCAGAGACAGAGGAGCCAAACCAGTCTGGGAGCCAAGGTCCAGCCCTATGCAATACAAACAGCTGTTTGCTCAAACCTCAGCACACCAGGAACTGTTTCCCCTCTTTTCTGGGGCAGTCCCCTTCCTTTGGCTTTGTGGACACGTGGGGGGCTGGAGGGACCCTCTGCCATCCCAAGGGTGCCTAGCGGGGTCACTTACCACAAACACCAGCTCAAACTGGTTGTCCAGTTTGTATTTAAGTGTGAGGGCTTCATGGGTGAAGGAGTTGTTGCCACCTCTCTCCTGGGGGAGAGGAACTGTCAGAACGGGGGTGCCAGCAGCACCCACCATCCCCTCATCCCTGTCATCCCCCTCTCTCTCCCATCATCCCTGTCACCCCCCCTTTCCCAAAGCAGTCCAGCATCCCTTACACATGACCCCCCACCCTCTGGGCAGGTGGTCCCATCCAT
>VZTF01001311.1:1186582-1205042 GCA_013397755.1 Cnemophilus loriae
CCATTAAGTTTTCATTTTTCAATTTTTTATTTGAATGTTTACTTTAAAGTTTTAGTTTGAATGCTTGTATTTTGCGTTTGAATTTTTGATTTAGGGGTTTAATTTTATTCCAAATTTAAATTTTACCGTGCATTTTTAATTTAAAGTTTTTAAAATTTTTTATCTTAATTTTTTAATTTAAGCTTTTATTTGAATTTGCATTTTAATTTGAATTTTTTCTTTTAATTTTATTTGTATTTTCATTCAAATTTTAAGTTCGACTTTTAAACTTAGAACTTCAAAATCTTAACTTGAATTTTCATTTTAAACTTATTTTTAACTCAAATTTTTAATCAGAAATTTTAAAGTTTGAATTTATAATTACATTTTTTTACATTTTAATTTCTATTTAAATTTTAATTTGAAATTAATTTCAACTATTTAGTTTTAATTCATTTTTAATTTAAAATTAAAGTTTTAATTTTAAAATCCTTCCTTTCAACTTAATTTTAATTTGAAATTAATTTGAAATTAATTTTGTTGGAGGGGGCGGGGTCATTTCGAATTTTGATTTAAAATTTTAATTTGGCTTTTCGCTTTCATTTGGGCCCAGACAACCTGAAGATCTCGGATTTCGGCCTGGCCACGGTGTTCCGGCACAACGGGCGGGAGCGGCTGCTCAACAAGATGTGTGGGACACTGCCCTACGTGGCCCCCGAGCTGCTGCGGCGCCCGGAATTCCGCGCCGAGCCCGTCGACGTCTGGGCCTGCGGCGTGGTGCTGACAGCCATGCTGGCTGGAGGTGGGAGTTTTGGGATGGATGGAATTAACAGGGGAAGAGCTGGTGCTGGTGGCCGTGCTGGCTGGAGGTGGGAATTTTGGGATGGATGGAATTCGCAGGGGCTGACCTGGTGCTGGCGGCCGTGCTGGCTGGAGGTGGGAATTTTGGGATGGATGGAATTCACAGGGGGTGAGCTGGTGCTGGTGGCTGTGCTGGCCGGAGGTGGGAATTTTGGGATGGATGGAATTCACAGGGGGTGACACACAGCCAGCAGAGGTGGGAACACGGGAATGCCTCTAGGAATGGAGGGAGTGCTTGTGACGTGCTGAGGGGGCGTGGGGGAAATGCAGGAGGGGTGCAAAGGACATGGGGGAGCGTTCATGGGGTGTATAGGGGTGTATGTATGGAATACATAAGGGATGTACGTGTGGAATGCAGAGGGTGTAGGTATGGGATGCAGAGGGGAGGTGTATGGAATGAGGAGGGGTGTACATATGGAATGCAGAAGGGGTGCACGGCTGAAATGTGTGAGGGGAGGCGCGTGGAGTGCACCGAGGGAGGTATGGGATGGGGAAGGAGCACGTATGAGATGGGAGGGACGTACGGAGTGCACAGGGGGAGGGATGTGTGAAGCACAGAGGTGGAAGGTGTGGGATCCATAAGAGAGATGTGAAATGCATGGAGAGGGCTGTTTGGAATATCTGTAGGGATGTAGGGAAGGCGTAGAGGGCCGCAGAGGGGAATGTATGTGATGCATAAGGGGGGTGTATGAGAGGCACAGGGGAGATACGGGATGCGTAGGAGGAGTTTGGGATTCATAGAGAGGTGTGGAATGCCTGTGAGAAAACATGGGATGTGTTGGGAGCACACAGGGCACGGCAGGGTCACCTGGCACACCACGTCCCCGCGGTGCCACGGGTGTGCCCGGGGGTTGTGGCACCGCGGGTGACAGCAGCGGGATCTCCCGGCAGAGCTGCCCTGGGACCAGCCCAGCGACAGCTGCCAGGAATACAGCGACTGGAAGGAGAGGAAAACCTACCTCCCACCTTGGAAGAAGATCGATTCGGCTCCCTTGGGTAAGCACCCGGCACCCAGCAGCTCCCTAAATATATACATATATATATACACACAAATATATACATCATGTACACGCAAATATACACACACACACACACCACATTGTATTCCACCCCCTCGTCTCCCCCAGCGCTGCTGCACAAGATCCTCACGGAGAGCCCGACAGCCAGGATCACCATTCCCGACATCCAGAAGGACCGGTGGTACAGCAAACCCCTCAAAAAGGGTAAGGGGCTGCGGGGGAACGCGCTTGTGCCCCCGGATTTGGGGGTTACTGGGTGTCCTGTCCCTTTGCAGATGTCAAGCGGGCTCGGCTCTCCTCGGGGGGGGTCACCGACTCCCCTGGAGGCTTCTCCAAGCACATCCGGTCCGATACAGACTTCTCACCAGTGAAGGGAGCACTGGGGTGAGCCTCTGCTTCCCTCCACACGGCTTTGCAATTCCTTGCACGCCTCGGGGCTTTCCCAGCATTTTCTCCAGGAAGTGGTCGGGTGGAAACCCCACACAACCCCTGCGATCGTTCCAAATCCTGCAAAATCCCGTGCAATTCCCACACTGGGCTCTCTGCAGCACTCCTAACCCTTGTGTCCCCCCTTGCCTTGCAGTGAGGACAAGGCAAGCTATTCCACGTCTCAGCCGGAGCCCGGCACGGGCGGGATGCCTTGGGAGAGTGGCGCAGGAAGCATCGACCAGCTGGTGCAGGGCTTCAGCTTCTCGCAGCCCGCCTGCCCCGAGCACATGCTGGTCAACAGCCAACTCCTGGGCACCCCAGGCTCCTCCCAGGTCAGGGGCTGCAGGGGGCACCTGGCACCACTTGGAATATCGGGATGCTGCCTCGCAGTGTTTGGGATGCGGCCGGGCGAGGTTTATCCTCTTGGGATTCCACCTCGCAGCATTTGGGGCGCAGCTCGGCATCGTCGATGGTGTCAGGGTGCACCTTGCAATGCTTGGGGGCTGCTCTGTGGTGTTTGGGGTGCAGCTTTGCCCGATGGGGAATATCAGGGAGCAGCTTGGCAATCTTGGAGGTGTAACTTTCTGTCATTTATCACCTCAGGTGCGAGTTTGCAGGATTTGGGGCACAGCTTTTCAGTGTTTGTAGTATCAGGGTGACACTTTGCCGTGGCCTTGGGGTGTCTGGGGGGCAGCTTCACATCCGATTTACAACACTGGGGTCCAGCGTTGCATTGTAAAAATTGGGGTGCAACTTTGCATCATGTATATGGCAATGAGGAGCAGCTTTGCCGTATTTATAACATCAGGGAGCAACTTGGCAATGTTTGGGGTGTGGCTCGGTGAGGTTTATCATCTTGGGGTGCAACTCTGCAGCATTTGGGGCCAGAGTGTCATCCAATTTACACCACCACGATCCAGTGTTCACCTTTTATACTACAGGGGTGCAGCTTTGCCTTAGATATCTAAGATTAAGAAGCAACTTTTGTCATATTTATGATATCAGGGAGCAGCTGTTGGGGCTGTGGCTGTTGAATATTTACCACCTCAGGGTGTGAGGTGCAGGATTTGGGGTGCAAATTTGCAATAATTTTAGTGTCAGTTTGTCACTTTGCCCGGGACTTGAGGGGCAGTTTCACATCTGGTTTACAGCATTGGGGTGCAGCACTGTAAAATATTGGGGTGCAACTTTGAATCATAAATACCACATTAAAGAGCAACTTTGCTGTATATGGAATCTCAGGGAGAAACTTGACAAGGCTGGGATGCATCTGTGAGTTTTATCATCTCAGGGTGCCACCTGCCAAGATTTGGGGTGCAAATGTGCATCATTTATGGCATCGGGGTGCACTTTGTGCAGTGGTTGAGGGCTGCTCTGTGGTGTTTGGGGAGCAACTTTGCGTCTGATTTACAATATCAGAGAGCAGCTTGGCAGCATCGGGGTGCAGCTGGGCAAGGTTTGTCATCTCGGGGTGCAGCCTTGTGGTATTTGGGGTGCAATTTTGCAGTATTTTGAGTAATAAAATGCAACTTTCCAGTTCCGGGGTACAGCTCTGCAGCATTTGGGAGGCAACTTCACATCCGATTTACGATATTGGGGTCCATCGTTGTGCTATTTCTACTATTGGGGTGCAACTTTGCATCATAAATTGTCATTTTTGCCATATTTATGATACCAGGGGCAGCCTTTGCGCTGTCTGGGATGTGGCTGTGCAGCAGTTCTGGTGTTTGGGATGCTGTTGTTGGCTTGTGCCATCAGGGGGTGCAGCTTTCCAACATTTCCTTACCGAGAGCCAGGATTTGTCGGAGCTGGAGCTGAAACTTGGTGGGATTTATGACCTTTTTGGCGGGATTTGTAACCTCTGGAACGGTTTTTTGGGGCGGCAGAGCCCGTGGCAGCGGCTGGTGAAGCGGATGACGCGGTTCTTCACCAAGCTGGACGCCGACGGCTCTTACCGCGCGCTGAAGGAGGTGTGTGAGAAGATGGGATACGGCTGGAAGATGAGCTGCACCAACCAGGTGGGGGTCAGGGGATGGAACTGGGGCTGGGACCCCCTGTGCTGGGTCATCAGTGAATAATTCGGGGCACCCCCCCTCCCTTTGCAGGTCACCATCTCGACCACAGACAGGAGGAACAACAAACTCATCTTCAAGGTGAACCTGGTGGAGATGGAGAGCAAGATTTTGGTGGATTTTCGCCTCTCCAAGGTGCGCAGGGGGTCAGGGTGGGTGGTGGGGGCTGCAGGGCAGGTGCAGGGTGGGGAAGGACCACGTAAAGTGGGCGCAGGACTGTGCAGGGTGGGGGTGACCACGGGAGGCGGGTGCCAGGGGATGGAGGGGTGCAGGGGGATGTGACCCCCTGTCTGTCCCCACGCAGGGCGACGGCCTGGAGTTCAAGAGGCATTTCCTGAAGATCAAAGCCAAGCTCAGCGACATCGTCAGCACCCAGAAAGTCTGGCTGCCCGGCACCTGAGCCCCCACACCCTTTCTCCACCTCTTCCTTCTCTTCCTCCACCTCCTCCTCCTTTTTCTCCTCCTGTTCTTCCTCCTGGCTGGGCTCTGGCAGCGGCACCCAGACGCTGTGAAGGTGTCCAGCCGCCTGTTTTAGGTTGTGAAGGTTCAATAAAGCCCTGGGGGACACAAGGCGAGGCTGGCGGCTGCAGGGGGGAGGTTGCAGTGGGGTGTTCACTCTGAAACCTACTGATGGCGCAGCTTTGCTCAGCCGGCGTAAATCCCACTGCGGGATCTCTGCCCAGCCCTAAACCAGCCCCGAGGTTTGGGAGCTGACCCCCCCGGCCCCCATTCCTGCCCTGTCTCAGGGCAGTGGCTGCCCTCATTTTCCAACCTCTCTAATTGCTTTTCGGAAGGACTAACGAGCCCGAGAGCTGCCAGGGGTTGTTAGCGCTGGAGCGAGAGAGGAGAGCCAGGGATTAACCCCATCCCCCCAAAAAAAGAGCATCCCCCAAAAAAACCCACCTCAAGGTGCAAACCCTGAGATACCTCCACAATTTCTCCCTAAAGCTGCATTAGTGTTTAATTATTGGGCTAAAAAATGCACTTTTTACTTGTTTGCCCCTTCTTAATTTTTTTTTTTTTTTTAATATCCCTTTCCCCGGTTTTTTTTTGTTTCCCTGGTGGGAACCCCCCCTTGGGCGAAGCAATTAGCGGCGATTTTTTAATTGCATATTTATATTGCAGCTGGGGAGCGAGACCCTGGCAGCGGGCGAGGGGAAGGCAGGAAGACGCCGCGCTCCGACCTTGTTTGCTTTTCAGCTGGGATTAAGCGCTTTTAATTGTCCCGGAGATCACAGATTGTGGCCAGGGGGGATAATTAGGCTGAATACAGGGTTTTCTGGTTCATTCCCCCCAGGAATTTATATTTCTAAGGGAAAAAAAAAAAGAAAATCTTTGGGAATGCCTCGGGAATGGAGGGTTGTGGAGGGGCATGAGGCTGGACGCAACTCGTTGCATGAGTGGGTCTCGCTGTCAAAGCAAATTAATTTTTCACCTGTTACCTGCTGTAAATGGGATATTTTGGGGGGTCACGGGCACACCCCCTCCTCCCCAGGATGCTTCAGGGGAGGTTGGACGCCGCTTGTGTTCCGCCGTGGTCTCGCGTGTTGACTAGGCTCCATTCCCATGGGAATTATTTTCAACCCTAATTTTTAGGGTCCTTTTGGTTTTTTAACTCCGCAGAGGGGATTATTTTCCGCTTTCGGGGTCTGTGGGGGAAACTCGAGGGGGATAAAAGGTTTGTGTTCCTATGTGGCCGGGTGAGGGGGGCTGTGCTGAGCAGGGCCCTGAAAGCGCCCTTTGTGCGGCCCCGCCGGGGACCCGGCGCGCTCGGAGGCACCGGAGCGTGGCAAATCCTTAAACCAACAGCACGGCCGGGGCGGGCGGCCGGGGGCTTCTGCCCCCGCCTCATCCCAAATTCATGGCGCTCCAGCGGGCACGGGGGGTTCTGCCGGCCCTCGGCCTCCCCGCAGCATCCTGGGAGAGCAGTTTGGGATGCAGAGTCAGGGATGCGGTGCTGGATGCAGGACGGAGCATTCGGGGTGCAGGGATGGGGTGTAGGATTTAGGACACAGATGGAGGATGGGGGATGGAGGATTTAGGATCTAGATGGGGATGGAGGGTTTCGGATGTAGGTGTTGGTTGTGGGACAGAGAATTTGGGATGTAAATGTGGGACGTGGGATTTGGGATGTAAATGTGGGACGTGGGATTTGGGATGTAGACGCAGGATGGAGGATTTAGGATGTAGATGCAGGATGTGAAACAGGGAACTTATGATGCAGATATGGGACCTAGGATTTAGGCTGTGGATGCAGGATTTAGGATGTAGAATCAGGATGCAGGGTGGAGTATTTAGGATGTAGATGTGAATGCAGCAGAGGATTTAGGATGTAGATGGTTGTAGGATTTAGGACACAGGTGCAGGCTTCAGGATGCAGATATGGAACACAAGATTTAGGACGTAGATGTGGGACATGGGATTTGGGACGTAGACGCAAGATCTGGGACAGAGAACTTGGGATGCAGATGTGGGACATAGGATGAAGATGCAGGATGGAGCATTTAGGGTGCAGACAGGGATGTAGGATTTAGGATGAAGATGCAAGACACAGGATGGAGGATCCAGGATGCAACTGTGGGATAGAAGACTTAGGATTTAGATATGGGATAGAGGATTTAGGAGGTACGTGGAGACTAAGGATTTCAGATGTAGATACAGGGTGGAGGATTTAGAATGCAGATATGGAACATAGGATTTAGGACATAGATGCAGGATGGGGGACGGAGGATTCAGGTTTTAGATGGGGACGTAGGATTCAGGTTTTAGATGGGGACGTAGGATTTAGTGGGTAGGTGAAGGATGCAGGACAGAGGACTTGGGAGGTAAATATGGGACATAGGATTTGGGATGTAGGTGTAGGATTTAGGATGCAGGACTTAGAATGGAGATGTGGGACATAGAATTTAGGATGGTGGATGGACGATTCACAATGTAGATACAGAATGCAGGATGGAGAACTTAGAATGCAGAGGTGGGACGTAGGACTGGGGACGTAAATGCAGGATGCAGGATAGAGGATTTAGGATGCAGGTGGGGGACGAAGGATGTTGATGCAGGACACAGAATGGAGAGGCCAGGATGCAGATCTGGAATGGAGTATTTGGAATGTAAACGGGGACATGGGATTTAGGATATAAACACAGGATGGAGGATTTAGGATGCAGGTGTAGGACATAAGATTTAGGACATAGGTGCAGGATGGGGGGATCGAGGATTTGGGATGTGGATGTGGAACACAGGATGGATTCAGGATGCAGATGTGAGACACAGGATTTGGGATGCAGATACAGGGTGCCAGATGCAGGGCACAGAAGAGGGACTGTGGAAACATTTAGGATGTGGGATGCAGGATTCAGGATGCAGACACGGGATTAAGGGAAAAAACAGGGATTTAGGAAGCAGATAGAGAATTTAGGATGTAGACACGGGTTCCCAGATGCAGGATGAAGGATTTAGGAGGCAGATGCAGTTTTCCAGACACAGAACATGTGACACGGATGCAGGACACAGGAGAGGGGCTGCAGATGTGGGATGCAGGACACAGCACATGGGATGAAAGGGCCAATGCAGAATATGGGATGCAGATAGAGAACGTGGGGTGCAGAAGCAGAATTTAGGATGCAGGGGTGGGATATAGGACAGGTGAGGAGGGAAATGGAATATCAGATACAGATGAAAGATGTACGGGGCATGGGTTGCAGAAGAGAGATTTGGGATGCAGAGGTGGGATACAGGACACAGGAGAGGGGATTTGGATGCAGGACATGGAATGCAGAAGTGGGATTTAGGGTGCAGATATGGGTGCAGGACATGGGATGCTCCAGCACCAGGGCACCACAGCACAGCCCCAGCTCTGCACAGGGATTTTGCAGCACCCCTGGAGATGGGGAGTGCGTGCAACGAGCCGGGAAATGAAGACTTCCAAGGAAAAAATTATCGCTTTCCAATCCCATACAGACATTTTGCAGCTCGTCCCCCATCTGGGAGGCAGATCCCGGCCGTTTGGCCACATCTGCCCGCCAGATGTGCTGGGGAGGGGAACAGAGCCCCTGTGGATGGGAAACCTCCCCAGTCGCCTCTGTGCAGGCCAGGTTGGGAATGCTGCTCTCCCATATCACACCTGCTCCGGAGAAACGCCTGGATGGGACCAGGGAGCGGTGGGAAGGAAGGACTGGATGGGGCCAATCCAGCCTCACAAATGATTTTCACTGCAATTAAGTTTTTGTCCTGTGGCTGCAGGAGGTGGCAATGAGACACAGCCAGGGTGCAGCTATAGGAGGCACGGCCCAGTATGCCCCAGTAAGGACCCTGGGTGGGGTGGGGATCCCTGGTGAGACCAAGTGGACTGTCAGGGTTTGTTGGTGCCTTCGGGATCCAGGCAGTGGGATGGGGATGTGGATGTGGGAGATGGAATGGAGAGGTGGGATGGACATGTGGGATGCAGGGGAGGTGGGATGGAGATGTGGGATGCAGGGGAGGTGGGATGGAGATGTGGGATGCAGGGGAGGTGGGATGGAGATGTGGGATGCANGGGATGGAGATGTGGGCAGGAGGTGGGATGGAGATGTGGGATGCAGGGAGTGGGATGGAGATGCGGGAAGGAGGTGGGATGGAGATGCAGGATGCAGGGGAGGTGGAATGGAGATGTGGGATGCAAATGCAGAGTTTGGGGTGCAGGCACAGGACAAGGGATGGTGCAAGGTGCAGGTGTTGGAGTGGGGGTGGTGAGGATGAGGATGCGGGATGAAGGCTGCGCATGCAGGACATGGTGCCGATGCAGGATCTGGGATGTAGACTTGGCATGCAAGAATCGGGCTGCAGGCTGCAGGATGCAGATGCAGGATGCAAGAAGTGGGATGGACGGGGCAGGAGGTGGAATGAGAGGTTCAGATGCAGGGCCTGGGACACAGGGCGTGGAATGCAGGGCACAGGGTACGGATGCAGGATTTGGGATGCAGACGGGGGTGCAGGATGCAGCTGCAGGCTGTGGGAAGTGGGATGCGCGGTGCAGGGTGTGGGATGAGGAGTGCAGGTGCAGGACACGGGGTGCAGGGCTGATGGTGCAGATGAAGGATTTGGGATGCAGGAGACAGCCATGGGATGCTGATCCAAGGGATGGGAGTGGGATGCAAAAGCAGGATGCAGTTGGAGGGTGCAGCTCTAGGATAGAAGGAATGGAATGCAGAATCCAGGGTGCAGGAGAGGGATGCAGGATGGAGATGCTGGATTCACGATGGAGATGTGGGGTACCAATGAAGCTCCAGGATGGTGATGCACCACTTCAAGCAGAGAAGAATGGTGGAAGCATTTCCCATCTGATTTTTAGGGGCAAATGAGAAAATTTCCCAATAACATCAGCTTTTCAAGGACTGGAAATCCAACAGGATTCCAGAAGCTTTTTTATTTTCTGAACTGCCCCCATCAGCTCAGTGTCTCCAGGACAGAAATACTCATTTTGAGAAAAAAACCCTAAAGCTGGAGCAATTCCATCTGAAGACACTGAAATCCAGCATTTCCCTCCTCTCTCCTTCGCATTTCCCACTGTGGAGGTGCCTGAGGGGCTGGATTTGTTGGATTTTTTAACTCAGGAGATGTTTTAGCTCTTGCAAAAGCATCGCAGCAGCCTCGGGAATGCCGCCACATTAATAAAAGCAAAAATGCAGAGGAGTCTGTTAAGGAAACTCCTGCAAAAATCCCTTCCAGAAACATCGTGGGCAATATTAGCTCTGGGTTTGAGCTTTTTTCCCTGTTTTATTTCATTGGGAAAATGAGTTTTGGAGGTCATCACGTGCCCAGAGGATGGTGCAAGGTGGGTTTTTGCAGCAGGTTTGGCCCCTGGATCCTCCTGTCAGTGTCAGGGAGGGGTTTTGTGGGGAAAAACTTCAAATTTACAGCTTAAAATTGGAATTTTCAGGTTAAAACCTATAACAATCACCCTGAATTGGAGGACTGGCACTGTGGATGCAGCCTGGCAGTGGTGCCAGGGGCACGGGTGAGGCCCCAGCGGTGCCTCTTGCCTGGCAGGCAGGAGAGGGAGAAAAATGCTTTAAAAAGGTAAAAAAAAAGCTCCAAAGCAGAAGGCTGAGGTCATTTTCTTGGCGAGGAAGTCGGCTCCTTCCAAATGCCTCCGGGTCGGGTTTAATATCAGCAGAAACATTCTTGGGCAGGGTGGGGAGAAAGCACTGCTCTCACCATCGAGAGCAGAACCCTCAAACCCCCAAATGCCCTAAAAAAAAAAACCCAAACACCCTAAAACCCCCAAAATCAGCTCCCCAACTCCCCAGACTGCTTCTTTGGAACCTCTAGGCGTGGAGTAAACGAGCATTGGGGTGGGAGAGGTGTGAAAACAGCCCATGGAGTAGGGGAAAATCCCCCCTGGGAGCAGAGAACTGAATCTTTAAAGTGGCTTTTGAGCATCATTTGGCCACTGCTGGGATTTTTGGGATGTGGAGAGGAGGAAAGTGAGGGGGTCTGGCAGGGAAAACGCCATTTTTTCCCATCGTCCTGGACAGTTTTATCATCACTTCAATCCCTCCTTGATTTAGCATCATCTCGCCGGGCTCTGCACCCAGCAACAACCCCCTGGGGCAGAGGGACCTGCGTGCGAGGAACATCCTGCTGGAAAATACATCAAAAAGGAGGGGGAAAATTAAATGGATTTCATCTGCTGTGCTCTGCTCGCAGGGCTGGCTGAGAAGCTCAGGGGCCTGCCAGTGCCTTGCGCGAGCCCTCGGCCGCCCTGCGGAGCTGTTGTGGCTTTTCCAGGGGTTTTACACATTAGGAGGGGGTGGTTTGACCATGTTTGTTTTGCTAAACCTCTCCAAAACCCAAACCAGAGCTCGGAGGGAGGAGGAGACGGGACATGCAGAGAAAGGTTATTAAAAAATAGGGGGGAAACAGAAAACGAGAGAAGAAGTGAGAAAATGAGTTTGGGATTGCAGTAGAGCAGGGACGTGACAGTGGCAGGGATGTGGCAGTGGGAGAGATGCAGTGGGTGGCAGGGATGTGGCACTGGCAGGGATGCTGTGGGAAGCAGGGCTGTGTGGGTAGCAGGGATGCTGCACCTTGCTGGGGATGTGCATCCCACCAAAATCAAGATGGAAAAAAAAAATCCCCAGGAGAACTGGGAGGATAAGAAGCGTCAGGAGGGCTCTGATCCCACTGTGAGGGAGGCTGTGAGGCGATGCTCTGGTGCAGAAGAGGATTTTCCTCCGTGCTTGCACATTCCTGCCGTCAGCACTATTTACAAGACGGCACCAGGAGAAATCCCAGGTCGGCTGGACCACCTCCCGCCAGGGATCGCCCCGGTGCTGCGGCCCCACAGCCCCTTGCTCCTTAATCTTGGGGCTTTCTCCCTGATCCCTTTGGTTTGTGCCGTCTACACCCCATAGTTTCGATCCCTCCTATGCTAAAGTCCTGCTCATGACATTCCAGAGCAGCCCCTCCCAAGACTTTCCCCATCCCAGCACCCACAGCTTCCCCTTCAGCCTTTTACAGGGACAGGGCTGCTGCAAGGCTGCTCTCGGGTGCAGGGTTTGGGATGGGCTCAGTGGGGTTGTTCCATCTTCAGGCAGGGCTGGGAAGACCCAGCAGCGATGTCCTCTCCTGGAAAAAGGCCCTGGGAAGTGTTGCAGAATGCAGAGATGTTTGTGGGATGCAAGGATGCAGCACCCAGCAATGCTGGCAATGCACAGGGATGTTTGTGGGATGCAAGGATGCAGCACAGGGATGCTGGCAATACACAGGGATGTTTGTGGGATGCAGCACACAGGGACTTTTGTGGGATACAGGGATGCCGGCAATGCACAGAGATGTTTGTGGAATGCAGGGATGTTTGTGGGATGCAGCGATGCAGCACCCAGCAATGCTGGCAATGCACAGGGATGTTTGTGGGATGCAGCACACAGGGACTTTTGTGGGATACAGGGATGCTGGCAATGCACAGGGATGTTTGCAGCATCCCAGGCTGTTTGCAGCGGTGTGCAGGGATGCTGGAAATGCACAGGGATGTTTGTGGGATGCAAGGATGCAGCACAGGGATGCTGGCAATGCACAGGGATGTTTGCAGCATCCCAGGCTGTTTGCAGCGGTGTGCAGGGATGCTGGCAGCACACGGGAATGTTTGGGCTGTGTGGGATGTTAGCAGCACACCGGGATATTGGCGGTGCACAGGGATATTTGTGGCACACAGAGATACTTGCAGCATGGGGGGGATGCACGAAGCCACTTTGCAGGAACCAGGAACACCTGCAGCAGCTTTCCAGGCCTTCCGTGCCTCAGTTTCCCCTCCCTGAGAGCCAGGGCCCTTGGTTTCTCGGGGCTCAGCCCCACGGGATGCTGCGGCGTGGGGAAACCTGGCCGTGCTGTGGCTGCCTGGCTGTCGGCTCCTCGCTTGGCCGGTGGCCAGGGCAGCGCTGGGGGCCCGCTGCTCGCCAGATGCGATAAGGAAAGGTTTGGCCGAGGCTGGAAAAAGAGAGAAAAAGAAGAGAGGGGGGGAAAAAAAAAGAGAAAATAAAAAAGCAAAAGCAAAGCAAATTCCTTGGCAAATCAAAGCAAAATGCTTGCACACGGCCTTGCATCCAGCCATCCGTCTTGATAAGGGGCTCTGGGGAGGAGAAAGAGGAGGAGGAGGAGAAGGAAGCAAGCTGACACTGGGAACCTGACAGCAATCCCGCTTCATGGCAAAAAACCTGTCAGATTTCCCACTGCCGGGTGACGAGGGGCCCAGACTGGGTGTGCCTCAGTTTCCCCACTGCATGCGTGCACTGAGGTGTGGAAAAAGGGTTAAAACTGCCTTGGAGGGGTTAAATGGGGCGATTTTCTGCCGGGTTTTATCCAAAACATATGTTTTCGCCACTATTCGAGTTATCTGGGATATTTCCTGCGTGTTTGCTCCTATGGCAACCGGCCCAGCATGAAAGACCTATTTACTGGGCCCGGGGATAAGGAACAGCCATATGGTGTCAATTTTGAAGGCGCTCCATCCCCTCCGCCCGTCTCTGGTTCTCCCTCCACCACGGTCTTGGCCCCTCGAGCAGCGTCCACCACGAGCTGGGTCCAGCTGGGGTCAGGAATGGGCTCTGCC
The DNA here is from genome assembly GCA_013397755.1 of Cnemophilus loriae. Lineage (NCBI taxonomy): Eukaryota > Metazoa > Chordata > Aves > Passeriformes > Corvidae > Cnemophilus > Cnemophilus loriae. The sequence continues at coordinate 1,200,031 of VZTF01001311.1, forward strand.
AGCAAGGTGAGGTGGTGGGCTGGGTTTGGGGAGCTCAGAGAAGGTGGTGATTGGCTGCAGCAGCGGCCTGAGATCCTGCGGGATCCTCCAGGAGACGGGGATGGAGTGAAGGTACCTGCAGCACCCGCCTGAGATCCTTCAGGAGACTGGGATGGAGACAAGAGACCCACAACGCTGACCTGGGATCCATCAGGGAGATACGGATGGAGACAAGGTGCCTGCAACACTGAGCCCATCCAGGGAGAAGGCTGAGGAGAAGCTGCCTGAATCGTGGGCCCAAGGTCCGTCCAGGAGACCCGGCTGGAGACAGCCTCCAGCAGGGCTCATTCCAGCTTGGCCCGGGGCAGGCAGGTGCTGGGGAGGTCACGAGCCACAGAACCTCTTATCACCCTCAGAACCCTCTGCAGGGGTGCAGGGAGTTCTGTCCCACCCCAGCAGTCTGGGTTCTTCTCAGAGGTAACCCCAGTGCCCTGGGAAACCCAGCAATCACTGCACAGAGGGGTTCTCTGCTCCTTCCTAAAGACTGAGGCAAGTTTTGAACCTGGTGCCAGAGCAGCTCCGTGGAGTTAAATGACCAAAATACAGGAAAATGAGGCAAAATCACCCTCTAGGCTGCCGAAAAAAAAAAAATATTAAAGTAAAAAAAGTATTTCCTAATAATTCTAATTTTCTTTCGTTGCCACTGGGTGTTTGCTGCAGGGCAGATGATAAAGCTGGGCAGGACCAGGCACGGCATGGGACAGAGGATTTTGGGAATGATTCACTCCCAAAGCCTCCTGCAGAGGTATTTCTGATGGGAAAAAAAAAAAAAAAAGCCAAAATAGATTAGTTGGGGCTTTTTTAAGAAAAAAAGAAGTTTTACAGAAGTGACCCTTCCCACCAACCTCACCAATTTTCTTTTTAATAAAGAAAAAAAAAGCCTTTCAGCCAAAAAATACCTTTGCTATGAAAACGTGTGTTTGGGTCAAAAAGCCACTTTTCACTGGGGGGAAAAATAAACCAACAAAACCTCCTGTCCAATGCACGAAGTGATGGGTTGGCAAAGCTCAGGGGGAGATACGACTTCTTCAGAGGCAACATCTCTCCTTCCTCTTCTTCTTCTTGCTCCTCCTCTTTCTACTTCTCCTCTTCCTTTCCTTCTCTTCATCTTCCAGTTCTCCTCATCCTTCAGTCCTCCTTTTCCTCTTTTTCCTCCTTTTCCTCCTTCTCTTTACTTTTTTCCTCCTCCTCCTTCTCCTCTTCCTCTTTCCCTCTCCTGTTGTCTTATCTTGTCTCTTCTATCCTCATCATTTTCATCTTGTCTCTTTTCACCTCTTCATCTTCTCTTCCCAGGTGGTGTTTCCACCCCAACACTCCCCCAGCCTCTGTGCCCTGTTCCTGATCCATTCCCCTGGAGTGGAAATCCCGAGATTCCCCACTCACACACCTTGCCTGCCACGCTGCAGGGCACGTTCAGTAGCTGACGCCACCCAGTGCCGCCTGCACTGCCAAGGGTGGGCGGCACCAGGCTGGCACCCGCTGTCCCCTTCCCAAAAAGGAGCCATAAACCTTCCCTCGATGGAGATGAGCAGATGCTGAAGGGCACCGGGGTGTTGGGCTGGCCCCGTGGAGAGACACAGGGACTGGGACATGGGACTGGGACAAGGCACCTGCTGGGGTCTGGGCTGGGGTGATGGGACCAGGACAAGGTGACAGAGACTGGGATGTGATGACGGGGACAGGGACAGATGATGGAGACTGGGATGAGTGATCTGATGGGGACAGGGGTGGGATGATGGGACCTGGACAAGGTACTTGCTGGGGGCAAGAGAATGGGATCTGGAAGGAGGTGCCTGCCAGAGATGGGATGATGAGAACCAGGACAAGGAACCTGCTGAGGATGTGCAGATGGGAACTGGGATGGGGTCCTGCCAGGGACAGAAGCAAAGGGACCACAATAAGGAACCCAGTGGAGCCCAGCATGGGGCGACAGTGACCAGGCCACGGCGATGGGGAGCACCTCCCACCCTCAGCCCCTCCGCCCTGGCCCTGAGCTCTGCACCCAAACGCGCAGCAGCGGAGGCGAGCACAGGGCTCCCCACCTCGCTCACCCCAAAACCGCTGCGGCGGTGCCGATCGGCTCCCGCGGGGACGGCAGCGCCGAGGGCCGGAGCGCGGGGAGCTGCGGGCTCAATGCCGGGGCCTCACTCCCACGAGCGGATGAAAGGCTCCCTGTCCAAACGGCATTAGACGCGCTGCGAAGGCTCATTCCCGATCGGTCACGCTCCGAGGCGCAGCTGCAAAACCCCCTCCGGGAGCCCGGGATGCTCCGGGGGCTTTGTTCGGAGCAGCCCCGCTTCCCGGGGAACCGTGACAAGACGATGGGATTACGGGGCAGGAGAAATAAAATAAAATAAAACCCAACCTCGCTTGGACCACTCTGGCTGGGCGGAAAAACAAAAGGGACCCTCAAATTCCCTCGTGCTCCTGCCAGGAACGATGGCCCCACCTGGGCAGGGGGAAGGGGCACGGAGAGGGCTTGAGGATCCTCAGGGAGGGAGGGTGGCTTTTTGGGGGTGTCCCCCCCATTTCTGCTCCCACATCCCAGGAGAAAGCAAGCAAGGAAAAGGAGGAAAAACCTGCAAGGAAGCAAGTTTTTCCTCTCCTTATGAAGAGGGGAAACCTTGCACGGAGGAAAACCTTGTGAGGAAGGAAACTTCACAAGGATGAAAACTTGCAAGGAGGTAAAGCCTTGAAGGGAAGGAAACCTCCAAGGAAGAAAACCTCGCAAGGAGGAAAACTTTACATGGAGGATAAACCTTGGGTGGGGGAAAACATCACAAAAAAAGATAATCTTGCAAGGAAATAAAACCTTGCAATGAGGAAAGCCTCAGACAAGGAAGGAAATCTTGCAAGGAAGAAAATACTTGAAGGAGGAAATCATTTCAAGGAAGGAAAAACTTTCGATGTAGGAAAATCCTTGCACGGAGGAAAATTTTACAAGAAGGAAAACCTTTGACAAGGAAGGAAATCTTGCAAGGAGAAAAACCTTCCGAGGAAGGAAACTTCACAGGTTTGGAGGAAGCGAGCAGGTTGAAGGGAGAGGTTCTGCACCTTCCTTCTGGGAGCAGCCCGATCCCTTCTGGCACAGGGCCCGGCACGGTTCGGCTGAAGTTAATTGGGTTAGTGAGCGGCTAAAGGGCGTAGCTTGTCCGGGCGCCTGCTCCCTAATGAGCATCTCATTTGAATCTATGCAAAATAGCAGGGAGCATGGAGACATGCTAATTAAAGTGATTGCTGTTCACTAATTAAGCAGCAATTCTCCTGCCCAAGAGGGTATTCTCATGCAAATGCGCTCAAGGAGGGGAAAACATCGCCCCAAAAATTGTACAGGGAGAAATCGCAATTTGGCATCACCCCTGGTCTGCAAAACACCTTCATTAGGATCCTCATTCTGAGTATTTTTATCCCAAAAAAAACCAGACTTGGCCATCTCTTCTGTGCTGAGAACAATCCTGAAGCCCTCATCTTTTCCAGTGGCTACCATAAATCAAGTCATTTAACTCCTCAGCTCTGCCAACCCCGATTTTGTTTTATTTTGGGGTGTTTTCTTCAAATTATGGGATTTTTAATCTGCTGAGGATTTTTCTACTCTTCATTTTCTTTCTTTTCTTTTCCCCTTTCACACTTGTGGAAATAATGACGTCCTACAGGAAGCCTCCTGAGGGATAAAATTAGGGCTGGTAAACACAGGGTAGTGCAGCGTTTTGGTCTCACAGGTTTGTCCAAAAACCAAGAGATTTTATTTCAAGTCTAGTTTTGGGGGGTTTTTTAAGCTTATTTTTTTCTTTATTTTTAAACATAGCAACTGTGTTTCTTTGCAGTTTGGTCCACGTGGTGCTGAAGCCTTTCCAGGCGAAACTCTCCTTGGGATAAATCCCTTTCCAGCTACCCTGTGCGGATGCGACCAAAATATAGCAAATTTCCAACAAACAAGGCGTGTTGGGCATATTTTGGGCGGTTTTGGGTTCTTTTGGAAGGGGTCAACGGTTTGGGCACAGGATGAGCCCTTGATAAAGCCCCTTTTTGCTATTTTTAGCCCGAGTATGGGGTTCTTGGTGGCGTCATCTAGAGAAAGATGATGCACGGAGCGTGTGTGGCACGTAGGGGCATTTCCCAGCCCTCTGGAAAAACCGAGAGCCACTCCCTCACTCCAGCGACACTCTGAACATACAACAGCTTGCAGGAGAGTCGGAGTGGGAACCGTGGGCTCTCCGGCGTGGAAATGAGCGGGCCGGGCACGGGATGACCTCTGCACTCGCGGGGGGGGGAGGCTCCCGGGAGGCCACGCAGGTGACCCGCGGTGCGGTGCTCAGGTGCGCTCGGATGGGTGCACGGGGTGCCCGGCCGTGTGGGTGGCTGTCACACGGGCGCACAGCGGTGCCAGGTGCCGAGGCCGAGCGGCTGCGAGGGCGCACGGGTGCGCAGGTGTGCGGCTCTGTGGCTGCCCGTCTGCGCGGCTGCAGGTCCGCGGCTGCGCGGCCGCGCAAGCGCCTGGTCCCGTGGGAGCGCAGGCGAGGGGGTGCGCGGCTGCTCGGTGCCCGGTCACACACACACACGTGGGCACAGCGGCTGCTCGGTGCCCGGTCACACACACACACGTGGGCATAGCGGCTGCTCGGTGCCCGGTCCCTGCGTCCCCAGTCCCGTGGGTGCCCAGGCGCACCTGCTGTTCGGGGCCCCGGTCCCGCGGGTCCCGGCTCGCACAGATGCCCGGTCCCGGCGGTTCGGGGCCGCGGTCCCGCGGGTCCCGGCGGCTCGGAGCCGCGGTCTCTCGGCCATGCTCTGCGCGGCAGCGCAGGGACCCCGCGGCGCCCCGCGCGCACGTGCATCCCCTCCACCCCTCCCGCTCCCCTTAAAGGGCCCGCAGCGTCCTGCTCGCCGCACGCCCGGGCCGCGCTCACCGCTGCCCGCTCCCTCCCCCTCCTCGGGCGGTGGGTGCGCCCGCGGGGCACCCGTGCTCCCCCCCCCGG
>VZTF01001311.1:1205181-1262719 GCA_013397755.1 Cnemophilus loriae
GGGCTCGGCGGCGCCGCCGGGCTCTGCGCTCTGTGCCCGCGGTGCGCGGGGCTGAGCCGGTGCACTGCGCTCCGGGCAGCGGGACGAGCCCTCCGAGCTGCCTGGCTCTGATTTATGGTCTAATTTCGCAGGGAACGCTCCTCCGCTCCACTCTATTTGTCATTTAAACGCTGCTCTGCTTGAAAGAGGTGCCGTAGGGGATGGGTTTGGAGTCGCGTCCAGCCTCTTAACCGCCTTAAAATGGTTAATCTCAATGTTTTTAACCTGTAAGGTCACTTTTCTCTGCAATTAGAGCGGTGGAAAGTCAGTCCCTAAGGCAGGAGCTGGTGTGTGATGCCTGAGGACTCTGGCTGTAAAGCATCCTGACACCTTATCTCTGTTATTATTTTTTTTATTGCATTAAGCTGCCTACCTTCTTAAAGCCACGCGATTCTTGAATTTTAAATTACTTTCCCTTGCTTTGTCTGTCTGTTTGCCAAAAACAAATATAAATTATGTAGTTCCTGACTTCTAAGGGAAGAACTTTCCAGTCGTCTATCGCATGCTTCCAATACTGATGTTTTTTAAACCAAAAGGGACGTGTTTTTCAGCCGTGACACGCTGTCGGGCAGAAAACAGTCAATGTTTATTTTGCTCCCGCCTCGTAACTGTGTAAAGGGTTGGTGAAAGGGTAAATGTGATGGCTTTATGTAGCTTTTTCTTTTTAATTATTATTTTACTGCTTTCCCCAACTGCTTTGCTGCCTCTGGGAAGGAGCAGTCGCGCCGAGCCTGCGGCTGTAAAGCTGTCAGCTCTGAAGGGCTGTTTACTCGGCGAGTTGTATCTTTCACACATGCACCAGAAATACAATTTACCAACCCAAACACCAGCCACGGTCACCGAGGTTACCGGCAGCGTGGAAGCTTTGGTTCTCTGGGGTTTTATCCTTCGTGGCCCGGCGTCTTCCTTGAACAAAGCAGGTAATCCTGGGGTGCTGGCACCCCCAGCCCAGCTGTGTGGAGCCCGTTTGCTTTTCTCCTCATCTCCCACGACTCGGGTGTTTTGACAGTTGCAATTTATGGGATGTACAGCCTGCCCGTAGCTGCTTTAAGGAGAAAAAGTGCTTTTGTGGTAGCGGTTGCTGAGGGCGACGGCCAGCTCCTTCTATATTCCAAAAATTCGCAGTGAATGTTTCCCGGCACAATTTCTTAACGCTTTTCTGTTGAACTTGATATTATTTGCCTTAATTACAGCCAGCACACTTTTGTTCCACCAGATTAATATAGGTGTTGAGGGCGTGAGTCAAACGCATTGAAACCAAACCCTGCTTTTTTTCAAAGCAGCTGCAAGCCTATCTTGTGGGGAGGACTTGGTAATGGAATGATTAAAAAGAAATAAATATTTTTGACCTGTATTCCCCTTTCCATAAGAAGAAGGAAGCATCTGACTGGCTTGGTCTGCATCCCAGAAAATCCACAGGCTTGTGGGGAGACCCCATGAGTGTTGCTCAAAGCTGTTGAAAGCTGGACTCAGATAGAAGGTGGGATCCACTGAGTTACCTACCATGTTAAAAGGTTTTTTTTTTTTTTTTTCCTCCTCAAGGGGTAGGAAGTGAGATGGGAACTGCTGTGGTGTGGAGGGATTAGTAACTCACCTGAGGATGAGCGCGGTGGCTTTGTCTCCTGGATTAATGTGATTTACACCCTTAAGCTGCTCCAAGTGCTCGTAAACAGCCGTGCCCGTGTGTGCAAGGTGAAGTGTGGGCGGGCAAGCTCGGGTACACCACGGGAAGTAGCTTGAGGGGTTGGTTTTTGCCATCCTTCATGCAGCCTTGGTGATTTTTCATCTTTTTTCTCTGGTGGGACACCAGCTCTGTGTTCTTTGCCACCAAACCCCCGGGATAGTGGCAGTGGGGTTTGGGCTGGCCCCCCTGTGTGCCCCCTTTGCTGGATCACTGGGCTGCTCTGGTGCTAAAGTTTTTGGGTTCTACCCCAAAACTAAGGAGGAGGGGGAAAAAAAGCCATGCAGGGAGAGGCCTGACTGAGCGGGGCAAGTCCCACCAGTGCTTTCATTATCTCAAGGTGTGCTGTAAGCCCATAAACGAGGCTCCTGCTTACTTTGGCTTGCTCGTGTGCCAGAGGAATAAGGCAGCTGTGCGCCGACTTCAGGTGATGTCACTTAAGGATTTTAACTGTCAGAGCTTAAAAATACCCTGGCTTGTTTAACGACTGCTTCTGCAGATGTGGAAATGGAGAAGCAAAGCAATGGATTGTGAGTGCACAGCCACATCAGGGTTCGGTGTCTCATAAATCCCCCTCTGCCTGTCCCACAGCAGACCTGCTCTGCCTAACGAGGCCTCGGGCGTACCACCACCAGGGCATTAATTAGTGGGTGCTCAAGATGAGGCACTACCATGAAGTGCAAGACCAACAAAGTCTCAGTGCCAAAAAACTAACTGGGAAGCATGTGATGATTAAATCATTTTGGGAATAAAGCTGTTTTCCGATGCGATGGTGCAGTCAGCAGCACCTTCTCCCGTATGGTTGTTGGTGGTGTTGGTGTGACTGGGTGTGTACAGGACCAACTGCTGTGATTCCAGGTTGTTTGCAGGGCTGGGTGTGAGGAGCTGTGGGTCAGGGGCTGATCTCTGAGCGTGTTTGCACATAGAATGAGCTATTTTGAAAAGGTTCCCTGCAGGTCATGTGAGCTGTTTCCAGTTCTGTGTGTAAAAAGGCATTAAACTTCACCTGGATTTCCCATATCACCCACCAAACCCACTCTTCACACCTTCTCCAAGAGCTCCTTTACCTCCTCTCTTTCTGCCAGGCCTTTTAGCCTGTGGTGGAAAACCTCCTGCTCTGCATCTTCCTTGTTCCCTTGTCCACAGATGTGACTCTTGAGGGGTTTCATTGCGGTGCTGTGGTCTTGGCACACAATCCTATACAAAATGACATGGAAATGTGGTGAACCTGTTGGTGAGCATCCACGAGGCTTTGAAACCTTTGGTTTAGTACCACAAGCCCTGAGACTGAGTGGGTCTTCACCCCCAAACCTGCTGGGATTGGGTATCTCAGGTAATGTTTTCTATGGAATTGCTTTGATCGGCAACTCGGAAACTTGCTGAATGTCTTTCGTTAGGCAACATCTCATTTGTATAAATTAATTGATACTGTAAACTTGCCCTTTGTATGTAGAGTCAGGTTTTTGTCTCCTGCTTTGCTAATGAGCTGCTGACTAATGAGTGGCTCCCTTGAGCTGAGTCCTGCCCCTTCCTCCTCACTGCAGTGGTTTGCCGTCAGTTCTCTGGTTTTCCGTGTTTCGGTGGGCTGGGGAGCTTCAGAGCCAGTTGCTATCTGCAGCTGGGGTGAGACTGAGCTGAAAACCTTATTTCAAGTGGAACTGGTCAAATTTCCTCCTTAAATGGGAATTCGCAACTTGCCTTGCAATCCTGACTCTTCAAGCCAGTACATGGGCACCAAACTGTGTTCTCAGTCTGCTATTTTTGCTATTTTGACCTATTTTGTTAACAGGTGGGCCAGTACTTGGTCGGTTCTCCAGGTGATTTCCCTTTCCTACTCACTTTCTGCTCTCCTGGAGGCATCTCTGAGCAAACCCTGCTATTGTGTGTCCTGTTATCCTGCATCATTTGCTCTGGGGTGGTGTTTGTCTTTGGCAAAGTCAGCAAAAACCTCTTTGCAGTATTACTTTGGCTGGTGGGAGGTCTCCAACTACTCTGGCCCAAGAATTTCTAGACTAGATAGCTTCCTCTGTGTGTGTGTATATGTTCACTTCTTTCAATTGAGTGTTCTTCCAGTAATTTCCTTGGTAGATGGCTCAGTACAACTTCCAGGGCTGAGTCTGAGTTTTTCACTTCAGCTCACTTCTCCCTTTCTGGTGGGGATGATGATTCTCCAGTGATAGTGATCACTTTAGGGGAAATGCTTGTTCAGCCCGGTGAAGGATTGAGCCTTGTACATCCAGACCACCTGCCATTTCCATTAAGCCCCTGCTTGTTCTTTCTGTGTGAGAAATATCTGCTGTCTTTCAACAGGAGGGAAAACAATCATGTAAGGTGGGTTGTTTTCCCATTTTCCATACCTGTGAGATATCTCGGAGCTCTTCTAACCAGGTGGGACTCTATTTTTTTTTTTCTTTTTTCTTTTCCCCCCCTTTTTTTCCCCCTCCCCAGCTCCTTGGGCGCAGTTTCACGTTACAGCTCCATCTGAGGACTCGCTGCTGCAGGAGGTGGCAGGTACATTCCTGCCTCTTCCCCGCTGCGGGAATCCAGCAGTGCAGCAGCCGCAGGGGAGTGACTCCAGCTAACCCTTCAAAAAAAAAAAAGAAGTGCCCGAGCCCCAAACTTTTCTGGATCCTGCCCCGCAGATAGAGTTGCTAAATCTTCCACTTGGAAGACTGGGAAAGCCCTGGGGGGCTGGAGGGGCTTGTGGGGGGATGGCCCCTTTTGGCAGCAGTGGCTTCTAAATTGGCTTTGCTGTCTCCTGATCCTGTGCGCTTGCTCTGCTGCTGAGCCAAGAGTGGGTGCCTTGCAGAGAGAGAGGGGTTCTGGCCAGCCCCCTCCATCTCCTGCCTCTGGAAATGCCGAGTTGAACCAGTATAGCTCACAGAAATGGCACGGGAAAAGGATAAAATCATTCCCTAAAGCCTGGAGTGAGCAAGACCAGCTTGTCTGGGATATTGCCATCAGCTTGGCAGCAAGAGGGAGCTGGGGTGGGGGAGCCGAGTGTGCTGGGGAAGGAGAAGGAGACCATCCCGAGACCAGGGGCAGGAGAAGAGGAGACCATCCCTTTGGCAGCGGCTGAGCTGAGAGGTGAAGCCACACCCTCGGCCTCACCTGTCTCCTGATCACGCCTTTGATTTATACCCTGGGTTCTGCTGTTTAGCTTTCCCCACAGGCTCCAACCATCGAATCTGATAATGAACCAAGTGGTTGAGTCTTATTTGTTCAATTCAAAGAGAAGTTTAATGTTTCCTACCTCGCAGTGTACGGAGGCTCTGCCTTGCAGCCCGTGGTTTTCCTTGTAGTGAACCTATAAAATGCCAGGACAAAGACTAAAAGTCTCGAGCCATGAGCAGCCCGTCATTGAAACAGTCTTGGCAAAGAGGCTGGGCACCACGAATTTACATTTTTGGAGGGGTTTGAGGGTGTTTTGTCTCTGCAGAGGTGTTTGAGGGTTGCATTGCCTGTGAAGGATTCCCTGCCAGCTCACCTTCTCTGTGCTGGTGAGCCCCTGGCATCGTGGGCTGCCAGCTCCAGCCAGAGCAGAGCTGTGTGCAGCTTCTCAGCCCCCCTTAATCTTAGGTGAAGAACAGACAGATCCTGAATATCTCTGTAATCTCTCCGTGGCATCTGCTGAAGCACTGAAGTACAGACATGCTGGAGATGTCCAGCCTCCTGGAATTGCTGTTGTATTTTGTGTAGGCACCTTGTGTCCGAGTGCAGCCTGCTCTAGCTAGAGATGCTCCTGCAGGGGGATGGCACCAGGGGGTTTTGCTTCTCAGTCCCCAGTGAGTAAAAGAAACCATTTATCTGGGTAAAAGGCCTCACTCTAAAGAATCTTGCAAGAAATTAATCTTTTTTCCATGCCAGTTTGGAAGGTAAGGACCCAGGTGACTGTTCTCCTCCTGGGGAACAGCAACAAAGGAAGGGGACAGTTCATGTGGCCCCTTCTGAAACAAACAGTGATTGTTTGGAGTTGAAATCCCCCGCTTGCTTCCAGATCAATCCCCTTGAAGTTACTGTAGTCAGGTGGTATGTTTTCAATTTTTAATTTCTTTTTTCTTTTTTTTTTTTCTTGCTTGTTGTTAGTTGAGAGCTGATAGATCGGCCCAAATAAGGCCATGAGAAAGGCTGGCCATTTCCAGGAGGATCCACAGACAGTCAGTGCATGACTTGTTGCCTTTATCTCTGAGATCAGGAGATTCCTTTGCAGTGATGGATTAATCCACCCTTGAGTGAATAATATAACCGAGAACAAGTAGGAGCCAGCGCTCCAAACAGATGATTTGTTCAGTACGTGTGTGCCTCCCGTCCCCTCCCCCTCTGAAAAGCGTCTTTCTTCACCGTTTCATTCAGCCTGTTGAAACCTCACAGCAACCTGTGCCTGCGCCAGCCCCCGGCCCAGCGGAAGGCGAGGATGGGGCTGTGCCAAAGTCCTCTCCTCCCAGGTGCAGGAGGAGATAAACCAGGATGGAGAGAAGGTGCCTGTGGGCTGCTAGGGCTGTGATGTCGCCTGTCTGCTCTGGCCATGACATCACCTGTCTGCACGTTCTCCTCGCCGTAGGTGAGAGTGTTGATGCTGGCACCTGCCAGGGGCGAGCTTGCACAGCTCCGGTCCCTCGGCGGCAGGGACTGCACCACAACACGAGGCAGGGGCTCTGTGTCCAGGAGAAGCTGTGTAAAGGAGCTGGAATATTGGGGTTGGGGGAGTGAACTCACTGGGCACAAGGGGATGGCAGTGGGTGGCTTTGGACAGAAATACGATATTTAGGAAGATGGTTGTGCCAGGGCAAATCTGCGGCTGGTAACCCATCAGCAGAGCCACGGCTTCTGGAGCTGCTTGGGGGTGTCCTGGAGCCGGACACCAAAGGTCTCTAGTGACACACGGGCAGTCCTTGTTAGCACACCTCCAGTAGGATACAAGGCTGGAAGGGAGCTGTGGAGCTACAGCAATGGAATTCAGGTAGTGAGATCTGTTATCATCCCTGTGGATACACTGGAATAATTCTTTGGCAGCTCATAAGCTGGGTCTTGTTGCTTTAACATCTTGGAATGCATCAAGGTCTGCTCCTGATGATAGGCTCAAAGAGGGTGTGAGGGTGTGAGATGCCTGGGGCTCCTCCTTCTGCTCAGGGACCCCCCCCAGGCAGTTACACTCTTACTTAGAAAAGCTGCAATAGCTCAAGGTCAGGTTGGTGGCCGTACCCAGCTTTGGCTTTCCTCGTGTCATGAGTGCCAGTAGCTTTGCCTTGATCCCATGCTGTTGGGATGTGGGATTGGAAGCATTGGTGGCAGCTTTCAGCTGTGTTTTGGAGAGTTTCTGTGCTGTGTGGGGTGAAAATAACACACTTAAAATGGCATTCTCCCTTTGGAGAATGGGCTTTGCTGCTGTTGGCTGTACATAATTTCTGGGAGCTGAGGAGTTTTGCTGTGTAATGTTCCAACTCCATGTAGATTAAATGTGTTGCAGAGTCAAAATAAACAACAGCATGTGGTTTTCCTTTGTTCCCCCCCTTCCCCACAATAAGAGTTCACAAAAGTTCTTGAATTAGGGCTCTGCGTGCCATACGCTCGAGCGTAGGCTCAAATTGTCATAAAGCTTGCTGAGGGCTGTTACTGCTGGGGAGTGCTTTCGCCTTTGGGATAGCGTTGGAAATCTTTGTTTCTCAGGAGCTTTTTCCGAAGGTGTGCTTCAGTGTAGCACTCAGATGTTTGTTGCCTTAAATGCTTTGCAGTGACAGTGTATCGCAGCTTGATGGAGATTTGAGACTCCTCTAATAAAATGCAAGAGAAGGAGGAAAACCCCGAGGGTTTTTTGGAACAGAAGATGTTTTCTGTTCCTGACACTAATCTCTGTTGCAGAATGAAATAGGAATGTATACTTTAAATCTCTGTCAGGGTGTAGAAGGAAGCTGGCAACGGATGTAATCAAAAATGTTATTATCAAAACTCTCTAAGTATGTTGAAATTTCAAACTTAATGATATAATTTTAAATTCAGCTATTCAGACTGAGGCATGGTTTTGGGGTGCAGATTGCACTTCCAAATTATGCGTCGGGATGGACCAGAGAGGAGTTTGGAGCAGACTGTAGGGGGTGGGTACTGCAGTGGTGTGGCTGGAGTCTTCAGCCCTGTGACATCCAGTGACTGGGGTGGTAGCATTAAATTGAGATGTGGTTTTCTAGATTATGGACTTTGTGGCTGAGCACTAAAAAAGGGTCCAGTTTCCAAGTTAGCATTTTTCCTAATTAGTGTGTTTGTTGTGGCTTGTACGTAACCAACACACGTAGAAAGCGTACGTGTTCGGAGTTTATCTGAAATGGCTCTGGGCACAGCGAACACAAGAAAGCAACACCAGATCTGATGTGCAGCAGCAAAGACTCTACCCAGTGCGAGAGGAGACAGAAAGCTTCCAGCCTTGTACTTGGAATAAGGGAACTGCGAGTAACCTTCACCCTTCTGACCCTTCGTCCTTGAGTGGAGAGGCTGCAGGTTGAGGATGCAGAAGAAGCTCAAGTCCTTCTCTGAGCCAAAGGTGTGAAGCTGTTTATTTTCACTGGGGCAGTGTATATATTGCAGGAGGCAGATGCTTGCCTGCTTAACCCAAGCATTCACTGCTTATCTGGGCTCTGGCGAGTGTACAAGTGTTGTCCCTTCTAATCCCCCAACATTAAACAGTCCAGGCACCTTTCCCTGGCTGAGCCTGGGACTGCTTTAAAAAACACACAGAGAGAAGCCAACAGAAAAGAAACATGTGCTTTCTTTGCCAAGTTTAAATGAAGACTAATGCCGTGGTGCTGCTTAATCTTGTTTTTCTTGCTATCTGATGGATGCTAACGTGGGATGGAATCAATCCCGGCAGCCTGTTATCTTTGCAGGGCCCCCATGTTGCTGAGCTCGGCATTAAAGACTCTTGGGGGAGTTGATGTGCTATGAAGAGTCTGGAACTTTCTTCCTATGTGGCGAAGCTGTGGCATCCATCTTCCTTTGGGAAGGTGTCCCCAGGAATTGCCAGTCTGCTGTTGGATGTCCGAACAGAAATCCTGCTCGGCAAAGCGGGATATGTCTGTGCGAGTGAGAACAGGGCACAGTCAGGTGAACCTGGCGGAAATTTCTCCCTGGTCCCTGTGATGAAACTTAACTCCTTTCCTATCAGTTGCTCGTGTTTGAACTGGTTCTGCTGGGAACAGCTGCCATGGCCCTGATTCGCAGGAGGAGGTTTGGGCTCTGACTCACGACCTGCCACCTTGACAGTGCAGCCCCAAGTGCTCCTAACCCTGGGCAGGAGTCCCTGCTCTGGGCAGGGCTGAGCCGGCGGCTACTCGAGCTTGGCTGCAGTGAGTGAAGCAGGAGGGCTGGAGGAGCCAAGCCCTCAGGCTAGAGCTTCATGATGACTGCTGCCTCCCTCCCTTGGATCACCACTCTCCTTCGGCTCTGCTGGCATGAGGAAGGAGGCGGGAAGCTATGCCGGTGCTCAGTTGCACAACACCACTGAGCAAAGCCAACCCAAAGACTCCCTCTCTTTCCCTCATGTTCCACTATCCCTCTCTTTGCCTGGGAGCCAGGTTGGTTTGTTGTAGCAAACCTGGCCTGACCAACATAATTTTTTCATTTATTTTTCTGCCTAGCTGCTGCTTTTATCTGGGCCTGAGGCAAAGGGGCTCATTTTGCTAAGCAATATTGTCAGTTGTGTCAGGATTCCTTCCCTCGAGGTGAAGAAGTGCAGAAGTGTGTGTTTGCCGGAGAGCTCGGACTTCAATTTTGAAACCAGGTTTGGTCTTTTGAGCATGGGGGAAGGGAGGGGAGGAGAGCAGTAAAACTGAATTACTGTAAGGCTGGAGGATGGATTGTGTGAAGGCTTGTTTTAATCGGGGGAGGAAAGGCCAGGGTCTTTCCTGCTCTCTCCCTCAGCTGTCCCTGGTTAGCTGGTTTGCTTTTTAATAAGCATTGTTCTGCCTGGAGCCTGGGTCCAGCAGCAGGGAGTGTTGGCATTGCCTGTGACAGCGTGTGGACAGCTGTAACAGGAGGGGAAGCAGTGACTTGAAGCGCAGGGCAGCACTTTTGTTTAGAAAACAGAGTCCAAATGGGTCTGTTGCTCCAGTCTGTGCACAGTTCCAGCCATCGCAGGCACGGTGAATTCTAAGGTGACGAACGACTGTGCTGTAACACAGGCTTGGCTCTCTGCTTCCAGTGCACCTCCCATATCCTGCAGCCATGAGTTCACAGGCTCCTAATTGCCTATGATGTAAGACAGCAGTAGATGAGGTTGCTATAAATTCTGGCTGCAGGTGTGGATTTAATGGCTGTGCTTCCCTTTAAGGGCTCACGGATAGCATGGATCCCTGCAAGTTACAACAGACCGAGTTGGACTCGGGCTAGTGCAGCTAAAAGAACCCATTTGTCTGCGTTTTTTAGAGCTGTTGCTTGCTGGAGGCTACCAAAGGACGAGGTGTCAGTGTGCATCTGGAATTGCCTCGGGAATGAGCTTGCTGTCCCCTAACAGAGCTCAGCCATGGTTCCAATTCTTTCCATCAATGTTCTCTTGTGGCTAAACCGCCCAGGTGTGAGTGTGCCCCTGGAAGTGGACCTTTAGGCAGCCTGTGGGGACACAAGCGCCTTTGTCTGAGAGTCTGACAGGTTTTTCTGATGGCCAGAACAAGCCTGTGATTCTAGTCCTTTTTATTTTTTATTCATGCTGGATTCTGGTTTTAGAAACCATAGACAAATTATAATCATGGGTGATGGTCCTTGACATGCAAAATGCAAACATTTTGGAGGGAAAAAAACACCCCCTGAGGCAGTTAATCTAGCTTGCTGTAGTGTGTGCACCTGTAGCTCGGATAATTAGGATGGTGAGTTCCTTAGCTCCCTTGAGAAAATGGGCATGGCTCACTTGGAGTCTGGTTTTGTATATTTTTCTTCATTTTTGCACACATTCTTGCAGTCCAGGGTTTATTAAACATACTGGGGTGGTGTTTCATGGGTTGATCTGAGGCCTCATGCTGTTCAAGTGCTAAGTTCCTGTTCTTGGATGTCCATTCCCAGCCCCTCCTTTGGGCTGGTGCTCCAGGACTGCATGGGGAGCTGAAACTGCTCCCTCATCCAGGTGAAAACTGAACCTCGTTTTTTCTCTGGCTGAGTTTTCAGCTGGATCTGCCAGCAGATCTGACTCACTTGCTGGCCGCAGGATCCCTGGTGCAGATAGGAGAATGCAAGCCAGGTCCTGAAGGAAGGTGTTGCTGCCCTCCTCGGCAGCAGCCCATCTTTAAATTGGCTGAAAAACTGGTTGCGAAATCTCATTCTTGCTAAAAACCAGAGCTGAAGAAGTAAAGCAGGCGCCTCTCTCCGAGGCTGAGGCCAGCCCTGAGGAAGGAGCAGGGAGGGGGTGTTGGCCCGAGGACCCTTGGAGACGTGGCTGAAGGCAGCAGAGCTGTCACAGGTGTCCCTTCAGGGGTACGGCACAGGTGTTGAGCTAAATGTGGGGAAGAAGATGGAAATATGAGGCAAAGTAGTGCCTAAGCAGGAGAGATCAAGACAGAGGAGGTCTGAGGGGCCTCGAAGTGCAAAGGGTGAGAATTTTGTATGTAGTTGGCCTACTGTGATGGAACTGTTAAACTAATGATACCCTTCGCTCCCTTGGGGGCTGAAAGCCCTGATTTAGGCATTTAAGCATAATTGCAGCCCGGCAGAACTGTGTATCGGGCTAATGCTCTGTTCTCTCGCTTCCCCGAGGCCAGAGGAGGCAGGAGCCGTTCCCACTTCATTAGTGTGGCAGCAGGGGGACTGTCTCAGCTCTTCTGCTGAAGTTAATAATAAAATTAAACTAATTGTTATGCCTGTTTGTGGAGAAGCAAGTGTGGCTTCTGGGATGATTTATTTATTTTTCTCCTGATGCCTGTCTCGCTGTGACTGGTGTTGGAAGGGCAGGATGGGAACCCCAGCTCTCCCCCCTCGGAGCACAGATGTGTCTCGGGAGCAGAGTCGTGACTCGGGAGCGTTTTCATCTGTGTGTGCCGAGGCACAGTACACAAACTGTTAAATTTCCCTCCCTCAGCTCCCAAATCCATTCCTCCAGTCCATGCCAAAGCATGCGTTCTTCTATCAAGACCATATGTACGCCAAAACCAAGGTTCTAAAGTCAAGGTGTTTTTGAAATATTGGAGTGCAAATTAAGTATCTGAGTAATCTTAACTGTCTTCTAAAAAAAAAAAAAATTTCTCTATCAGCCTCACATATAACTCAAAAGATTAATGGAAGGCTAAACTTTGATCCAAGTCCAACAGCTGATACCAACCATGAGACTTTCCAGGCCTGAAAGCAAAATAGAAAAATTCAATAAAAAAAAGACCTCCTTCTCCATCTTTGAGGCACACAGCCTCTTGGCCATGGTTTTGGCTAATACTGCTATTTTTTTCCTCAGTTGCTTAACCTCTTCTTGTGTCACCTTTGTCCTGTGCCACTGGACCTTACCTAGAACAGTTTGAGTAAATTAGTGACATTATTTAGGGTGTTTTATAGCTGTGTAGGAAACACATCTGCCTGATTATTGAGGAAGGCCATCAGTATGTGGGATCCCCTGTCCCTCTGGGACTCAGTCACTGTCTCGTTTGCTCAGCATTGTTTGTTTTTCCTGCCATCTGCCACCCGAGCAAACACTTGCTCTGTATTTTGACAAAAATATCGACTTTCAGGTCTTTAAGGTCCCTTCCAATCCAAGCCATTCTGTGAAAAGTGACGTGCCATTAGAGATTGCTGCACAATTGATAAGGCACTTTAGTCCCCAAAATTGCTGTTTGGATTCATCACTGATTCATGGGGGGTTTAAAGGGCGTGAAGCAGGAAGAACGCTCCATGCAGGGCTGCTTATAAAAATATATGTTACCTAAAAAGAAGTAAAAATACCAGTTGAATCCTTAGGTCGGAATCTGCATAGGAAACACTTGCATGTGGGTGCCAGGCATGGATGTGGACAGAAATGGGGAGGCATTACTGAAATCCAGGCTGAGGATTGCAAAGTTTGAGCAACTGTAATTTCTCTCCTTTATTCAGGAGATCCTTATCCTTGTGATAAGGATCTGGAGGGCGCACTTTTGTCTGTTTAAAATGTAATAAATAAATATGAACAGAACATCAAAGGATGCTTTTTCTTGTAATTTTTAACTGCCTCTCCACTCAGTGTTTCTGTGGATCCCTTGGCGTCCATTTCATTGTGTTCTGACCCGTTTGTGTCTCTCACGCTTGGTTTATAGGGTTACCGTCAGAAAACTGATTTTTCTGGGCTTTTCCCTTTCACATGTTTTTTTGGGGGATTGAGAAAATCCCAGGCGTATGGGACTGTTCGGCAGAGTTCCGTGTGTTTCCTAAAAGCACATGCAAAATCCCTTTGAAGAATGTAATTTTATTGCTTACACTCACGAAATCCTCCCTTTGGTGATGCCATAATTCCAACACAAATGCTTAATTATGGTATTTTTTTTACAAAATCCCCAACCCTTCTGTAGCTGCCTGGCTCCTTATCTCCAGCACTCGGCTTCCTGTGATTTAGTAACACAAACTGCAGCTCCAGTGCTCGAGGTGGAGAAGAGTAAAACGGGAGCACTTGAATGTTTTTTGCCCAAGCTGTGATTACAGCCCGGCGTTTCCCGGTGCTCGAGCCCTCTCTTCGGAGTGTAATTAGGAACACATTGATTCTTATTGCAGCTGGCAGCTGCTCGCTATTGCCTTTTTCAGCTTCTGACCCCCATAGTCCCGCTGACCTTTCCTGGGGTTAGTCGTAGGCCCTTTTCATTGTGATGGGCTCGAAGTGGCTCATGTGGAGTTGATTATTTCCTTGCTTGTCTGGCCTTTTTGGTGCCATAACTCCAAGTCACTTCCATTTTTTTCCCCTGCTTTTGGCTGACCACAGTGAAAGGAAATGCTTTTGCTGGCGACAGGATCGGTTTGCACGCTTGACTGACTCGATTGAGACCCTGAAAGGGGGGGAGGGGGAGGGTAATGAACACTGTAGGTGCTGCATTTGCTTTTTAAAGGTTGATGTTAATGATTGAGTGGTCATTAAGCATTCATAAAAATGAGGCTTCGGCCGGCTCCGTTGCCTTTTGGCACTCCGAGCCCCGCGGGTTGGCACTGGGAACGCGCCCGCCGCATCCCGCGGGCAGCGGTGGCTTTGGGAGCATCTCGGTGAGCGGGGAGCGCTCCGCTGTCACCTGCGCGGCACCGCCGAGGTGTCCCAGCCCCGGAACGCCGCCAATAAACCGGGGAGGTTCGTCCGTGAAGCCGCGGGCAGGCTGCCGGTGGCTCCCGGGCTGGAGCCCGCTCCTCCCAGCCCAGAAAGCTAATGAAGTCTATGTGCCAGCTGTTACACTCATTTTGCCAGACCCCAGGAGGACAGCATGAAGACAGTCAGTGATCAAAGGCTCTGGAGATCACTGAGGAGCCGAGCGGCAGGAATGTCTGATTGCTTTCTCTTGGAATGCCACAGGCTTCAATACCTCCTTTTTTTCTCTCTTTTTTTTTTTAAGGTGTCTTGGTGTGAGATTTAATGATCTAACTCAGCTTGCTCACGCTGAAGCCAGAGTATTTTAGTTAGTTCAAGGGGATTCATTTGCTCTAAATTTAGGTGGTTTCAAAATTTGTGGGTTTTGTTGTACTGAGAGCAAGTTAAAATGACATTTTTCTTGGTAATTCTAATAAATGACCTAGGGAAAAAAACCAGTTTGCTGTGCTTTGGGTGTTAAATCACATATGGCGTTATAAAGTGAGGTGGGATGAATCAATTTTGAGTTGCTGCTGTTTAGGAAAAATGGGAAATCTATGTATCCAAAGCTGGTATACTCCAGAGGGCTGTCACGATGCAGCTGGTGGGCAGTGCCACCCCTGAGCCTCACTCACTTTTTCCTTGGGCTTCTTAGCAAAGGCTGTCAGCTCCTGGAGGTGGAGTGGGCAACCTGAATAACTCCCTCTGTTCCTGAGCGTGCTGTTTCCTTCCTCCTCCTCCTGCTCTACTCCAGTGTTTATAGGACCTGGAGCGTTTGGGTAGTGCAGAAACCCTTCCTCACTGAGCTGTTCCTCGTGTCACTGAAGGCTGGAAGAGCTTTGGAGAGGGGAGTGATGGACTGGGAGTGCAGTAACAGATCGAGGTGGGGTGGTGGCTGTTGGGAAGGGAGGTCCTGGTGTTGTCCTGCCAGCTGGTCTGAGATGGCAGGAAGATGATTCAGGGAGCTAAACCAAAATGGGGATGAGATAATGCTCTTTTCATAGTGACTCTGCCCTCAGCTGCAAGGGTGGAGAGGAGAAGTTCACGGTCCAGTAAATAAGTGGGGCAGGATCTCAGCTGTGTTTGGAAGGACACTGGAGCTCGGCACCATGGGAATGCATGGAAAACAGCGTTTTGTCATCTTTTAGTGTGTGAAACCTCATTTTGGGGGCAAACATGGGTAGGACTGCGTTAATCTGGAGGTGAGGATTAAGTTACGGTGCCAGGACCAGACCTGTGGAGCTCTACATTGAAGACCAGTGGTTTGTGGAGAAACAGTGACAAACATGAGGCTTTGGGAAGAGACAAGAGGGTCACTGCCAGGGCTGCAGAAATCCCAGCTGCTCTGGTGCCTTCCCGTCTTGGCTCAGTAGGGTGCTTCAGTGAGCCCACGGGCTGCTCCCTAGTCTCGTGTCCATCCTGGTGAGGTCTCCAGGCCGCGACAGCCGTGTGACTGTGTGCCAGCTGCCCTGCAGCATCCCGGGTGCCAGGCTGACGTGCCAGTTTGAGGACAGCTCTGCTCCTGTGCTGGGGCACTGCTGGTGCTCCCAAAGGACAGTTACTCTGTCGCTTCCCCTCTGTTTGGAGTTAGTGCTCATGGTTTATTTTCCTGCCTGCACGTGGCATTCCGGAGGTGGAACTGGGAGCTGCTGGATGCCTGTCTCCACAGCTCTGTGCTGAGGGGTTCCTTTCATAAAGGGCCTGTGACAAATGAGGCACACAGCTAGAACTGTGTCATGTGCAGAAATACTTCATCTTACTAATTACATGCAGAAGTACCAGGCACACGTTTGTGGGTGCCCCTGTGTGTGCAGCATGCTTCTGAGGGGCAGGCATCCGTTGGAATGGTCGGGATGACCCCTCCCCCTGACACAAGTTCATTATCTTCCTTGTTTCCCTTGATCCATGAGCAATAACCTACTTTAGAGCTGACAAGGAGGTCAAGTGCTGCATGAAGATAACTGGAGGATGACTTTAAGTGAAGAGGTCTGGGTGGAAGTGGGAGAAATGTGGCCTTTGCCATGCTGTGCCTTTCTGCTGGGCTGGAGAAATGGCTGGTGAAAGTGAAAAGTGCATTTTCCTGATCCACGAAAACCATGTCTGTCTGTATTCAACCTTGAATATTATTTATATAAATAACTCCTCTTTAAGTTTAAGATGTTCAGACAGTGACACGTCTTACTTCAAAATAACTTTGACTATTTGATCCACAAGTGATGGAGATTCATCCTCCCAGTCGAGGAACAGTGAACAGTGGGCAGAGTTATTCTGGGCAGAGCTCCTCTTGGAGTCTAGGACACTAAAATGGAGCCACATCTAACCAAGGTGCTCCTCTTTCACATCCCAACAGGCCCCCAGTGACTGGTACTTGCTGTCAAAATGGCAGCTCAGGGTTATTGAAAAGATGGCAAAGGGGAAGGGTAGTGTTTTTCCATCCTTAGGGCTTTTTTAATACAATATTAAAGAGGCAAAGTTTCTCCACAGGATTTCTAAAGACCAAAAAGCTACGAGCTGTGGTCTTGCCTTCTTCTCTGTATTTAGCAAGGGGCTTCTGGAGTGTCACCATCTGCAGAAGAAAAAGAAAGCAGCATTTTTGGGTTATGTTGTGTTGCTGGGTCTTATCTTCCCCTGTGTTCCCGGATCTAGCGGTGAGCAAGATGTTTCTGCCATCCCTTCAGAAGCAGATGCTGAGAAACTTCATTCAGATGCCCAAGTGTTGATGCTGAACAATCCTACTCCAGTTAAAGCCAATATTTTTCCTTTTTTTGCCCCCAGTCAAAGAACTTTGGTCCTTGTGGCTCGCTGTGTGTACTCACTGCTTTGCAGTTGATCTTACCACTCCACAAGCCTGCAAAAGCCAGACTGGTAGGTCAAAAGAGGAGTAGCTGTTGACACTGGCAGTGAGGAACATGTAAGGAGAAAGATAAACAGAGGGAAATCAGAGCCTGGATAAAGTAGATCTCCAAAGATAAAGTTTAGTTAAAGATAATGAGCTGGCCTTGTTTAAAAAGACAGCTGCAAAATAACCCAGTAGCTCCATGTGCTGGGGTTAAAGTTGACCCAGAATATACGTTTCATTGCTTTTGATAAATAAATAGTGGAGGGAAGATTTGGCAAAAAGCAACATTGCCCCCAGCCCTCTTCAGCAAAGTGTTTGATGTTAACAAGTTCTCTGGGTGTTTACTTTGTCCTCTGCGCGCGCTGGTGGAGCGGTGCTCCTGCCCTTGAACCGAGGGAGAATTCAAATAAACCAACCCCTTCGGCACAGCTGGGCTCTTCTGCCATCTGCGGCTTCCCAAAACAGCCCCAGCTCGCCTTGGGAACCAGCCTGGGCCACAGGATCGCCGGGTCTTCCCACCAGCTGAAATAAATTTGCTGGATCAGATAAAACTGCCCAGAAACAGGAGCAGAACTCGACAGCATCTCTTGCCGCCCTCTCAAGCTGTCAGTGTATCCAGAGTGCAGTTTGTGGGCAGGAGTGGCAGTGAGCAAACAGCTCCATAAAATCCAGAGTGATTCTTTAATTATGTTTGGAGGCTTTTCCTCATGCTTAATTTGCATATATACTTTACAGTGATGCTGTGATGATAAAATACGGTTATTTTTAAATAAACCACAGGAATAATTTTGCCGTTGTTATCTGGATCCAGCTTCTTGGAAAGCAAATGGCTCTGTGAACACTCAATAAACTGGGACTTACTCCTCCCAAGTATGTGTATTGCTGCACTTGTTTCTGTGCTCAAGTAAAACTCCCAGTTACTGTGTGTGTGTTGGATACGTGTTTATATACGCAGCTGATAGATGAGATGTTTAAAGTATATGTTGAGTGTTATCAGCAGCGGAATTGTGCGGCCGGGCTGATAGATGAAGTAACTGTGCTAAATGAGCTCAGATCTTATCCATCATAGCATTACACAAGGCCAATAGGACATTTACATGAATGACAGCTGTGGATTTATTATTTTCTTGGAGAAACCAGTGTTTGATTGAGACTCAGAGTGTCAGAAACACCCTTCCTGAGATTTACCTCGTGCAAGTTCGGTTGCTGGTTCCATGATTTAGTTTATATTGTGCTGGTTTAACAATTTATTGTGGAGTCATTTAGGTTGGAAAAGACCTCTAGGATCATATTTAGTTTGTGTTTTGCTGGTTTAGTGATGTAGTTTTTATTTTTGATGATGAAAGTGAGATTTCACGTAGCTGAATGGTCGTGTGTGATATGGCCAAGGAAAGGACTGTCCTCTCTAGAAGCAGCCATGGAAATAAAAGTGGATATAACGGATGCCCCAAAAGGATATAGGAGAAAGCACCATTTGTTTGGGAATATAAATGAGAACAAGACTAATACTGGTGTTTTTTTAATTGCCGTGGTTTGCCTGTAAAGCCCAGCAGAAGGAGCCAGCAGATGACAGGTCTCAGTGAGCAAGTTTAGAGCAATTGTGAGCGGTAGCGGCATTGCAGCAGTAGATTCATAGAAACTTGTAAAACAAGTGCGGCCTGATGATAGATGGTCAAATGATTATTGTTTGCAAACAATATTATCTCCAATAGATAAGCTGTTTACTTTGGACTCCAGCTCCTCTGGGTGCAACGGAGTCTAATTTATCACGGCAGAGCGGTTCAATGCGGATGCCTCATGCCTCAGCTGTGGAAAAACTCTTACATTAAGAATAGTACTTGGAACCACAGTGAAGTTCAGCTCTAGCTCACTTTTACAGATGGTTTCTATATTGCAAAGAATATTGGCTGTTTCCTGGTTGTGCCTTTTTTTTTTTTTAAACCCCAAACACTTTGTTGTAAGAGAGTTAAAAGACAAACTCCTGAAACTTGCTGTGGACATGTGCCTGTTTGTTTTGTAGCTGTTTCCGTGCCTCGTCTTAGTCTGGAGCTTCGGGCTTTCAATTGGGATAATCTGGCGCTATGCATCCAGCCCCCAGGCGCTTCCAGGCACTGCTCCTCATCACTGCCACCAGCCTTGTCACTGCCACCAGCACAGGTAAGGCCTCGCCCAAGCTGGGGGACTTGGAGGTTTTGGGGTTGAGCCCAAACTTTGGAACAAACAACGCTTGGGAGTGCATTTGGAAGTGGCCAACTTTAGTGGATATTGTCAATAAGCTGCTTTTAAGGAAGCGTGGAGCGCTGAAATGCAGCCTTATACCCAATATATGACTTTGCTTGTGAAAACTTGGCTCAAGACAAGCGCCAGAACATGGAAGACTCTGGGTTATGTGGGTTTGTTCCTTGGGATCTCCATGGATTCAGCTGGACGCCGATTCTGCTGCATGCAGTGCATCTTGTGTTCCCAGGGGTCGGGAGGGGTTTGGATTTGCAGGGGGAGAGGGGAATCAGCCCTTTGAAATGCGAAAGCTGATGCGTGGCTGTAGTTGGAACAGCTCTGGTGTTAAAAAAAAGAAGAGGGATGGTTTTAATTGACACATCTGCTCTGTGTAGTCAGCTTGTCTTAACGTAACCACACAAAAAAGAAGCTTTTACTACTTTTAGCACTTCATAGCCAATCGTTATAAGCAAATGGGATAAATTTTATTTTTCAAGCAGTCATAGGAGATAAATTCCAGCTGCAGGGTCACTGCTACCAATTTTGCCTTTTACGCGAAGCACAGTGTTGGTGTCAGAAGTGAGGGCAGGGGCAAAGATGAAAGTAGCAGTATGATTTCATAGCAATTGGTGGCCAGCAAACTGAAAGGTCAGTGCTTCCCTCTTATCCCTGGAAATTCAAACTGAACTAATAGGAAAAACAGTTTTCTAATTAAAAGCTAAAAATGGACATCTGGAGTCCTGCGAAACGCTTGGATACCATTTTTACAGATTTCATCTTTTTTTGTTAAGTGAAGCCACACTTTAATTTCCAGTTTTATTTTATGTTTATGCAGATAGTTTATGGTTCAGTTAAAAATGTGCAGTTTCTCATCTGAAACTCATAAGCAGAGCTGGGATGGACTGACTTGAGAAGAAAAGCATGAACCCAGGGCCCCACCTATAAGAAAACTGTCTCTGACTTGGATGTCATTTAATATCATCTTGACCCATACTATCTGGAATTCCTTAGATCCTTTGCAAACTAGAAGTTGGTTTTCCCTGCCAATGTGTCTATTTTTAATTTAGTTTTTTCTCCTAATTTGTATTACCATCCAATTAAGTGTTACTGGTGTTAATTGCCTTTTGCTTGCTCCCTTCATGCAAAATCTTCAGTGGAGAATTCAATAGAAAACAAATGGAAATACTTCCCAGTGTTTCATTGGCCAGGATAGGAAAAAATCTCTTCCAACAAGCAGGAATTTTCTTCTGGCAAATAAATGGATTCTCATAACCAAGTTCTGTGGAATTGAACCTTTTATTTATTAGCAGCTCTTCCTGTTTCTGTTCATCTTTACTCAGTAAAGATAATGGATGCCCAATTCATCATCCTTGTCCTGATGAAGTCCATGTATTTGGAATTAGCAAGAGCCTTTGCTGTTCGTCCAGCTTTTTTTATCCGGCTATTTTTAATTACTTCTGCAGACTCGGAGACGGTTCTCTGTAAATACCTGGCAGGCTCCTGCCATTTCTAGCATTTTACAAGTCACGTCCGGGCCTGCTTCATATGGGACAGATCAGCTACAGCTGCGTGTTCTGTGCTCCATCTCTTCAGGTGACGGGTGCTGTTTTCCTCTGGATAAATCCAGTGGGATTGCAAGTTTTGCTGGCCCTGGCAAGCGTGACGCCTCTGCCTTGTGCACACTTGGGGATGTACCTCCCCCTCACTGCACCTACCTCCATTCAATTGCTGTTACCCCCTTTGTGGGGTTTGAATCTTGACGTTTTCCCAGTGTTTGATAGTGAGCAGGAATCTCTCCTGAGTTCCTCCTGCCAAGGAAAAGGCAACACTTGCTTGAGTATCACTTGCAACTTGGAGTTTAGAGACCCTTTATATGGTGAGTCTTTCCTACCAGTCAGCACATTGTTAACCTTATCACCTGTGTCTATGCAAAATTCTGATCTCTAACTCAATATATATATTTTTCCTTCTAGATTTAACTCCCCGTTTTATTTCTGAGCCCTCGTCTACTGTCCAGAAGTCTGGTGAGCCCGTCCAACTCCGCTGCTCTGCCGAGCCCTCCACAGCTCGCCTTTCTTGGCTGTTTAATGGGGAGCCTCTGGACGGCAGGGCGGGAGAAGTGGAAATCCAGTCAGGATCTTTGACAATCGTGTCCCTGAGCCCGGCGACGTGCGGGCGCTATCAGTGCGTGGCGAGCAGCGGCGTGGGCGCCGTGCTGAGCCGGCCGGCCACGGTGTCCATGGGCAGTAAGTTCATCTGCATTTCTGTTCTTTGCTCCTTGCCAATTTTATTGATCTCAGCTGGCCTCTATGGTTTGTTCTTCTTTGAATTTGAGAAAACACCTTGATCAAAATGTTCTGGGGTGTTTTTTCCTCAGCCAGTATGTAAAATACGATGGATGATATGCTTCTTGCCTTTTTTTAAATTATATCATCTGAGACCTGTCAGGTGATGCAGCACTGGAACAGATTCCCCAGAAACCTTGTGGATCCCCATCCTTGGAGGCTTTTAAAGCCTCAGATAGACCAAACCATACCTGATGGATTTAGTGTTAGTGTCAGCCTCATTTCCAGTGGAAGGACCTCAAGGGTCTCTTTCAGCAAACACAAATATTATTCAATGAAATAACATTTATTTTCATGAATTGGCCTGAAAATACAAGATTCCCAAATGCTTCCCTTCACAAATGATGTTGAAAGAGCAGCTGAGCTGCCACAACATTGCAGAACCATGCTTGAGAGCTGAGGAGAAATCTGCTGCAGTTGTTACCTGGGAAATAAGTGGGAGCTGCAGATTTTAATTTTCATTTGATTTGATCAAACCAGTGTCGATGTTCTTCAGGTGGGGACAGTCTTCTCTCCTCTTAGGGATAGTTTCCCTTCTCTTAGTTGCACTGGTTCTTCTGATCAGTCTTTGCCTTGATGCTTGATCTGTAAAGTATTTGACCTCAAGGGACTTTGGAAGAGGAAGGACAATGTTTTCCACATGGAAGGGACGATGTGGTGCTGAGAATGGGAGTACAATATTCCTGCATGAGCATGATTTGTCTGCTTGGGGTCTCTGGTCTGTCTGAATCAGGTCTTTGTCAAGCAGGGTTTGAGTGATTTCTCTGGAAGGGTACCTCATCTATGGAGCATGTCCAAAATCCCCATGGGAGGAAAATCTCTTATAACTGTTTTGGTAAAGTACTGACCCATGGCCAGCCCTTCTCAAGAGAGCTCTAAGGGTGGCCAACATAGGAAAACTTCACAACCTCAAAGAAGTTTGAACATGAAGGGAGTAGAAGAGCAGCTTTCACACTTCCCTCCTCCCTTGGAGGTTTTGGCAGCACACGGGAAGGTGCTGGGAGCTCTCTGCCTGCCTCATGGCACTGCTGTGTTCATTATCATCACAGAAAGACAATTCCACGTTTTTATGGACAGGCTTCCTGCTGTTAGTGGGAATTGTCTTCTGTAGTGCCTGCAGAGCCCGTGAGGAGTCTTGCAGCCTTTCCAGTGTCTTTGCTGGCTTTTCTGGGGGCACTGGAGGGGATGTAGGAATTATTTTTTCTCCTCACTGTTCCCATGTAAAAGCTGGTGCTTTTTGTAGTAAGGAAGTGGCTAAGGAGGGTTTATGATATTATGGGCTGCAGGATAGACCAGGCCTGTTGATGTGAATGTCCAAAAGCTGCACCAGAGAAGATAATCAGCATGAAACTAACTGTATTCTGAACACAAATACTGAGCTTACTGCCGTTCCCCTCTCCCAAGCTGTGGCTGCTCTTACCCTGTTCCCCACTCTCTCCAGGTTTGGCTGACTTTGATGCTTTGGTGACGGCTGCTGTCGCAGCGGAGGAAGGAGGCACAGCTCTCATCGGGTGCAAGGTGCCAGAAAGTCACCCCAAAGCACAGGTTCGCTTCCAAGTGCGGGGGAAGTGGCTGGAACAATCAACAGGTGAGGTGTTTTATGCAATATAAGTATCCAGCAAAAGCTTGCCTGGAGTTTTCCCTTTGAACCTAAAGGAAAAAAAGTCCTCTGGAAACTTGCAGAACTTCCTGTGCAGATCACTTTATCTAAACCTATCCTTGGAAATGCATCTCCTTTGCATGGTGATTTCTTTGTGATCCTATATTTAGAATAAGCAGGTATAGCTGACAAATTAATTTTAAAAATTACAAAAAAGGAAGACATCTTTTGAAACTAAATTAAATTTAATCCTCTTTTCACCTTCCCCACTTGTTTAGACAACTACCTAATTCTTCCATCTGGAAACCTGCAAATTTTGAATGTATCTTTAGAAGACCAGGGATCCTACAAGTGTGCAGCGTACAACCCAGTTACTCATGACCTCAGAGTAGAACTCATTGGACAGAAGCTCACCATCACACGTGAGTATTCAGTTCAGCTTTCCAGAATTAATACAACTCACGCAGAATAAATAACATCCCTAAGATTTTTAGCAAGGGCATATCAGTGCCTTCAACACCATGTTATGTAAGATCTCTCCTGCATTCTTTATGCGTTCAGTTCTTATTTCCCCTCACTGTGAAGGAGCAGCATGACTGCTTTTCAAATCCCAGGAAGTCACCTTTGGAAAGGGAATACTGCTGATACTTCTGTCCCCAAATCTGTTTTGGAGCAGGACTTGTGGAAGACAGTGTTACAACATTGTGCTCAGTCCCGAGTGCAGTGTTTGAAAGACATGGAGGAGGACAGAGAATGCGATGGGAGGGTGTGGTTTAAAAGTTTGGTTGGTTCCTCCTGCAAGGAAAGGCTGAGAGAATTGGGATTGTTCAGCCTGTAAAATAGAAAGTTTAGGGGTGACCTAACTGTGACCTTCTAGTACCTGAAGGGAGCCTACAAGAAAAACTGAAAGAGAGGGCCTGGAGTGACAGGACAAGGGGGAATGGCACTGACAGAGAGTAGGTTTAGATTAGATATTGGGAAGAAATTCTTCCCTGTGAGGGTGGTGAGGCCCTGTGAGGCTCTCTGCCCAGAGAAGCTGTGGCTGTCCCATCCCTGGAAGTGTTCAAGGCCAGGTTGGAGAGGGCTTAGAGCAACCCAGTCTAGTGGAAGGTGACCAGAAGCCCAAACCATTCTGTGATTCTATCCCATGATTCATCTCCTTTCCTCCAGGCCCTTCTTCAGGTGGCTCCCACATCCTTCACCCGCTGGCTCCCCAGAGCCTGGCAGTGCCCCGGCACAGCGCCCTGACCCTGGAGTGTGTGGTGGGTGGGTCGGCTCCAGCCCCCATCCGCTGGGTTAAAGACGGCCGGGACGCGCTGAGGAGAGGCAGGTGGCAGCTGCTGCACTCGCACCTGGTGACGGAGCGGCTCGAGGCATCGGACACTGGGAATTACTCCTGCGTGGTGGGAAGTGACTCTGGAACAGTGAAATATGTTAACTATTCGCTTACTGTACTTGGTAAGAAGTAAAGACATTTTCGCATCCAGGCAACAAACGTTCCCTTCGTATACCTGCTAGTTTTGGCATGTGCTTCCAAACAGCCTCACATTCTTTCTCAGCCTTAAGCATATTAAAATAAAGAATACAGATCTGTTTATAACGACTATATACCATCATTTCTCCCAAGTTAAAATCCATAATTATTTATCTCTTCAAACCATTTGCAGTCTGAAATAATGAAACAGTGAAGGATAGCAAACTCCAAGGGAAGAACTGATCCATTTATTATCCTACAGAGTGCCAGTGTCAGTAATGTGCCAGGGATCAGATGTGCTTCTTTTGAGGTTGTATGTGAACAAAAAGCTGGGGAGGGGAGGTGATATGTTTGGATGAGAACATAAACAAAAGCAAAAGAAACATAATCATATATTTGGTCTCTTTTGTTTGGCTGCTAGTTGTTCCTCATCTGCCCTTTCTGTTGTAGCAGATTTTCCTGGTATTTGAGCTTTTTTGCATTCATGACAGATTTTGTTTGGGTTTTAAAATGTGTGTGTTGGAGTTACTCAGAAAGCAGGGTGTTGACATACAACACACTTTTTGGGGGGGGATGTCACTAATGAATTGTTTTGAAAATAGAAGTGTTTTACTTACAAGATTAACGCAAACGTGTGGCTGTTGGAATAAAAGAGAGAAACCATTCAAATACGCCCATGTGTGGAAAAACCAGCTTTGGGCTGTGCAGTTTGTGGTACTTGCTCAGCCTTCGGATGTGATAAGCCTGTGTAACGTTCCACAGCGGTTTTTTCAGGTCTTAGTCTCAGTCGTTTATGTGGAATCATTTCCCTTTCCAGAACCTGCCTCACTCTCCAGGGGACTGCAGGACGAAACCGTGGCCGCCGGAGCGAGCGTCCATTTCTGGTGCGACGTTGGCGGCAGCCCTGCTCCGACCCTCACCTGGCTCCACAACGCGGCTCCTCTCCGTCCCTCCCCACGACATCTCCCCACGGGGAACCACCTGCGGATCTGCGGGGTCACCCTGGCGGACTCTGGCTTGTACCAGTGTGTGGCAGACAATGGAATTGGGTTTGTGCAGTCCACGGGGAGACTCCGTGTCCAGCCAGGTAGGAGCACTTGCAGCCTTCAAGAACTTACATTAAGCATTTATACTTTAAGCTTTATTCTGTTTTCGGTTTTTTCCCTAGATTATGTATTAATTTGTTTCTGACCACTAATCTTACAAAGAAGGTGCTTTCAGCTGGATTTTGAGAGATGTAGGGATTTCTGGGGTAGTGTGGCTACTTGATACTTAAAACCTAGATTATCAGCTGCAATCAAATCAGCTTATGATTGGATTTGATGTGATTTATTCTTAAATAGAATCAGGATCCTGCTGTGCTGGATGAGCTGGTACTTCTAGTAGTATTGGCTGCTGAGTAGTTAAGCCTGTTCCATAATCGAGTTTGCACAACAATCATCAGGTCTGGGGTTAATGTACACTTCCCCTCTATCAGATTGGCAGGATCAGGTACCAGTACTCTTCTTGATCTCTTTTCTGTGTAAGATACCTTCTAATACCCGGAGAAGTTGATTTCTGCTGGCACAAGGATGTTGGCAAGACTGCTGCTGTCCCTGTTCTCTCGCTGTCATGCGTAGCTGAAGCTTTGAACCTTCTCTGGACCAGTTATAGTTGGTGTGAGCTGTGCAAAGCCTGGCTGAGCAGAGATTTCATGGCCTGCTTGTGTGTGGAGTGGACTAAGCCAGTCTTGTCTGCGCTGTGTTCCTCACTGACAGTCAAGCCTTTGTCATTTAGAGAATTTAAAGTGTGGTTTGAGTGTGGGTTTTTATCAGCCTTCTCTAAGGAGGAGTCTGTGCTGATCTCTTCAGGCAGGAAGAGGAGTCTGCAGATGCTGTGTAGAGAAGAAATCATTGTTAAAATGGTTAGAAAGAACCACATGTGATTTTTTGAATTGTATTGACTTGTTCTGGCATTAAGTGTCATATCCCTTAGTCGAATTCATTCTTTGGTTGTATTTCCCCCCAGGCAAAGTCTCTGTCCCCATCATCGTCTCCTCCCCAGCGAACACCACTGTGGTGGCTGGTGGGGACGTGACCCTGTCCTGCAGTGCCACCGGCCTGCCCGCACCCCTGATCCGCTGGTACGACAGCAGAGGCCTCGTGATCAGCCAGCCCTCCCAGGGGCTCCATCCCAAAGCACAGAGCCCTCCCCCGGCAGGGCCGGAGCCCTCCTGCCCCTCCGTGCCCCGGGCGGGCTGGGGCTCCCTGCGCCTGCGGAACGTGACCCCTGAGCGTGCCGGGGAGTTCCGCTGCGAAGCCAGCAACGAGCACGGCTCTGCCCTGTCCACAGCCTTCCTTACAGTCGGTAAGTTGCAGCCCCAGACCGCCCTCTTGGCTCCCTGATTTAGGTGAGAAATGCCTCAAAATAAGAAATGAGTGCCAGGTGGGTGGGGCAAGGGAAGCAGAGAAGTCTTAGTTGTCTTCGTGGACCAGTTCCTCCCTCCCACCTTAGGCAAAGGAGAAATGCTGTGTGCATTGCCAGGACTTAGCATCTTATATGTGATAAAAACTATCGAGGGTAGTATTTTTTTATTTATTTATTGAAATAGCTACTAGGAAAACACAGTACTTACACTAAAGCAAGACGGGAAATTTCCTCACATTGGAATATTATGTGACATCAATAACAGGTTCGAGCTCCCCCAAGTTCCCTTCACCAGAACTGAGATAGATTTTTAGTTACATGAAGTTACTTAAGTTTCTCAGCTCTTTCAGCACCTTGCCTTAGTTAATTTAGCTGAATGCCAGGGAGATTTCAGGTCACTGCGATTTAATATGTGGCCCCATATTTAAAGTTCTTTGGTTAGAGTTTAAAACTCCTGTAAATAACATGAAAAGATGCTTAAAGGTTCACTTAGGGGGAAAAAAGAAAGAAGAAACCTCAAGAAAGTGATCCCATCATGTAGTTTTATAAATCAGTTATTTTTGGACCTTGCTGAGTGGAAATACGAAACTAAATATCATCCCAGAATTCAGTCTGTGTTAAAGAGAAAAATCCCACTGCTTTGCCTCAGAATTTTATGGCAGTGAGTTCAATTTTAATGCTTTGTTTATTAACTTTTATCGGTTTCTAATACGTTGTACTGGCTGCTGATTATGGTGCAGAGGGTGGTTAAGGCATTTGGTTTTGATATAAAAGTCCCTGAGGACTTTCTGGGAGCTGTTAGGGGTTTAGAACAGCTCCCAGCCATGCCAAAGACATGCTCAGACACTCAGCTGTTTAATGAAGAATTCCTGCCAGGTAACACTTCCGAAGCACCTGAATGACTTCAGCTGGGATTCCAGCACATTTCTTCACTAGAAGGATCAGCTTAAGCACCTCTCAGCCTCAGTACCTGGTCCCATAATTTGCCTTGTCCCAGCACACAGTAGGAGAGCCCATTTTGCTGAAAAATGTATCTTTTTTTTTTTCCCCTTCTGCTGGATGTATGCCAGGCCGTGATTCATTGCATGGTCTTACAGCGGGCAGGACAACTTCAGCTGCCATCATAGTGAGAAACCACCAAAATGTAAAATGATGCCTCGGGATCCTGTCCCCACGGCCCTCCCTATTTTGAGTCTTTTTTAGACAGTTGTGGGGTTGGCCTGCATGGCAGGAGCTTCCCAGAGCTACTGAACACAAGGTTGAATCTCCAAAATAACTTCATCTGATGGAAATGAAGGAGAAGAATACTCTGCAGGCAGTCTGAGTAGCAGGAGAGGGAGTGAAAAACACAAGAAGGAGCATTTAGTCTATGTAGGTGGGTGTTTCAGGGGCAAACAGGCTGAAGTTGCTCCTACAGGAACCTTAGAGAAGCCCTGATAAGTCCTAAGGTGATTTGAAACGCGTGCCAGGTGTGGGTGACCTCACTGATGTGCTGCGTTCAGAGGGCTTTCCCAGCCTGTGCTGAGGTATTTGGAGAGCTTGTGAGCAGGGAGGATCCTCTGGCTGTTAAAGAAGCAGGGAGGAAGTGCCTGGGAATGTGACCTGTTTGCACAGCAGAGACAAAACCCGGAGCTGCCGCGCTGCCGGCACAGCCAGGGCACAGCAGCGGGCTGGGCTCTGCCTGTGGCTCTGCCCCGGTCAGCAGGGGAGCAGGAGAACAAGCAAAGGTGCTGTGAAGCACAGCAAGTGGGGAAAGGTTTCTGCAGGAGGAGAGGCTGAAAGGGTGAGGGCTCTTCACCTTCTAAATGAGGCGGCTGAAGGGGAGAAACAACAGCAGGCAGTAGAGTACTGGGTATTATGGAATGTGTGAGTAATAGCTCTGGAGCCAGGCTGGGAGAGTTGGGATGGTTCATCCTAGAGAAGAGAAGAGAAGGATCTGGGGAGATCTTAGACCCCATTCCTGTGCCTAAGAGACCTGGAGAGGGTCTTTAGACAAGGGCCTGGACTCGCAGGACAAGGGGGAATGGCTTCCCACTGCCAGAGGGCAGGGTTGGATGGGATATTGGGAAGAATTTCTTCCCTGTGAGGGAGGTGAGGCCCTGGCACAGGGTGCCCAGAGAAGCTGTGGCTGCCCCATCCCTGGAAGTGTTCAAGGCCAGGTTGGACAGGGCTTGGAGCAACCTGGGATAGTGGAAGGTATCACTGCCCGTGGCAGTGGGGTGGAACTGGATGGCCTTTAAGGTCCCTTCTAACCCAAATCATTCTAAGATTCTATGAATACATTCTTTTAATGCCCAAATTTGGGACATTCAGTCCTTCTCCGGTTGCTGGTGGGATCAGGATTTTGGGTGCATGCAGCCTTTGGCCTGACCCAGCTCAGTGCTGCTGGTGTTTCCAGTGGGATTGGGAAGCTTAGGAAGAAAAACCTCCATGGCTAAGGGGAAAGGGATAGCACCGAGAGCAATAGCCAAAAAAAGTTGCATAATGACACAACAGCAGAGAGAAGGCTGATGTGCTGGGTTATATGGGTAGTAATTATACCAGAAACTTTGCAAAAAGAGCTTAGATCTGAATTACTTAATCGGAATTGTTACCCGGGGGTTGTTTTCCAAAGCAAAAATACAACAACTCGTCAGTTGTTGACAACTCCCTTCCCGCCGCAATAAACACAGCGCTGGCTGTGGGTCTGCTGTCACCAGCTGAAACCACAGCTCATTCTCCACTCCAAGAGTCCGTGTCCCCAGTGCCAGCAGGCGTCAAACCGAGCCGTGCCCACCCACATCCTCGGGGTCCACCACGGTGCTGAGGACCTTCCACCTCCTCCCGTTTGTTTCCAGTATCAGGCCCCTCCCGCTGCTCCACTGACAGCAGCGGTACCCTTTCGCTCGGGGATTGTTCTGGGAGTGCCTGGCATTTTAAGACCTTCTGGCTTTGGGGACATCCTCCCCATGTTGTCCCCTTCTTCCTGTCTCTGAATTTTGTGGCATTGCTAAATAAATGAGAAGAAACAAACAAGGAATGCTTGCCGAGAGCATGTCTTCATTTGAAAAGAGAACTTTCCTTCCCAGCTTTTTAAAAAGTGGCCAAAAATAGCAGCCACACTTGCTGCTGGTATTTTAATGGAGGTTTGAAGGAATCTGAGTCAGCCAGGCTAACACTGCCTAGGCTTTACATTACCAAGGAATTTGTTTGTTTTGTAAACCAAGTTCCCTTCATTCCCTTCCCCTTCCAGACCCCGGCACGTAACATAAACCTACACAAATCTGAAAGGACGGACAGGGCTCCGAACATCTGGCTGTCCCACTGCTGCCGTGTGCAGCCTCGAGGAGCTGCGCTGCTTCCCAAACCTTCTTGCTTTAAGTACTGACGTTTTCTTGTCCTGGATAATCTCAGATGTCTGACCTGCCATCCTTTTCCTGCCTGGAATTCTGATGAGCCCTGCATCAGCCGAACAGGGCCTTTTCTTTTCCCTTGTGGCCTCTTTTAGACTACTGATACTATATAGATTTTCTTTTCATACCAGCAAAAGTAAATAGGATGGAGGAGGCTGGAGAAGGATTTCTAGAAATGCGTTGGTATTAAATTGCATGTAGATCTTCCTGTAAACTGAGTTTATTCTCAGCATAAATTTTCAAATGAAGTAGTTGAGTTGTGCAGCTTTCAAAGCTTCTCTAAATTACAGCTAAAACCTCAGAAACTGGGGTAGGAGAATGTCCTCTTGTGTGCATGCCAGTGCAGGCCATGAAAAGTTCCTTGTACAACGGCGTACAAATTACTCTGTTTGTCTCACAAATTTAGCTATATACTTATTTATTTCTTTTAACATGCATTGCCATGACTTAATTTAGTGGAGATACGGTCAAACTGTGCCTGTAGACCTTGAGTTTCAGGTTTTCTCTCTTTGCTACTGTGAAAAAAACACCAAACCAAATAAAACAAACTGAACCCCACTGCTGTGCCCTGAAAAAACACCCAGGCCGCAGCTTGGCACCAGGCTCAGATCTGTGTGGGCACCTCTGGACCTGGCGTTTTGCAGCAGGGCTTGTTTGGAAATGTCACTCTGAAATGATTTAGTGTCCCCTCGGCGCGGGGCGAACGTACGTCATCGTGGGGATGTAACCAGACCTTCCCTTTGCAGTTCCTTCAGCAACTGGCACGAGAGCAGGAGAAACAGCTCCTCTGGAGCTTGCCCAGAGCGACGAGAGCGGCGGCGATTTTGGTGCAGAAATGGCGTTTTCAAGTTCGCCTCCAACGAAATCGCCTCTGGATGCGGCTGCGATGGAAAAAGCGTCGAGCGCAGCCGCCCCGCCCGAGGCCCCCATCATCCTGAGCCCCCCGCAGACGCCGAAGCCGGACACGTACAGCCTGGTGTGGCGGCCGGGCCGCGCCGGGGGCCTGCCCATCAACGCCTACTTTGTCAAATACCGCAAGGTACCGGCCCCAGTGCCCCGCGTGGGGACGCGGCGCGGACGCGGCGCGGTTCTGTGGGGGTCCCAAGGAACCAGCAGTGCTGGTGTTAGCCAGGACACGGGCTCAGGCCAGGGAGAACACAGCATGGAGTTGAAGCACAGTGTTCCTGTGCCCACACAGCTTTTTCGAGGGAGGGCTGACGTTGTCACAAATACACTGTTCTGTCTAGTTTTAAGTGACATTTATCCAGGCTTTTCTGTCCTTACAGGGAATGGGGCTCCGGGGCATGTTGTGTGCAGCGTCAGTGGGGTTAGAAATGCATTTTGTGAGCAAGCCTGAATCTGTGTGTGAAAGCAGAAGGGAAGCTGAGTTTTACCTTAGTACATCACCAAGTTTGCTGCTCTGGGTCCCAAAGGGACTCAATTAAACTGAAGTTATCAAATATGAAGGTGAACTAAAATTTGTGGGGTGGTGCCTACTATGGCATTAAAAATGGTGTGTCAACACCGAGCTCTTTTGCTCAACATCACGTGGAGTGATTCCTGAGGTCTCTTGTGCAGAGCCAGGAGTTGGACTCCATGATCCTTGTGGGCCACTTTCAGCTCAGGAGATTCTGTGATTCTAAAATCAGAACCAAGCCATGCCTGCATCTGTTCTTCCAAGCAAACCAGTTTTCTACGTGGCAAAGCTGTTTGATTTATTTTTCATAAGCTTTTTAATCCTCTACATCCTGATCTTGTCTTAGCCTGGAGGGAATGCTTAGATTTTTGACCTGTTGGTTCCTGAAAACCAAGTGCCAGAGTTTGTTGGTGATAATTTCTCATCCAAAGGCGGTTGGTTCACATAAGCCCTGGAAGCTCCGAATGCTTTTTTGACCTTTTTGACGCTCTTCCTTCACTCACACCAATCCTTTCCACATTAAATGTGCTCACTCATGCATTTCTCGGCAATGAATTTATCCTGGTTTTTAGGGTGGTGCTCTCTTTGTGTCATTAAATTATTTTATTGATTTCCCTCTTTTAATAGAGGAAAAAAAAAGTTGAGGGAATAAAAACCGTGGAGTGGTTACTGTAGAAGAAAATAGTTGAACAAAGACCTCTGGCATAACCTTTGATAATCCACAGCGTTTAGATCTGCCTCCAATGTTTTATTAAAGTCTTATATTGTTTAGTAGTTTATTTATGGTGGAATCTTTGTCTTTTCCTTTGGGGTTTGGGGTAATGTTTTCCTGCAAAGGTCAAGCATTAAGAGACTACCCAGAATGTCTTTCTTTTCTTTAACAGAGCTGGAGGTTTCACTGCTAAGTTAAAAAGTGTTCTCATGCTTGTTTTAAAAAAAGGAAACATGCATTGATAAATGCAAATCTTTGGTCTCCCTGCTGACCTTTTTCCCAGCCTTAAGGACTATCTAAGACATACTTTTTGTTGCCCATTTTAGCCAATAAATATTTTAAAATGCTGAAGTATGGGGAAAGCTGGGCTGGTACAGAGAAAGTCTCCTTCTCATTAGGGTATTGGGTCCAGCCCTTTAGTAGCACACAGCTGAAGGCCGACTGAAGGCTTGCAAATCATTTGGGCTCTTGTAGTTTTAGCCAGGAGTGAAAATGAAAAAAAAAACCAAATGGTCAAAACCAAGTGCGTGTATGTGCGTGGAGAGGGAAAATAAGTTTATCCGAGGAGTGCTGTGAAAATGAGTGCAGAGCTGCTGGTTGGTAGTAGAAGCACTTGGAGACAAACCATAGGTAAATGTAGGAGAACGGTTCTGGCAAGGGGCAGGGGTCGCTTGGGGCGCGATGCGGGGTGTGAGCAGCCCTGGGCTCCGAGCGGTGCCGTGCTGACGGTTTCTCCCTGTGTGCGCAGCTGGAGGACGGCGTGAGCGCGGCGGGCGGCTGGCACACGGTGCGAGTGCCCGGCAGCGAGAACGAGCTGCGCCTCACCGAGCTGGAGCCCTCCAGCCTCTACGAGGTGCTGATGGTGGCCAGGAGCGCCGCCGGCGAGGGCCAGCCGGCCATGCTGACGTTCCGCACCAGCAAGGGTAGGTGCAGCACAATGTGCCCTGTGTCCTGGCCTTCCAGAGACATTTATTTAATGACATCAGTCATTTAATGGCATCTGCTAAGCCATATGTGAAATATTCTGCAATTTATTTGCTAAAGAACAGCCTCTAATAGCTAACATTGCTGCAGGGCAAACTTCTCTGAGCGTGAGGCTGTTGGTAAGTAGAAGCTATTAAAAGCTTGGTAATATTATTTTTGGGGCGATTGTTGAGATTTGTACTGTGAGGTTCCTCTTGCTTTAAGGAGCGAACTTGGGAGCAGCCTGTCCTTGTTGAGGTTTTTTCACTCTGCACCATTGAGTTTTCATGTATCAACAAAGCTGTTCCTGGTTTGCTTTGCAGACACCTCAGTGACAATCTCTGCTGACCACGAGCCAGCTGTTCTGATAGCTGTGTGCAGACAGCAACAAGCACAACATTCCTAATCACAGCATTTTTTCTTTCAAGCTTGGACGCTGGTGCCTGTGCTCTTTAGCACACAAACAAGTAGATATTTTTCATACTACTGTCCAAGAATGGCTTTTAAGTGACAGAGGGCAGGGTTAGATGGGATTTTAGGAAGAAATTCTTCCCTGTGACAGTGGTGAGGCCCTGGCACAGAGTGCCCAGAGAAGCTGTGGCTGCCCCCTCCCTGGAAGTGTCCAAGGCCAGGTTGGACAGGGCTTGGAGCAGCCTGGGATAGTGGAAGGTGTCCCTGCCCATGGCAGTGGGGTGGACCAAGATGAGCTTAAAGGTCCCTTCCAACCCAAACCCTTCTGGGATGCTATGAAGGACAGGATAGCTTAAAATTTTATTTAGAATATAATATCTTCAAGAAATTTGTGAAACCTACCTAGATCCTTTGCCCTGTCCATCCTTATCATCTTTCTGTCAACGAACAGATCCAAAACTGATGGCCCCCAACTGCTGAAAACCTCCTCCCTGCTAAAAAGAGTCAACAACTCCCTAATTGTGACCTACCCACCCCCCAGAACATCTCTGCCTGATGAAACTTTGGCTCCCTCCCAGGCATCTGCCTAACAACTCAAATCCTGATTGACCTACTGCTTGCCCTGCATG
This sequence comes from Cnemophilus loriae, assembly GCA_013397755.1. NCBI lineage: Eukaryota > Metazoa > Chordata > Aves > Passeriformes > Corvidae > Cnemophilus > Cnemophilus loriae. Next base: position 1,239,560 of record VZTF01001311.1, read on the forward strand.
GCCCAGCAGACACAGCCCCAGCCTGCCCAGACACGCAGAAATGTTCAGTATGGCTGACTGATCCCTCACCTGCTCCAAAGGGAGCCTCATTCTTCATCTGCATCTATCAACACGCTGGATGAGGATTCTACTATGGCTCCCAATGACACAAAGAAACCTCTAACACAGGAGTCTTTCTCCTGCTCCCCTTTCATAGGCTGTGTCCTACCATGAGGCCAAACACCGTTCTGAGGGGCCACTGTCATCCCCAGCCTGTTCTCAGCCACCCCCTTCCTTGCACAGACCCTCGGAGAATGAGCCCGAGGAGGATTCTCCGTAGAAAACCCCACACTTACCTGATTGTTGCTCTACACCTCCTCCCTTTATCGTCACTGGCCGCACATTCCTCCACCCCACCTTCCTCCACGAGTCAGGTTCAAACAACCTCCAAGGGTATTGTATCAAACTGTGGCAAAATCCCATCCCACCCATACTTTTCCATAAAAGACATCCTAGTATTCATACTCATGTTCCTCCTACTACTAACCCTTCCATCTTACTGGGGGACCAAGAAAACTTCACACCAGCAAAGCCACTTGTCACAGCCCATCATATTAAACCCAGATGATGCTTTCTGTTCACTGTCCTGTGCTCAATCCCCAGCAAACTCGGAGGAGTCAGTACTGCCACCCCTACCCTGCTCCATACTGTCCTGCCACCCCTACTGCCACAGGTCAAAAGCCCTCTCGGCCCCGTGTACTGACTCCAGCTGCTTCCACAGCATTTCTGCTCCTTCTCTAGACATGGATTTCAGTGTAATTTTCCCTACCTGGTGATGTTGTGATGAGCAGGCTCAGCAGCACAGGCAGGAGCTGGAGGTGTCACCACTAAGCGCTGTGGATGTCAGTACTGCAGATGGACAGTCACTCACCCACAGCCGAGGCCCTGGGTGGGAAATCTCTCTTGCTCTCCCAGAGAAACTCCCTGATTGCTCTCCTGACTGTTCAGCTTGGGATGTGGAGCCAGGGCAGCACTGCAGCGAGTGGCCTGCTAGAGTGAGCACTGACAAACAGCATTTCCCTATACAGGCCCTACACTGATGTACTGTCTGTCAAATCTTCTTAGAAAGAACACCCTCCTCGAAAAACACGCAGGCTCCATCTCCACCCGTAGGAATCCCTAAACATCCCATTGTTCCTGAAGGCACAAATAATTTTGGTGTCATCCTTCCGGACCTGTCTCGCCACAGTGGAGGTAGGAATGTGGATGGTTTGTGATTCGGGTGCTAAAAGTTGTGTTGCAAAGAGCTGCATCTGAGTTAACCTGTGTTTATTACTGCTCCAGGTGCTTGCATTGCCTCCTCTATTTCCTGTTTATTCTGAGGTTGCTCTGTTACATAGGATATTTCCAAGGATGCTGCTGCTGCCTGCATGTGTGGCTCTCAAAAAACAAGAGAATTTTCACTTACAACCCATGTTCTTGCTGCTCATTTTTAAACCTGTGGTTTCTTTTTGCTAAATACTCTGGTTTTCTCTTTCCTTCCACTGAGAAAGAGCCAGAGGAAGAGGAGGAAATGGCTGTGTCAGACCTTTAAGTTCTCAAAGTGCATGATATCTGTTCTGAATGTTTTCCTGTGGCTTCCCAGGGACAGGCTTATTTCTGATGGTGAGGAGATATAAGCGCTTCCCAGTAGCTGTGACGTTTGGCCTGGTTTCCAGTGAAAAGAGCACGTTTATAGTCCTTTTTCTCACCCCTCTGCCAGCCTTTGAACTCCTTCACCTGGTTCAGGCAGATTTACTCAGGGGCTGAGATCTCAAAGGTATCTAAAATTTGGGCTAAAGCCAAAGGTGAGTGGAGAGGTTTAATAGTACAGGCAAGGAGCTGAGTGTTGCCTGCTTGTGGCAGCACTGAATGTCAGAGGAGCCACGCACGGGCCTTCCTTGTGCCCGGCTGCAAATGCTCAGCTGCTTCGTGCCCCAGAGCTGCCAACCTGCTGCTCCTTGCTCCACTCCTCTCCTCAGCGCTGGCTCCGTGTTCATGAATCCAGGCTGGTTTAGTAAAGCCTCACAGCTCTTACAGCCAGATTTACTAACACCCCTCTTTCCCTTCTCTCTGTCCCACTGCTGCCTGTAACTTCAGTGAGTTCCGTAAGTATATCCTGGTGCATGCTTTGTTTGCTCTTCCTTCTCATTTCTCCAGCACTTATTAATGCGGATGGGTTGAAGTTTCATTGGGTCTGGGGGAGTTTGGGGGGCTTGAAAATAATAACCATTTTTTACTGTTCACTTAGTGTATGTGTCTATTTCCATGTAGAAATGGTTGGAGTAGTGCAATACCATATAATTTTTTAATATTATATTGATAAGATAATCAATTCCTCTGTTGTCTGCTCATCATCCATCCTTTCCAGCCCAGTAAGGGCAGTGGTGATTTCAGGAGGGTTTAAGATTCTCCTTGCTAATATGTGAAATCCAACATAATCATCAGCAACGAGTCTAATCTGTTGTTACCGAAAATTAAGTTTCAGCTGACTCTAATCCTCTTGTAACCGAGTTTCCCATTTCAGTTCCAGAAGCTCCTGACCGACCCACGATATCCACGGCGTCGGAATCGTCCGTCTACGTCACGTGGATCCCCCGCGCCAACGGGGGCTCCCCCATCACTGCCTTCAAAGTGGAGTACAAACGCCTGGGTCGCAACAGCGACTGGCTCGTCGCAGCTGGCAACATCTCTCCCTCCAAGCTGTCTGTGGAAGTTCGGAACTTGGAGCCAGGTATTAGAAATGATCTTTCATTACTGCAGCTCTTTGGGTTTTTTTTTCGTTTTAACTTCTGCTTGGATTACTCCGTTTCTGCTCGATTAGGTTTGGGGTTTGTGTATGGCCTAGGAGCTCGTTACATGAATTCAAGTTGATTTCTGGCTTTCCAAGTGGAAAAAAACCCACCATAATTTAATACTTGTTCATGTGGAGAGGAGGGTTGTGTATCACTGCTATTTTTAACTTAATTGTCCTTCTAGTGAACACTCAGAATGTGGAGAAAAACGCATTAATGGAAAAATGTCCGTCCTGACTTCTTCCAGTGTCCAGCTCTGAAAACTTAGGCAAAAAGCACAAGAAAAGAGGGAGTGGATGGTGATAGGGGATCCTTCGAAGCATCTTCTCACTGCCCACCAGTTTAGGGACTTCCTGAGCTGATGGAGGCATCTCCATCTGTGTGTACTGTAGCCTTTGGATTTTCCTTGAGTGATTTCTAGAAGCTGTTTATATCTCCGCATCAGTCTGTGGCAAGGATTCCTCTCCTTTTCTAACTGGCTGTTGTGCAAAAAGTACTTCCTAATCTGTTTAGTCTCTCCTTGAATCCTCTTTCCAGCACTTGTTTTGCTACAAGGGCTTCTTTCTTTCCCTCTTTCCCTTAAAAGGAGAAATGTATAGGTTCCGAGTGATCGCCGTGAACAACTACGGGGAGAGCCCGCGGAGCGCGGCGTCGCGCCCGTACCAGGTGGCCGGGTTCACCGGCCGCTTCTCCAGCCGGCCCATCGCCGGCCCGCACATCGCCTACACCGAAGCCATCAGCGACACCCAGATCATGCTCAAATGGACGGTGGGTGCAACAGCCTCCTGTTCTTCTCAAAACTGGGGCTGCTGCGGCTGTTCAAAGTTGAGGATTAAGAGCTGTTTGCAGAGTGGGGAGTGGTGGTTTTCCTCCCCGCGAGACCTGGAGATGATCGTGTTCCTAGGATGGGGCTGAGACACTTCCTGTCCATATGGTAGAACAGGGGGAGTTAATGGGACATGTGCCTCTAGAGCCCTTTGCCCCCAATTCCAGACCCTTTTTCCCGCTCAGAGGCAGCCCTGTCAGTTGTCTGTTGCCTTTTGCACCATTTCCCAGCTTCCCTCCACCCCACTCCCCTTCCAGCTCCCCGGGGATCCCACACACCCCTCCTCGGGTTACGCCAGATGTGCCCAACTGGCAGCTCCAGTGAGAGGCTGCAGCCGCCCCAGTCCACCTGCTCTGGCACAGACAGATCAGAGGCACCAGTGGGCTTAACTCTGTCCCAAGCTCTGTTCATGCCATGAGTTGTGAGTGAGTTGGCTCAGTTTCCTGCAATTCCTGCTGCTTTTGTCAGTCCAGGCTGGGGTGGTTGGGAGCGTGTTTCAAACCCGGCCGTCTTCCCTCACATCCAGTGAAGGTTTCACGTTAGAGAAACATTTTCCTTTCCCCTGTTACCTCGTCTATTGTAAACAAGTACTTTAAAGTCCTTATTGAAACCCACAGAAATTCTTTGCTCTTGTTTTGAAATCTAACCCCCTGGTATACTTTGGAGGATTTAATGTGTAGAGTTCCCAGTGTTAGTTTGCTCTGCTAGCTCAGCCTTAAGAGATGTTAAGGATAATAAACTTAAAATAACCTCTGGTTCCTCAGGAGGCTGCATAACTGAAAGTAAAAGATTCTTGAGCTGATTTTTAGAGTGACCTTAACTCTTTCTGAAGAGTTTTATGGTTTTAACTTTTCCATTTCCATTAATCATGCAGATTTTCAGGCTGTGCATGGTCAAACCCTAACTGAGGGTTTGGGAAGTGATGTGGGAGGAAAGTGTTGGCCCGAGCTCAGTCTCTTGTCCCCATCCTACTCTCTGGCTACTCCGAGGAGTTCATCACCTTTGCTTGCACAACCTTATTAAAAATACTCATATTTCCAGAGGATGAGATACTCGGTGATGACAACTCAGCGGGACTCAGTTAAAACTTTTGTTCTCTCATGGAGTCTCTTAAAATTCTTTTGTAGTACATCACATCAAGCAACAACAACACGCCCATCCAAGGATTTTACATCTATTACCGGCCCACGGACAGCGACAACGACAGCGACTACAAGCGGGATATCGTGGACGGTACGGTGCCGGGCACGCGTGCCTGGAGAAGGGGAAGGACACCCTGTAGCCATGTTGGCTGTGTTTATATGAAATCTAAACTGCTTTTCCCAAGCAAAGTCTTTACAATATATCTCACAGGAGGAGCTATCGCAACTCCCTAACGTTGGGTTTTGCCCACACGTGAGCTGGTTTCTTCCTTCTGAAGCCTCCTTGACATGGAAGCTTGGGAACTAAATACTGGGTTTAACGTTGGCTTGTTATACAGCTGCAAATCCTTAATGAAGGTCTATTTAAACTGGTGGAGCTTCAAGTTGTATAAAGAGAAAGCAGTGTAAATGAGGTTTAGCCCAGGATAAAAACATCTGGGTTACAGACTCTACTAACAACTAGCTGGCTTTTAAAATTATTTACCCCAGCATGGACTTTCTAAGCTGGTAGTACCTTGTGTGTAATTGCCCTTCTCTCCTCTTACCTCGCCTAATCACTTCTCCTGCTATAAGGAAGTTGCTTTTAGCCTCAAGTGCTGTAGCACTCTGCAAATGCAAGTATGTTTGTGCTTCATTTTGCCTTTTAATCAAGTTATTTTTTCCCCCTGTGCATATTAGATCACCATTTTCCTGGAAGAAGTTATTAGATAATGTCTATATTAGTCCAGAAGTGGAAAACCCTTTTAAAAATATTTTATTTAATGTCCTTATTGCTCGGGCTGAGCAAACGCAGTGATCTCATTCTGGTCCAATGACGTTAATTATTTTTTTCCCCCTCATTTATTCAGTTACAAGAGGAATGGACCTTTATTTTGAAAATTTTCCCCTGCCAGACAATACTGCACATAGTACTTTGATGCATGACATAAGCTTTTGCACACTATAAAGCTATTAAAGATCCAGAGTTTGAGCTCAGAGGCTTTAAAGAACCTTATGCAGGCTGCACCTTCATCTGCAAATGTATTTTAGCCTTTGCTAGACAGAACTTGTGTGTTTATAAATCTTATACACTGAGCAGTTAGTTGTTTAAGTGGGCTCCACTGTGCTGTGAAATTAGCTTGTTTCAGGTTTTTTTTCCGAGCGTGTGTGTATTGAACTCTTTGTGGCAGTCTGAAACCATTAGCAGCTGCTCCGCTCTGCCAGAGCCTGCAACAGAAATCACTTGGTGGAAAGATTTAAACTTCAACTTTTCTTTACTGTGCTCCCCTAAATTAGCTTTTCAGGAGGAAAAAAAAAAGGAGAGAGAACTATTTTCAATTAAGTTGTGATTGGAAGCACTCAATGTGAAATATGTAGAGGAACATGTGACTTAAGGTATTTTTGCCATAAATCACTTGTTCTTCGCTTTTTTCCCCTCTGTTACCTTTGAATTAATCTGTTTTTTGACAGGGAATTTTATCTTGAAATGACTGCATGAGTTGTGGAAAAAGTGTTGTGATGCCTGTGCTAGCTAAGTGCTTGCCGCAGGCTTTCCTCACCGCTTCCTGTTAAGTCTTGTCTTTCGAGACATTCAAAACTCTGCAGAAACCTTTTTTTTTCCCTATAAATGCTGCTACAGGCAAAATCAGATTTTATTTGAAGGAAAAAACAAGCAGAGAGCTTGACTCTGATGGCTCCTCGGTATCTCTCAGCCGCTTTAAGCAAAAGCAAAACAATCACCCCTGTCCTGCCGCGATGGTCCGCATTTCTCAGTTTCTGGTCTGAATTTCTGTGTTTCGAAGATCCTGGAGATTGAATTTTAAATGTAAATGCAGTCTGATGTCAGTTGTTTAAATGTTTTCCCTTGCTAATGGTGCACGAAGAGGACAGTTAAAGTGCCTGTACTGATTCCAGTTCCACTAATGGTTTGAAGCGGAAACCTAAAACCTGGTGTAGTAATTACCGAAAGGAATGCTTGGGGGTGGGGGCGCCGGGAAAAACCGAGTCTGAACCTTGGGAAAACGTGCGATTTAGGGAAAGGCGGTTCCAGCTTCAGCCACGGCTTGTCCGCCCTCCCTGGGACGTGCAGCGGGCGAGAGCTGGACACGGACCGTGCGGGGCAGCCCCTCGTCCAGAGGGGCCCTCCTGGGTACCCCCGCCCTGCCGGGGCCGGGCAGAGCGTCCGGACCTGGGCTGGGGTCCCGGAGGAGTTTGAGCAGCGTCACGGTGACAGCCCCTGCCCGCCGAGCACGCCCGAGTCTTTTTATTAATGCTTAAATCAGTAGGTGGTAGACAGTTCCTTAGAAACAGTGGAAACAGTTCAAGGTGGTATTTTCCAAGAGGGATTAAGAGCACTCAAACAGTTAATTAAACTCCCTAAAAAAAAAAAAAAAAAAAAGGGTCGCTGTTTAGTAAAATTTGTCACAAGCCCGTGAAAGTAAAAACTGGGAGTGATTTATCCCGTAGTGCTCAGTACTTCAGGAGGGTGTCTAAATGAAATGCTGGCCGGGGGCCAGAGATGACAAAACCGTCCTATTAGAGAAGATTGCTTGGCTCGAGCTCGGGCTCGGGCTCGGCAGGGGCAGTGGCACCGGGACAGCCTTGCTGCGTTCCCAGGATGGTTCATAAAATACACGTTCAATTATTTGTGGTTTCGGCCAAAGTGAGCAACCCAGATGTGTCCTTGCTGCGCGACACCGATGGCTGCAGTGGTGCCTCGCACCTCGAGGGCGGCAGGCTGCTAGAAGGTCTGCTCACAGCCAAGTTCTGCCCTTGTCCCAAGCTCTCTGTGCTGCTTTTCCGTGTTATTTGCCCAGTGTACTGTAAATAGTCAGCATAATCCACCCTAACCTCATCCCTCTGGCAGTTCCATGTTTAGGGTGCACAGGGCTGCTGTGGAATTTAAATGCACATATGTGGGCACTTGGATGTCTGGATTTTGAGTTTAGCGAGTTCTGGCTTTTGTAGAGAAAGACTTTCTTTAAAAAATCAGTTGAAAATACTGAAAAAACCCGTCACTTTAATTCATCGAAAGGTCCTTCTAATAATCAATTTCACAAGGTAACACAAGTCTTAGAGAATAATGGAAAAATTTGCGTTGGAAGGGACCTTAAAGATCATCTAGTTTCAACCCTCTGCCAGGGGGATGAGCAGGGATGTCACTTGTGCACCATGGCTTCAGCTAAGTCCATAAACTGTTACTGAAGATTTTTGTGCTAACAAGACAAGCTGCAGTGCCCCTGCTTTTGGTAGAGAAGGACCCTGCGATGCCCTCGTCCATAATTCTGGCTCCTGTGAGTAACTGCACTGCAGTCCATTAACTTTTTCTCCCCCCACAGGTACAAAGCAGTGGCACCTGATAAATCACCTGCAGCCTGAAACTTCTTATGACATCAAGATGCAGTGCTATAACGAGGGGGGGGAGAGCGAGTACAGCAACGTGATGATCTGCGAGACCAAAGGTGAGGCTGCGGGGCCGAGCCGAGGTGGCCTTTGGGACACGAAAGATCCACTGGGGGAATTTTTTGTGCAGCACAAACGTCGGCTGCGATGATGACCATAATTTTCTGGAATGTTTCGGAGGATTGTTTTGTCTTCCAAAGCTGGGATTGTTTTGAACTTATGGAAAGTGATCCGTTGCACTCCTGAGGCTCTCAGCAGAGCTCTGCAGCTTTGCCTGCCCTCAGAGATAGCGCTGCTGCCTCTGCGGTGCTGATGGCCTCTCCTTGGGAGACAACCATGCGCCTGAAGATGACAGAATTGATTTGTACGTCTGTTTTATGTCTTCAGGGCTCTGTGACACGTTGTATAAGTGCAGACCACAGCAATTGATGGCTGTGTTGGCTGCCTCCATCCCTAATCCTGCATGCCTCTGGCACAAAGTTTGTACTGTTCTCGGGAAGTGTCAGATATGGCAGTCACATTTATTTTGCGAAGAATTCCTGTCTCCTTTAATCTCTAAAACCAAGTAAGGCTGTAAAGGGAAAATGCAGACAGTAAACTTCAAATGCAGTGCTATGAAAAAATGTTTGAAAAAAAAAGAAAAAAGCCCTCTGGGAGCGGAAGCATCAAAATTCAGCGAAGTGAGTAGTGAAACCTTTGAAGGAAGGAGTAGGAGCTGCAGGGCTTCAAGGCTGCGCACACAGTTGGTCTCCCTCCTGCAAGGAATATAACTTTCTTCTCTACTTTTAAAATGGGCAAGATGTAATCTGTCATTCACCCTGCCTCTTCCTTAAAATTTATCTCCCCCAGGCTTATAAGGGTGATCCAGCTTATCCAACATACCTGCATGGAAGTGCTCGTGTCTCTCTGACCAGCTTCACTCCTAAGCCAGGCACCTCTTTTAGGTTTTTAGTGTCAAATGAAATAAATCTGAACGGTGGTGTACTGGAAACTAATGTAAATGCAATTCCTGGGTTAAACTAGCATCTCATTTTCAGAGATTTTCTGTTCATCTCTTGGTTGATCTTCAACTGTGTGGTTTGGAAAGGGGGTTAGCAGGGTTCACATCAGATAAGAGTAGGTCATCTGGCAGAGCCTGGGCGAAAGAAGTGAGTGTTGTGGTTTTTCCTGACCTCAGAAGTGGAAAGATTTGTGCTCTTTCAAGTTGGGAGTTAGAGCAGTTGCAGCCACGGGTACCTCGAGTGGCTCGTTAAAGTTCCAGTGACCTCAAAGAGCGGGTGAGCAGGCGGGATAATCACCATTTTCCAAGGCAAATAGTTATTACCCAATAGGAGTTGGCGTTCTCGTTGTAGGATTTAATATTGGCTTGGAAGCTTTCTTTGTGAGGCACTGGGACTCAGACTCAGCAGTAATTATTTTCATTTCATAATGAAAAAACACATTTTGAAAATGCATTTAGTGGATGTACACGTGCTTGTCTCCACTCATCCAGTGAAACGCACGCCGGGAGCGTCTGAATATCCAGTGAAAGACCTGAGCACGCCACCCAACCCCCCCGAGCGGGCCGGGGGCGGCGGGGCCGCGCCCGCCAGCGGCCCCGTGCGCAGCAGCGACATGCTGTACCTGATCGTGGGCTGTGTCCTGGGGGTCATGGTCCTCATCCTCATCGTCTTCATCGCCATGTGCCTCTGGAAGAACCGACAGCAGAACGCCATGCAGAGTGAGTGGGGGTTGGCTCCCTTTCATGAGGAAAATGTTACCAGAGTAAAATTAGGAATGTCCATGCTGAATTTTATGGTTGGGAAGCAGTTTCCTGTTAGGAGCCAACTGGCATTTCTGTGGAGACTTGTACTTGCAGGTGTGCCTTAGGTGCAGACCTGGGTTTTTAAGAGCAGCAATGTCTCCATTTCTTCACACTGACGTTCCCTGTCCTGCTGCGTCCCTGGAGGATTGTGCTGCAGTTTCACCCAGAGGATGGTGTGGGAAAGGCCTGGGCAAAGTTTCTGCAGTTTGTGTTTAACTTTAGGCCCCTGCATAGGTCTCTGATGATTGCAGAGGCAGAATGTGTGTAATCGTAATCACTTGTTAACATTGTGGAGAGTTAAACCCTGGATCTCTCCCTCTCTCGAGTGCCTCTGGAAAGAAAGAGAACTTGCAGCTCTAGGACAAGTCCCCTGTTACCTCTTAGTCTGTGCACAGTGAGATGGCGTTCAATGGCCAAGTCTTCCAGAGAGGTGTTAATAAGGAAAACCTGTTCATTAGTGAGCAGGAGCCTGGAGCAGGAGCTTTGCAAGGTGCTCTGCACCCACCAACAACCCAGAGCCAGCAGAATCTCTGCACTGGCCTTTTCTGCTCCTTCTGCATAAATCAGCCTTGCTCTTGCCATGGCCTGTAGTTATTTTTAAATGCTCTTACTCTCCTACAGAGAGAAATGAAATAAAACTTCTTGCAAGATAAGATAGTGTCTTCAGCTGCAGCCCAGAGAGATCTTCTGGAAGCAGCTTAGAGCAGATACAGCAGAGGGGCTGTTGGTGATACAAAAGGCCTGGGTTTAGGATGCTCTTGTAGTGATTGACATCATCCAGGTCCTTCCAGACCAGCATTTCTGGTCTGCTCTCCAGGATGTGGCTGTTTTCCACGTCTTCATTTGTATGCTGAGCACTTGGATATCAGAGTTAGTCCACAAAAGCTGGAGAAAGAAAAAATATGTTTCTTTATTTTTCAGAGATGCTCGTTGAGCTTCTCATTTAGCAATAAAAGTGCTTTCAGTAATAATGTCTTTTGCAGAATACGACCCTCCTGGCTACCTCTACCAAGGGGCAGATATCAGCGGGCAGATGATTGAGTACACGACCTTACCCGGGACGAGCCGGGTCAACGGCAACATCCACGGAAACTTCCTCAGCAACGGCCTCAGCAACGGCTGTCCCCATGTCCATCACAAGGTTGCCAATGGTGTCAATGGGATCATGAGTGGAGGAGGAGCAGGACTGTACCCAGGGCACACCAACTCCCTGTCCAGAACACACGTGGACTACGAACATCCCCATCACCTCGTGAACGTAAGGTCCTACACCGGGTGGGAGGCTCAGCCCGGACCTTGGGATTCGTTCAGGGGCTGTGGAAGCAGACTTCATTTGGGTGGGGGAATACTCATCCATTGATAACAGCCAGTTCCACTGAATTCCTTATCCCAGAGGAAGAAACTGGGCTGATATTTGTGATACAAACATCATGGTTTTCATTTGAGAATATCAGATGACAGCAAGAATTCCACTTACTCTGGGAAATCTGCCTCTACCCTCCTCCTAACAGCATGTAAGCTCTGAGAATGCCTCAGTGCTGGGCTGAGATAACTTTACTTGTACATATGGTATTTCTCAATCTCCAAGTTAAATACATTTAATTATAGCTGCTTATTCTGCAGCTTTATGGATCACCCGTTTTTCCCCCACCTGTTTCAGATCTGTAACTCTGAGCAATGCTATTAATTATGGCAAAGCACGAATGGCGCAGGAGGTTCCATGGAATGAAGTGCCCCATACATCTTGGACTGCAGCAGTGCAGTAATGCTGCTTTTTTTTTTTTTTTTTCAGTCCCCTGTTTGTGACTGCTGAGACAGGCTCGTTTTTTGTTTTGAAATTGAAAATAAAATTAAAAACTAATTTCAGTCTGCGATCCAGCCTTTGTATGCTGTGGAAAAATACTTCATTTGCTGAAACGTGTCCTGTTTCCAAGAGAGAATAATGATTTCATTATTGTCTATGGAAACAGATGGCTTGCATTCAAACTTACTAAACTTACTCAAAACTGTGAACATTGCCCAGGAAAACTGAAAGAAAAAGTTCAAAAGTCTGAATAACCCATGCTGTTTCTGGAGAAAAAAAACGAGTCTATTGTTTGTGTTGGTAATTGAGCACAAGCACTTCATTTTATTGAACAACAAATTAGCACTTGCACAGTAGTTGCCACTTCAGTTCCCTCCAGTCTGAGCCCAGACCAGTCAGTTCTTCACCCCATTCTGTCCTTGGCCTTCCCATGTAGCAAGAAGTGCCCACTTTTGGTTGTTTGCAAGAGCAACCAAGGCCCAAACTGGGGTTTTTTGACCTGTCCAACCTCCCAGTGGGTGAAGCTCTCCAAAAATCTCCAAGCCTTCCGGGAGGGAACATTTGCAGTGCTCAAAAGCTCGCCCGGGAGAAAGCCTGGGAGTCTGCATTTGTGTCTTGTCCCTCCTATTTTTATTTTTTGGGGGGAAAGAAGGAAATACATGTGTGGTGACACAGGTCTTGGTGCCTGGAGCTCCTCTGTGCCACGGGGTGTCCACCCAACGCTGCTGTGTTGCTGGGAACAGGTGACGGGGCTGAGTTTTTCTTTCCCCACCCCGCGCTGTAGAAAGTTTGAGTCACACGATGTCACACGATTTCTGCCCGTGGAGAAGGGCTGGGACTGGCACGTGGGCGAGGCTGTGCAGAGGAACAGGATGTTCTGATCCTCGTTAGGTCGCTCTTTATTGTTTCAATGCTTGGGCTAAATGAGGAAGGGAGAAACTGGCCAGGATGGCAATCAAGACTAATTAGGCATTTCCTCAGTGCTCCCTATCCCTCAAAAACTTCAGGATAAGCTCTGTTTTTGCAAAAATAGGGATTGCTAGAAGTTCCCTACCACTTGAACTGCCAAAAGCCAGGTAAGCCTTCCCAGCCTGGCTCCCTCCTGGAGCCCGGCGCGGGAGCCTGGCTCTGCAGCCCCGTTGGAGTGGCTCCCCCATCACTGTCTGCCTGGTCCCTAACAATGAGGTATGTGTTAATCTGGGCATTTCAACTGGCTTGTAATGGCCCCGTTAGCCAAAACCAACAACACAAAATCCCTCTCACCCAGAGTCATTGCTGGCTGAGGAATTACCCCATCTGTACAAATACGAAACGGTTCAAAAATCAGTGTAGTGAAGTAAACTGATCTAATCGGAGTAATTACAGGAAAGTGGGATGGGTTTGCATGTGACATCAGCCCTCCAAATTTAATCCTCTGTCTCCCTAAACAAGCCTTGTGTGCTAATGAACAGCAATTCGCTTTCGTGTCTGTCATCAGCGTTAAAAATAAATATATTTACAGCGTGTTTATTAAATTAAACCTCAGCATATTAAGCTGAAAACAGACCAGGGAAATGACCACATACTTGTCTAAGCTGCAGTTATTTACTTTTCCCTGACACACACACTGGCAAAGCCCTCCCCTGGCCTTTGGACAATCGCTCAGTGTTGCCGTGCCACGTACAGCCCGGAGCAGGGCATCGATAACGTGATCGGAGTGGGGAAACTGAGTCAAAGAGCTGAGCTGCCTCCTCAGCGCCTCTCTTGGGCGTCCCAATAGTGGTTTGATTTCTAATTATGTATTATTGATCCTTCCTGCTGCAGGGTGGTGGGATGTACACGACAGTGCCGCAGGCTGACCCCTCGGAGTGCATCAGCTGCCGGAATTGTCGGAACAATAACAGGTGAGGAATAACCTGGCTGGAGAGCAGCCCTCCCTCCGTGTGCTGGGGTGGAGCTGGGGCTGACAAAAGCTGAGAGCTGGAGTCCTGGCTGGCACGAGGAGCTCCATGGATAACCTGGAGGGCAGTGGAGGATTGTCCATAGGTTAGAATAAAACAAGTTGTTAAACCCCCAGAGCTCACTTTGCTCAACATGCTCCTCTGATGCTCTCTAGGAAGTGAGGCAGGTTGGGCACTGGATTTTAAAAAAAATCCTTATTTCCTGTGTTTCCCTCAGTTTTGAGATAACAAAATCATTCCATATGGAGCTTGTCAAACCGGATTTAATTGCTCTTCTATATTTTACACTTCCTGACATTCCCTTAAGAACACTGACCAACTCACCCCTTTGCCTTCACAATGCTATTCTTTGTAAAACGTGGGATTTGAAGTTCTTGAGGCCTCCAGGAGGAGTTTGACCAGCCATTGTCAGAGTGGGATATATTTTTTTCATGGGAAAAAGGATTCTTGTGTAGAATAAGGGAAAATCTGTCTTCTGCGTTGTAGCTGGGAGTCGGAAACCTAATAAAAATTGTTAAGTTTTTCACTTTTGAAATTATTATCCTCCTAGGCTTCTGACTAAATCCCTGGTTATTTTAATGATTATAACTAGCACTGAAAGTCAGACAAGCTGAGCTGCTCTGACTGGTAGGTTCTGGGCTTTTTTTTCAATCATACTTTGATTTTTCTGTACTGTTAAAATCTTCATCTGCCTTTAGGTGTGCATCTGGATAAGATGAGTTGAAATTAATCATAGAATCATTGAATATTCTGAGCTGGGCCCACAAGCATCATTGAGTCCAACCCCTGCTGAACAATAAAGCTGTTATTGAAGCAGAAAACACGTTAACTTTGTTTTCATGGTTTTACTTTTTAAAGTACCACTTAAAACAGGCTTTGGATCCTTCTTCCTTCCATAAATATGTGCATGACAGTGTAATGCTGACAAGCTGCTGCTCGCAGGTGGAGCTGGGCACACCTTGCCTGGCCCAGTGTCCCTGGCAGGTCTCAGGAAAGCCCAGTACGTTCTCTCACAGACCAGTGCTGTGTTTTTGAGCAGGCTGTGCAGCAGCTCTCACCAGGATGTCTGAGACTCGCAGTAATTTGGAACATGCCATATGTGTTACACCGTAATTAAGCGCTTGCTTCCAGTTTTAAACACATTTAATTTTTTATTTGCTCTTTTTTTTTTTTCCCTAAGAAAGCGAGGGAAAGAGTTCCATCCTCTGCAACTGCACTGCTCCTCCCAGTCGGGTCATCAGCAGGGCCTGAACTTTGAGTTTTCACAGCCCCATTCTATATTTGACTGCTTGATAGAGAAACAAGTTGTCCCTTACAGCTGCCTTGCCCCGGAGGGGATCATTAACCTCGGTTTGGCAGAGAGCTGCACAGCCGGGACCGCTCCGTTCCTGTCCCGGCGCTGCGGGAATGGAAAGAGGACATGGGAGAGGGGAATGGAGAGGACCAGAACGTGCCTCAGCATTACACCAGGGAGCTGGGTGTATGGCCAGGGCAAAGAGGAGAAGGAAGAGGAGGAGGAGGAGGAAGGCCTGGTGGGTTAGTGCAGTCGGCTCAGTAGGTTTCGGCAAGTGGGAATTTGGGGCTGGAGTGTTTTCCCCATTTTGTTCAACCTCGTTGCACAGGTGAGGGCTGTCCCCCTGACCTGGTCTCTGCTGGTGGAAGGAGAACCTGTTCCTCATCCCACCCTGGAATCACGTGCTGAAATCAGGCAGTTCCCTCTGCACCCCCCGTGGCAGCAGGGGAAGGGAGGTTCGGGTGGACACACCTCTGGCAGGGTGTGCCAGACCGGGAGTGGGGCCTTGGTGCCGCGAACTCCTCGCTGACCCATTTCCACCAAGTGCCTGGAGCTGTTGCTGATTTGGGGTGAACTTAGCAGTTATGCGAATTGTGGCCACGTGCAAATGAATCCTAGAGGTTCAGCATTATTTCATAGCTGTTTTCAGCAACAGCAATCTCAGAGCAGGTTTTACTATTCCAGTGCTGAAATCCCTGGGTCTTCTGTTTAAATTAGCACTTTATCCCTCATAACTGCTCGTGGAGCCTTGCCAGAGGGAGAAGCTGCTGAAAACTGGAGACCTGCTTTGCTATTGTGGGCAAAGCCTGTGGTTGACAGGATTGAGAATTGATCTTTTTTCTTCTCTTGTGCCTTTGTGCTAAAGCTCTCAGGATACCTGATGTTTGCAGAGGAATTTACACTTTTGCAGATCTCTCTCCTTTGCAAATTCACTGTATTTTGATCAGAAATCTGAAATGCACAATTCAAATGCAGGAGCATCAGTTTGTTTTTCCAGCTATTTCATCTAAATTATTATTTTTTTAGATTATAGTTTGGTAGAGTTTCAGTATTAAGAATTGACAGAAAATGTGTTTTCCACAGCAGGGATTTTACATCACTCTGCCTGCACACTCTGCTCTGGATATCCCCATGGCTAGTTTCCATCAAAATGTGGTTATTGAAGCTTAAAAGGCTGAACTGCTGTGTGTTGAAACATCCTTCAAGCCCTTACAATAATACAGAGAACTACACTGACCTCTGTATCTTTAAGAAGAAACCCCCAGAAACATGCAAACCCAAACATTTTGATGGGTTTCTCTGAGCCTTTTTTTCTAAATAATAAGTGAGTGCAGTCAAAACCTCTGTGGAGAGAAAGGCAAACTAATAAATGGATTTGTTTGAGGACCAGATGTGTTTCATGTGGATTCTCCAGTGGCTTCTGTGGTATTTTGGTACTTGGAATAATGATTTTGAAGGCAGTTGCAGGAGTGGAAGGACAAAATAGGAGAGTGAAGGTTGAAGCTTGGTGCTGCTCCATCCTCACAGCTTTTGGGAAGGGAGCAGGCTCCAGAGGGAACCCGTCTGTCCTATTCTGGCTTTGCAGGTGAAGCATCTGCCAGAGGGGAAACTCACTACAGTTCCTCGTCTGACAAGTTTATTTGTGTTGTTGTTGGATATTTTGTTGCTCTTTCAGTTCTGGCAATATTGATCGCAGGTTTTGACTAGGTTTCAGGTATGAACTGAGGCAGGGCTGTAGGACAGGTCCCTCCAGTGTCATGGTTTTCGTTACTGCCACGTAAAAGTGGTTTCTGGGATTGGGCAGGACTTAACCGAGACTGCCAAGCTTAACATGTCCTGCTTTTAAACCCTTCTGAGCTCAGTGCTGGGCTGCTGTCGAGGTCAGCTCTGCTGGCTGCTGCCCTGGCACTGCTGCTGTCCCAGTCCATCTTTCCTCCTTTTCCAGCAATTTTTCATCCGCTCTGCTCGGTTTTGGGCCGGAATCAGTCTGGAGCAGCACATGGTGCTGCTTGCTGGGCCAGCAGCTGAGCAGGCAGGTCCCAGGGATCAATTTTTGTATTTCCAAGTGCCAGCCTTTAACAGCCCCAGGGATAATAGATAGCAAGTGCTCTGGGCTGATCCCCGTGAGCAAAGCAGTTGAGGGATGGATTTACATCTGCTAGGAGAAAAAGAGAAGAAGGATGCTCAGAATTGTATCTGCACCAGCACATAAAGACCTGTTCAGCTTTCTCAGGAGTGTTTTGGGTCACTGGAGGATGTGAACACTCTCCATCCTTATTTCCATGCATTTTATCTGTGGATCCATCTCTGTCCTGCACCGCACAACAAAGAGCTTTCTGGCGTGTAGTTTCTCAAAGTTTGTGGCAGATGTACAAGTGAACCTTTTACTTTTGGGGTGGTTATGGCTTTCTTGTGTAGGATTTGTTTATATAAATGTTCCCTGAGGCCACAGTGTTCATAGGGCTGCAAACACTGAGGTGTTTTCCCTCGTGCCACAATGGTATGTGTGTCAAAGTCCTGCTCCTTTTTGTTTAAAGCTTAAATACCTCAGCTGTAACAATTGATTCAGCACTTTAACTTCAATTCCACAGCTTTACACAGGTATCACAGTGCCACAATCTGACTTACACAGCAGAAAGGAGGGTTAAATTTGTTATATTGCATCTATTTTTCTAATTTGCATCCACTCCAATAGCACTTAGTATTTATTTTCCAAGGTACTTAAGTTTGCTGCTTGGGTTTCAAATTCGAGCTCTTTATCTTGGCAGTGAAAACATGTTTTATGGAGTTGCTTTGATGGAGAAATGGACTCACAAGTCAGGTCATTGGGTCTCAATCGATGGAGGAAGGGACTGAGCGTGTTTTGAATGTTTTCAGCTGTCTGCTGGGAGAAAAAAAAAACCCTACTCAATCCTTTTCTTAATGTCAGAATTGCTCCACAAATACATTTAAAACTGCTTTGACAAATGCTGTGATTGTTGACGTGGTAAAGCACTTAAAAGTCGCATTTTCTCAAGAAAAGGGGGGGGAAGAAGCCACTCTGAGTAACTTTGGCCTCTGTCCCTCCCGCAGGTGTTTCACCAAAACCAACGGCACTTTCGGCAGCAGCGCGCTGCCCGTCGTGCCCCTCGGAGCCCCTTTCCAGCAGGACGGTGTGGAGATGAAGCCCCTGAGCCCCCAC
This sequence comes from Cnemophilus loriae, assembly GCA_013397755.1. Lineage (NCBI taxonomy): Eukaryota > Metazoa > Chordata > Aves > Passeriformes > Corvidae > Cnemophilus > Cnemophilus loriae. The sequence continues at coordinate 1,257,745 of VZTF01001311.1, forward strand.
GTCATGGTGGCCATGTGCCTGGCCTCGGCCGCCCCCGAGTGCAGCGCCCGGCTGGAGGAGGACGGCAGGGAGAGCGCGGAGCAGCCCCCGGCACAGCGTCCCTGCTGTCGGGAGGGCATGAGCCAGCTCTCCGTGGATTGCATGGACGGTGAGGCATCCCGCAGAGGATAGCACCTGGCTGGGAAGCTGGGAATATTCTGTAGGACACCTGTAGGGAGCTTAATTTATTGTGGAGAAGCCAGTAATTAAACCCTTGTAAGAGCAGGCCTGGAGGAAGGTGAAGCGTCCCGCCTTTCCCATCGTGGGAAGCGGGAGCAGTGCTGCCCCTGTGCCTCGCCCTGTCATGCCCTTGTGATTGATGCCTCTAAAAAGGGCTCGTCGAGCACATGAGGAGGCTGTGACTGGTGGATGCTGCACTCACAGCACGCCCATTGGCCCCGGCACAGGACACACAGGCATTCCAGAGCCGTCCTGGAGGCAGGGACTGGCACAGGGAGGGACCTGGTCTCTACTGGTGGAAAGAGAACCTGTTCTTTGTCCCACCCTGGAATCATTGCACCTTGTGTGCTGAAATCAGGCAGTTCCCTCTGCAACAACCCCGTGGCAGCAGGGGAAGGGAGGTTCAGGTGGACACACCTCTGGCAGGGTGTGCCAGATCGGGAGTGGGGCCTTGGTGCCGCGAACTCCCCACTGACCCATTTCCACCAAGTGCCTGGAGCTGTTGCTGATTTGGGGTGAATTTAGCAGTTAATGTGAATTGTGGCCACGTGCAAATGAATCCTAGAGGTTCAGCATTATTTCATAGCTGTTTTCAGCAATAGCCATCTCAGAGCAGGTTTTATTATTCCAGTGCTGGGCTGACCTCCTCAGCGTGAGCTGCTCGATACAGGCGCTGTGCTGGGATAGAGCCTGTGCTTGTGCCTGGTATGGTGGGAATGAGCCTGAGCCCAGAGAGCGTCACCACTGGAATTAAGAGTTTTTGGGGCGTGTGGGTCTGTTGAGCTGACAGAGAATCTCCTGAAAAACCCAACACAACCACCTGCCCTGCTCTTGCTTTGCAGGCGGCAGCTGTGTGCACTCGGAAACATCGAACCACATTTTAAGCTGGAGTCCCCTCATTCTTCAGCCTGTTTCCAAGGACTGTAAGGAAAAACCAGGATGGAATTCATCCGGAGTCACCCTAAATGGTTCTGGGGACCTTCGTCAGCTCCAGCTGCGGGAAACCTGAGGAAGTGACCGTTGTCCCCACTTAACGCCAGGAACTGCACCGCAGCATCGCTGAAAGGGAGTCGGGGGGGATGTTAATTATAACAGAGAGAGTCACTATTTATTTTTTGTAGTAGTGTCATATGAATGTATCTTGGTTTCAAAATGGTTGCCTTTTTATATTATTTATGCCTTGAAATCCCTTTTTTGTTGTTTTTTTTCTGCCCCCACACACCACAAAACTAGCCTGGTTATGTGTATAAAAAAGAATTGTAATAATATAAAGAATGAGGATGGGAAATGAGGAGTGTGTTTCCATAGCAATTCACCAGCGGGACAAGCACTTCAGAGGAGCCTGAGAGGGATTTAAGCAGGTCTGAAATGACCAACAGCTGCCACCTCCCTGGCAGCTCGGTGACATGGTACTTGAACCCTCCTTTCCATGAACACCTCCTGGCCTCTTTTGGTTTCTCTGGGAAGATCCCAATGAGGAAACAAGAAGATTAATAAGGAAAACGAGCCTCAGTTGAGTCTGTCCTGTGCAGCTTGAAGCAGAACTTGAGTCAGTGACTGGGTCTTTAGGTGCTCAATAACCCTTATATCTGCAGAAGTACAGGTGGAAATCCAGCCTGTCTCACTTTTCCACTCACAGAAGACAAAATCCAGTTCAGCTCTTGGTTTGAGAGATTACTAACAGCTTGGATAGCTCTGAAATGAAACCAGTTGTGGTGAAGCAGCTCCCACCAGCCCTGGGCATGGCTGTCAGGAACCCGCCTGTCCTGGACACAGCATGATGGAGGTGCTGCAACCTTAACTGCAGGGCTTGGGTGGGTGTTTTAACTTTTCCTTTCCAAATTTAATCCCAGTAAATAAACCAAACCAGTGCTTGCAAAGCACTCCCTCCCCCCACACGAGTCACAGTGCAAAGCCCCAGAAGTGAGGCACATTAACTTACAGTTATGGCTGCCCCGAGGTGACACATGTGCAGCCCAGAGCAGCGTGTCCCTGGCCACTCTGGGAGGGGAGGGAGCTGTGCCAGCCTGGCTGCAGCTGCTCCAAAGCCCTGGGGAGCTCAGGGCTACTGGTGCAGCTTCACCAGTCATAGAGTTTGGGGAGCGATGTCTGTGCGAGGAGGAAGCCCTTGAGATCTGCTTTGGTAGCAGCAGCTCCGTGGGCTGTTCTGAGTGTTGGGATGGCACTTTTTATTTTTCATAGAATCCCAGAACAGCTTGATTTGGGAGAGACCTTAAAGCTCATCCAGTTCCCCCCCCTGCCATGGGCAGGGACACCTTCCACTGTCCCAGGCTGCTCCAAGCCCCGTCCAACCTGGCCTTGGACACTTCCAGGGATGGGGCAGCCACAGCTCCTCTGGGCACCCTGTGCCAGGGCCTCCCCACCCTCACAGGGAAGAATTTATTCCCAATATCCCATCTGCCCCTGCCCTCTGGCAGTGTGAAACCATTTTCCCTTGTCCTGTCACTATCTGCTTGTATAGGTAGTCCCTCTCTCTCCTTTTTATAAGCCCCCTTCAGGTACTTGAAGGCCACGAGCTCTCCCCAAAGCCTTGTCTTCTATTGCATTATTTGTGGTTGTATTTATTTCTTTGCCTTTTTTTTTTTAGGGTTGTGCATCCTCCCAGCTAGAGCTGCCTTATTCCAAAGTTCTCTACACACCATGGACTTCACACCCGTGGGCTTTGGCTGCCACATACCCCAGAGCCACCACAGATCTCCCTCCTCTCTTTTTGTTTATCTCATCCTCACAGCCTGGATTTTCCCTTCGCAGGACCTGCTGCAAGGCTTTCCCCTTTTCCAACAGAGATTGGCAGGCGAGTGGCTGGGATTTACCTCTGGCTGCTTTGTTTTCCCCAAACACTGAAATTTAACCATGGTTTTAAACAACCTTGCCTAAATCTCCCCTGTATTGTGGGTGTGTCGATAAAGACGCTCTGTTTTCCAGAGAAACTGTAATATCCCTTTGGAATGTTATGTGTTTGGAAATGATGGTTTTGCAGGGGCTTTGGGTAGGGTTTGTATTTCTGAGGGTGGTTCCATAAAGGGATCAATGCTGCTTTATGGCTGGTGTGGGGATTGATACTCTGTGGGCACTGATCAAGGTTGGTTCATGGTGCTTGATACTTCCCAATGGGTTATTATTAACCAAATACAAGAGAAAATGGCCCAAGGTGCCCTCATTTCCACACACCAGAAGAGGAGGACTCAAGAAAGCTGGGAACTGTCTGGCACTTTCCTTGGACCCTGCTTCCCTTCATGCTTGCACCAATGCAGGGAAAAACCATCTCCAATCACTGTTTGTAACCTCCTGCGGTTTGGCCTGAAAGTGGGGACTTTAGGGTGAAGATGAGGCCCCTTCCTACAAAAAGCTTTGTGGCTGTTTTTGCACCACAGAAAACTCAGCACAGTCCCAAAGCAGCATCCCCAGTGGATGCCAGCCCTGGGGCTGAGAGCGGCGCTTCAGCCCTCGGGCTTTTTTTCTGCCATCGGTGAGAAACTATTTATTGTAGCCTAAATATTTATTTTAGCTCCAGCAGTAACTGCAGGCCCGAGGCTGAGCCGGAGGGGCTTTCGCCGGGTGCTGCATTTGGAGCCAGCTGCCTCCCAGCCTGACGCGGCACAGGTGGGTGCTGCCGTCCCGTGGTGTGGGAGAGAGGAGGAAAGGGAAATAAAGAGCAAAAGCCCGAGTGGTCACGGTGTCGCTGTCACGGTGATGGTGACATTATCTGGTGGGTCATCGGTGGTGCCTGGTGCTGCCGAGAGCGGCTCTGCAAGGGGTGGGGGAACCCGAGTGGCACCAGGTGGGTGCTGGGTCAGCGGGGCAGGTGGCTCAGCCCTCAGCTCGCCCCGCTACCTGCTGCCGTGCCGGGGGCGCACGGGTCTCCCTGTGCTGGTGCTGCCACGGCACCTGCTGCCGTGCTGGGGGCGGACCGGTCTCCCTGTGCTGGCCCTGCTTCCTCCTCCCTGCCTGTGGCTGCTTCAGCATCCTCCGCTGTGCCCACAGGCTCCTGGGCGCCAAGACCAGCCCTGGGGGGACACGCGGGGTCTCGCTGGTGCCCGGGCACGGGAGCAGTGGGGCACAGGGATTTGGGCACTCACGTGCGGAAGAGCAGGTCGTGCAGCCCTGGGGAGACAGATGGGTGCGAGGTGTGGGTGTCACAGGCGGAGCTGTGGCCCCCCATGAGCCCTCCGGCCCTGGCACTCACGTGGGAGGGTCTCCCGGTGGCGGGCGATGCAGTGCACGGCCAGGAGTGATGCTGCGGTGGCCACCAGCATCCCTGCCACCGCCGCCCCCGTCACCGCCGGGTACGCCTCGAAGGGAGGCTCGGCTGGAAGAGAGGAGAGGGAATATGGCAGGCAGCGGGGACGGGCAGAGCCCAGAAGGGCCAGGGAAGGTGCGAGCCTGTGCCTGAAACCTACTGACGGCTGCTCACACTCGGCTCCTCAGCTCCACCGGGCTGGAAACGCTGCCCTTCTCCACTCAACCCTTGCTCTGCCCCCACGGAGCAGCAGCCCCTGCCCACTTCACCTGGCGTCTGCACCTCGGAGGGGTGCCCGGCCGTGCGGTGGTTGACGGCCAGGACGCGGAAAGCATAGAGCACCGCGGGGTCCAGCCCCCCCAGGCGCCGGTCGCGGGAGTGCGGCTCGATGTCGCCGGCGGCTGTTTCCCAGGGGCTGGGGGTCTCCCGGAGGGGCTTCTTGGTTTGGCGCCGCTGCACCACGAAGCCGGTGAGGTTGCCGGCGCCCTGCGTCCG